>JAJGMV010000194.1:0-535233 GCA_021527685.1 Aphanomyces euteiches
CAGAGATTGACGAGCGACAAAAATACTGGCACGACAACGTATGTAAGGGAATGTGATTCGTCTTGATTGTAATGTCTTTTGGGGTGCATCCTATGTGTCCTGCACATGAAATAAACAAGACAGAGCAATGATGCCTCATGCCGCGTGAATGCTGGTGAAAACGCGTAGATTTGTTTGTGTGGCATTAGAATAGACTGTCTAGAGTGTGGTTGTTGTATGTGTAGGTAAATGTGATGAGTGTAAATGTTGGGACGTGTAAAGGTCGTGAAGATGAAGAGAGAGGTGGAAAAAAGAGGGTAAGAGAAGGAAAGGAGATGAAAGTGTGAAAAAGAGAGTCCGGTCAACCGGAATCGAACCGGTGGCCATTTGATTTCTGAAGCCATACTGAATCCAATACAACTTTCCACTACAGTCAAACGCTCTACCAACTGAGCTATGACCGGACACATTCATCCTCCAGCCACCGACTTTTCACACACTATTTTAGGCAGCTACATACACTACCAACTGACATCATCAACCACATCCTACACCCTGTAGTCTTATAGTCCTCACTATCTTCCATCCCATTTTCAGAGACTCGTCTCTGCCATTTCATCTACAACATCGCATTCCATCCACCTTCTTATTTACAAACACTCTTACCCTTTACCAAGCTCTTCGCTCTGCCTCTTGCAGTGTTGTAGATAAGTCTCCGTACACTTCTATGCTACTACATGGAGGAGTTTTTGTCAGAGATTGACGAGCGACAAAAATACTGGCACGACAACGTATGTAAGGGAATGTGATTCGTCTTGATTGTAATGTCTTTTGGGGTGCATCCTATGTGTCCTGCACATGAAATAAACAAGACAGAGCAATGATGCCTCATGCCGCGTGAATGCTGGTGAAAACGCGTAGATTTGTTTGTGTGGCATTAGAATAGACTGTCTAGAGTGTGGTTGTTGTATGTGTAGGTAAATGTGATGAGTGTAAATGTTGGGACGTGTAAAGGTCGTGAAGATGAAGAGAGAGGTGGAAAAAAGAGGGTAAGAGAAGGAAAGGAGATGAAAGTGTGAAAAAGAGAGTCCGGTCAACCGGAATCGAACCGGTGGCCATTTGATTTCTGAAGCCATACTGAATCCAATACAACTTTCCACTACAGTCAAACGCTCTACCAACTGAGCTATGACCGGACACATTCATCCTCCAGCCACCGACTTTTCACACACTATTTTAGGCAGCTACATACACTACCAACTGACATCATCAACCACATCCTACACCCTGTAGTCTTATAGTCCTCACTATCTTCCATCCCATTTTCAGAGACTCGTCTCTGCCATTTCATCTACAACATCGCATTCCATCCACCTTCTTATTTACAAACACTCTTACCCTTTACCAAGCTCTTCGCTCTGCCTCTTGCAGTGTTGTAGATAAGTCTCCGTACACTTCTATGCTACTACATGGAGGAGTTTTTGTCAGAGATTGACGAGCGAAAAATACTGGCACGACAACGTATGTAAGGGAATGTGATTCGTCTTGATTGTAATGTCTTTTGGGGTGCATCCTATGTGTCCTGCACATGAAATAAACAAGACAGAGCAATGATGCCTCATGCCGCGTGAATGCTGGTGAAAACGCGTAGATTTGTTTGTGTGGCATTAGAATAGACTGTCTAGAGTGTGGTTGTTGTATGTGTAGGTAAATGATGAGTGTAAATGTTGGGACGTGTAAAGGTCGTGAAGATGAAGAGAGAGGTGGAAAAAAGAGGGTAAGAGAAGGAAAGGAGATGAAAGTGTGAAAAAGAGAGTCCGGTCAACCGGAATCGAACCGGTGGCCATTTGATTTCTGAAGCCATACTGAATCCAATACAACTTTCCACTACAGTCAAACGCTCTACCAACTGAGCTATGACCGGACACATTCATCCTCCAGCCACCGACTTTTCACACACTATTTTAGGCAGCTACATACACTACCAACTGACATCATCAACCACATCCTACACCCTGTAGTCTTATAGTCCTCACTATCTTCCATCCCATTTTCAGAGACTCGTCTCTGCCATTTCATCTACAACATCGCATTCCATCCACCTTCTTATTTACAAACACTCTTACCCTTTACCAAGCTCTTCGCTCTGCCTCTTGCAGTGTTGTAGATAAGTCTCCGTACACTTCTATGCTACTACATGGAGGAGTTTTTGTCAGAGATTGACGAGCGACAAAAATACTGGCACGACAACGTATGTAAGGGAATGTGATTCGTCTTGATTGTAATGTCTTTTGGGGTGCATCCTATGTGTCCTGCACATGAAATAAACAAGACAGAGCAATGATGCCTCATGCCGCGTGAATGCTGGTGAAAACGCGTAGATTTGTTTGTGTGGCATTAGAATAGACTGTCTAGAGTGTGGTTGTTGTATGTGTAGGTAAATGTGATGAGTGTAAATGTTGGGACGTGTAAAGGTCGTGAAGATGAAGAGAGAGGTGGAAAAAAGAGGGTAAGAGAAGGAAAGGAGATGAAAGTGTGAAAAAGAGAGTCCGGTCAACCGGAATCGAACCGGTGGCCATTTGATTTCTGAAGCCATACTGAATCCAATACAACTTTCCACTACAGTCAAACGCTCTACCAACTGAGCTATGACCGGACACATTCATCCTCCAGCCACCGACTTTTCACACACTATTTTAGGCAGCTACATACACTACCAACTGACATCATCAACCACATCCTACACCCTGTAGTCTTATAGTCCTCACTATCTTCCATCCCATTTTCAGAGACTCGTCTCTGCCATTTCATCTACAACATCGCATTCCATCCACCTTCTTATTTACAAACACTCTTACCCTTTACCAAGCTCTTCGCTCTGCCTCTTGCAGTGTTGTAGATAAGTCTCCGTACACTTCTATGCTACTACATGGAGGAGTTTTTGTCAGAGATTGACGAGCGACAAAAATACTGGCACGACAACGTATGTAAGGGAATGTGATTCGTCTTGATTGTAATGTCTTTTGGGGTGCATCCTATGTGTCCTGCACATGAAATAAACAAGACAGAGCAATGATGCCTCATGCCGCGTGAATGCTGGTGAAAACGCGTAGATTTGTTTGTGTGGCATTAGAATAGACTGTCTAGAGTGTGGTTGTTGTATGTGTAGGTAAATGTGATGAGTGTAAATGTTGGGACGTGTAAAGGTCGTGAAGATGAAGAGAGAGGTGGAAAAAAGAGGGTAAGAGAAGGAAAGGAGATGAAAGTGTGAAAAAGAGTCCGGTCAACCGGAATCGAACCGGTGGCCATTTGATTTCTGAAGCCATACTGAATCCAATACAACTTTCCACTACAGTCAAACGCTCTACCAACTGAGCTATGACCGGACACATTCATCCTCCAGCCACCGACTTTTCACACACTATTTTAGGCAGCTACATACACTACCAACTGACATCATCAACCACATCCTACACCCTGTAGTCTTATAGTCCTCACTATCTTCCATCCCATTTTCAGAGACTCGTCTCTGCCATTTCATCTACAACATCGCATTCCATCCACCTTCTTATTTACAAACACTCTTACCCTTTACCAAGCTCTTCGCTCTGCCTCTTGCAGTGTTGTAGATAAGTCTCCGTACACTTCTATGCTACTACATGGAGGAGTTTTTGTCAGAGATTGACGAGCGACAAAAATACTGGCACGACAACGTATGTAAGGGAATGTGATTCGTCTTGATTGTAATGTCTTTTGGGGTGCATCCTATGTGTCCTGCACATGAAATAAACAAGACAGAGCAATGATGCCTCATGCCGCGTGAATGCTGGTGAAAACGCGTAGATTTGTTTGTGTGGCATTAGAATAGACTGTCTAGAGTGTGGTTGTTGTATGTGTAGGTAAATGTGATGAGTGTAAATGTTGGGACGTGTAAAGGTCGTGAAGATGAAGAGAGAGGTGGAAAAAAGAGGGTAAGAGAAGGAAAGGAGATGAAAGTGTGAAAAAGAGAGTCCGGTCAACCGGAATCGAACCGGTGGCCATTTGATTTCTGAAGCCATACTGAATCCAATACAACTTTCCACTACAGTCAAACGCTCTACCAACTGAGCTATGACCGGACACATTCATCCTCCAGCCACCGACTTTTCACACACTATTTTAGGCAGCTACATACACTACCAACTGACATCATCAACCACATCCTACACCCTGTAGTCTTATAGTCCTCACTATCTTCCATCCCATTTTCAGAGACTCGTCTCTGCCATTTCATCTACAACATCGCATTCCATCCACCTTCTTATTTACAAACACTCTTACCCTTTACCAAGCTCTTCGCTCTGCCTCTTGCAGTGTTGTAGATAAGTCTCCGTACACTTCTATGCTACTACATGGAGGAGTTTTTGTCAGAGATTGACGAGCGACAAAAATACTGGCACGACAACGTATGTAAGGGAATGTGATTCGTCTTGATTGTAATGTCTTTTGGGGTGCATCCTATGTGTCCTGCACATGAAATAAACAAGACAGAGCAATGATGCCTCATGCCGCGTGAATGCTGGTGAAAACGCGTAGATTTGTTTGTGTGGCATTAGAATAGACTGTCTAGAGTGTGGTTGTTGTATGTGTAGGTAAATGTGATGAGTGTAAATGTTGGGACGTGTAAAGGTCGTGAAGATGAGAGAGAGGTGGAAAAAAGAGGGTAAGAGAAGGAAAGGAGATGAAAGTGTGAAAAAGAGAGTCCGGTCAACCGGAATCGAACCGGTGGCCATTTGATTTCTGAAGCCATACTGAATCCAATACAACTTTCCACTACAGTCAAACGCTCTACCAACTGAGCTATGACGGACACATTCATCCTCCAGCCACCGACTTTTCACACACTATTTTAGGCAGCTACATACACTACCAACTGACATCATCAACCACATCCTACACCCTGTAGTCTTATAGTCCTCACTATCTTCCATCCCATTTTCAGAGACTCGTCTCTGCCATTTCATCTACAACATCGCATTCCATCCACCTTCTTATTTACAAACACTCTTACCCTTTACCAAGCTCTTCGCTCTGCCTCTTGCAGTGTTGTAGATAAGTCTCCGTACACTTCTATGCTACTACATGGAGGAGTTTTTGTCAGAGATTGACGAGCGACAAAAATACTGGCACGACAACGTATGTAAGGGAATGTGATTCGTCTTGATTGTAATGTCTTTTGGGGTGCATCCTATGTGTCCTGCACATGAAATAAACAAGACAGAGCAATGATGCCTCATGCCGCGTGAATGCTGGTGAAAACGCGTAGATTTGTTTGTGTGGCATTAGAATAGACTGTCTAGAGTGTGGTTGTTGTATGTGTAGGTAAATGTGATGAGTGTAAATGTTGGGACGTGTAAAGGTCGTGAAGATGAAGAGAGAGGTGGAAAAAAGAGGGTAAGAGAAGGAAAGGAGATGAAAGTGTGAAAAAGAGAGTCCGGTCAACCGGAATCGAACCGGTGGCCATTTGATTTCTGAAGCCATACTGAATCCAATACAACTTTCCACTACAGTCAAACGCTCTACCAACTGAGCTATGACCGGACACATTCATCCTCCAGCCACCGACTTTTCACACACTATTTTAGGCAGCTACATACACTACCAACTGACATCATCAACCACATCCTACACCCTGTAGTCTTATAGTCCTCACTATCTTCCATCCCATTTTCAGAGACTCGTCTCTGCCATTTCATCTACAACATCGCATTCCATCCACCTTCTTATTTACAAACACTCTTACCCTTTACCAAGCTCTTCGCTCTGCCTCTTGCAGTGTTGTAGATAAGTCTCCGTACACTTCTATGCTACTACATGGAGGAGTTTTTGTCAGAGATTGACGAGCGACAAAAATACTGGCACGACAACGTATGTAAGGGAATGTGATTCGTCTTGATTGTAATGTCTTTTGGGGTGCATCCTATGTGTCCTGCACATGAAAAACAAGACAGAGCAATGATGCCTCATGCCGCGTGAATGCTGGTGAAAACGCGTAGATTTGTTTGTGTGGCATTAGAATAGACTGTCTAGAGTGTGGTTGTTGTATGTGTAGGTAAATGTGATGAGTGTAAATGTTGGGACGTGTAAAGGTCGTGAAGATGAAGAGAGAGGTGGAAAAAAGAGGGTAAGAGAAGGAAAGGAGATGAAAGTGTGAAAAAGAGAGTCCGGTCAACCGGAATCGAACCGGTGGCCATTTGATTTCTGAAAGCCATACTGAATCCAATACAACTTTCCACTACAGTCAAACGCTCTACCAACTGAGCTATGACCGGACACATTCATCCTCCAGCCACCGACTTTTCACACACTATTTTAGGCAGCTACATACACTACCAACTGACATCATCAACCACATCCTACACCCTGTAGTCTTATAGTCCTCACTATCTTCCATCCCATTTTCAGAGACTCGTCTCTGCCATTTCATCTACAACATCGCATTCCATCCACCTTCTTATTTACAAACACTCTTACCCTTTACCAAGCTCTTCGCTCTGCCTCTTGCAGTGTTGTAGATAAGTCTCCGTACACTTCTATGCTACTACATGGAGGAGTTTTTGTCAGAGATTGACGAGCGACAAAAATACTGGCACGACAACGTATAAGGGAATGTGATTCGTCTTGATTGTAATGTCTTTTGGGTGCATCCTATGTGTCCTGCACATGAAATAAACAAGACAGAGCAATGATGCCTCATGCCGCGTGAATGCTGGTGAAAACGCGTAGATTTGTTTGTGTGGCATTAGAATAGACTGTCTAGAGTGTGGTTGTTGTATGTGTAGGTAAATGTGATGAGTGTAAATGTTGGGACGTGTAAAGGTCGTGAAGATGAAGAGAGAGGTGGAAAAAAGAGGGTAAGAGAAGGAAAGGAGATGAAAGTGTGAAAAAGAGAGTCCGGTCAACCGGAATCGAACCGGTGGCCATTTGATTTCTGAAGCCATACTGAATCCAACTTTCCACTCAAACGCTCTACCAACTGAGCTATGACCGGACACATTCATCCTCCAGCCACCACACATTTTAGGCAGCTACATACACTACCAACTGACATCATCAACCACATCCTACACCCTGTAGTCTTATAGTCCTCACTATCTTCCATCCCATTTTCAGAGACTCGTCTCTGCCATTTCATCTACAACATCGCATTCCATCCACCTTCTTATTTACAAACACTCTTACCCTTTACCAAGCTCTTCGCTCTGCCTCTTGCAGTGTTGTAGATAAGTCTCCGTACACTTCTATGCTACTACATGGAGGAGTTTTTGTCAGAGATTGACGAGCGACAAAAATACTGGCACGACAACGTATGTAAGGGAATGTGATTCGTCTTGATTGTAATGTCTTTTGGGGTGCATCCTATGTGTCCTGCACATGAAATAAACAAGACAGAGCAATGATGCCTCATGCCGCGTGAATGCTGGTGAAAACGCGTAGATTTGTTTGTGTGGCATTAGAATAGACTGTAGAGTGTGGTTGTTGTATGTGTAGGTAAATGTGATGAGTGTAAATGTTGGGACGTGTAAAGGTCGTGAAGATGAAGAGAGAGGTGGAAAAAAGAGGGTAAGAGAAGGAAAGGAGATGAAAGTGTGAAAAAGAGAGTCCGGTCAACCGGAATCGAACCGGTGGCCATGTTGATTTCTGAAGCCATACTGAATCCAATACAACTTTCCACTACAGTCAAACGCTCTACCAACTGAGCTATGACCGGACACATTCATCCTCCAGCCACCGACTTTTCACACACTATTTTAGGCAGCTACATACACTACCAACTGACATCATCAACCACATCCTACACCCTGTAGTCTTATAGTCCTCACTATCTTCCATCCCATTTTCAGAGACTCGTCTCTGCCATTTTCATCTACAACATCGCATTCCATCCACCTTCTTATTTACAAACACTCTTACCCCTTTACCAAGCTCTTCGCTCTGCCTCTTGCAGTGTTGTAGATAAGTCTCCGTACACTTCTATGCTACTACATGGAGGAGTTTTTGTCAGAGATTGACGAGCGACAAAAATACTGGCACGACAACGTATGTAAGGGAATGTGATTCGTCTTGATTGTAATGTCTTTTGGGGTGCATCCTATGTGTCCTGCACATGAAATAAACAAGACAGAGCCAATGATGCCTCATGCCGCGTGAATGCTGGTGAAAACGCGTAGATTTGTTTGTGTGGCATTAGAATAGACTGTCTAGAGTGTGGTTGTTGTATGTGTAGGTAAATGTGATGAGTGTAAATGTTGGGACGTGTAAAGGTCGTGAAGATGAAGAGAGAGGTGGAAAAAAGAGGGTAAGAGAAGGAAAGGAGATGAAAGTGTGAAAAAGAGAGTCCGGTCAACCGGAATCGAACCGGTGGCCATTTGATTTCTGAAGCCATACTGAATCCAATACAACTTTCCACTACAGTCAAACGCTCTACCAACTGAGCTATGACCGGACACATTCATCCTCCAGCCACCGACTTTTCACACACTATTTTAGGCAGCTACATACACTACCAAACTGACATCATCAACCACATCCTACACCCTGTAGTCTTATAGTCCTCACTATCTTCCATCCCATTTTCAGAGACTCGTCTCTGCCATTTCATCTACAACATCGCATTCCATCCACCTTCTTATTTACAAACACTCTTACCCTTTTACCAAGCTCTTCGCTCTGCCTCTTGCAGTGTTGTAGATAAGTCTCCGTACACTTCTATGCTACTACATGGAGGAGTTTTTGTCAGAGATTGACGAGCGACAAAAAATACTGGCACGACAACGTATGTAAGGGAATGTGATTCGTCTTGATTGTAATGTCTTTTGGGGTGCATCCTATGTGTCCTGCACATGAAATAAACAAGACAGAGCAATGATGCCTCATGCCGCGTGAATGCTGGTGAAAACGCGTAGATTTGTTTGTGTGGCATTAGAATAGACTGTCTAGAGTGTGGTTGTTGTATGTGTAGGTAAATGTGATGAGTGTAAATGTTGGGACGTGTAAAGGTCGTGAAGATGAAGAGAGAGGTGGAAAAAAGAGGGTAAGAGAAGGAAAGGAGATGAAAGTGTGAAAAAGAGAGTCCGGTCAACCGGAATCGAACCGGTGGCCATTTGATTTCTGAAGCCATACTGAATCCAATACAACTTTCCACTACAGTCAAACGCTCTACCAACTGAGCTATGACCGGACACATTCATCCTCCAGCCACCGACTTTTCACACACTATTTTAGGCAGCTACATACACTACCAACTGACATCATCAACCATATCCTACACCCTGTAGTCTTATAGTCCTCACTATCTTCCATCCCATTTTCAGAGACTCGTCTCTGCCATTTCATCTACAACATCGCATTCCATCCACCTTCTTATTTACAAACACTCTTACCCTTTACCAAGCTCTTCGCTCTGCCTCTTGCAGTGTTGTAGATAAGTCTCCGTACACTTCTATGCTACTACATGGAGGAGTTTTTGTCAGAGATTGACGAGCGACAAAAATACTGGCACGACAACGTATGTAAGGGAATGTGATTCGTCTTGATTGTAATGTCTTTTGGGGTGCATCCTATGTGTCCTGCACATGAAATAAACAAGACAGAGCAATGATGCCTCATGCCGCGTGAATGCTGGTGAAAACGCGTAGATTTGTTTGTGTGGCATTAGAATAGACTGTCTAGAGTGTGGTTGTTGTATGTGTAGGTAAATGTGATGAGTGTAAATGTTGGGACGTGTAAAGGTCGTGAAGATGAAGAGAGAGGTGGAAAAAAGAGGGTAAGAGAAGGAAAGGAGATGAAAGTGTGAAAAAGAGAGTCCGGTCAACCGGAATCGAACCGGTGGCCATTTGATTCTGAAGCCATACTGAATCCAATACAACTTTCCACTACAGTCAAACGCTCTACCAACTGAGCTATGACCGGACACATTCATCCTCCAGCCACCGACTTTTCACACACTATTTTAGGCAGCTACATACACTACCAACTGACATCATCAACCACATCCTACACCCTGTAGTCTTATAGTCCTCACTATCTTCCATCCCATTTTCAGAGACTCGTCTCTGCCATTTCATCTACAACATCGCATTCCATCCACCTTCTTATTTACAAACACTCTTACCCTTTACCAAGCTCTTCGCTCTGCCTCTTGCAGTGTTGTAGATAAGTCTCCGTACACTTCTATGCTACTACATGGAGGAGTTTTTTGTCAGAGATTGACGAGCGACAAAAATACTGGCACGACAACGTATGTAAGGGAATGTGATTCGTCTTGATTGTAATGTCTTTTGGGGTGCATCCTATGTGTCCTGCACATGAAATAAACAAGACAGAGCAATGATGCCTCATGCCGCGTGAATGCTGGTGAAAACGCGTAGATTTGTTTGTGTGGCATTAGAATAGACTGTCTAGAGTGTGGTTGTTGTATGTGTAGGTAAATGTGATGAGTGTAAATGTTGGGACGTGTAAAGGTCGTGAAGATGAAGAGAGAGGTGGAAAAAAGAGGGTAAGAGAAGGAAAGGAGATGAAAGTGTGAAAAAGAGAGTCCGGTCAACCGGAATCGAACCGGTGGCCATTTGATTTCTGAAGCCATACTGAATCCAATACAACTTTCCACTACAGTCAAACGCTCTACCAACTGAGCTATGACCGGACACATTCATCCTCCAGCCACCGACTTTTCACACACTATTTTAGGCAGCTACATACACTACCAACTGACATCATCAACCACATCCTACACCCTGTAGTCTTATAGTCCTCACTATCTTCCATCCCATTTTCAGAGACTCGTCTCTGCCATTTCATCTACAACATCGCATTCCATCCACCTTCTTATTTACAAACACTCTTACCCTTTACCAAGCTCTTCGCTCTGCCTCTTGCAGTGTTGTAGATAAGTCTCCGTACACTTCTATGCTACTACATGGAGGAGTTTTTGTCAGAGATTGACGAGCGACAAAAATACTGGCACGACAACGTATGTAAGGGAATGTGATTCGTCTTGATTGTAATGTCTTTTGGGGTGCATCCTATGTGTCCTGCACATGAAATAAACAAGACAGAGCAATGATGCCTCATGCCGCGTGAATGCTGGTGAAAACGCGTAGATTTGTTTGTGTGGCATTAGAATAGACTGTCTAGAGTGTGGTTGTTGTATGTGTAGGTAAATGTGATGAGTGTAAATGTTGGGACGTGTAAAGGTCGTGAAGATGAAGAGAGAGGTGGAAAAAAGAGGGTAAGAGAAGGAAAGGAGATGAAAGTGTGAAAAAGAGAGTCCGGTCAACCGGAATCGAACCGGTGGCCATTTGATTTCTGAAGCCATACTGAATCCAATACAACTTTCCACTACAGTCAAACGCTCTACCAACTGAGCTATGACCGGACACATTCATCCTCCAGCCACCGACTTTTCACACACTATTTTAGGCAGCTACATACACTACCAACTGACATCATCAACCACATCCTACACCCTGTAGTCTTATAGTCCTCACTATCTTCCATCCCATTTTCAGAGACTCGTCTCTGCCATTTCATCTACAACATCGCATTCCATCCACCTTCTTATTTACAAACACTCTTACCCTTTACCAAGCTCTTCGCTCTGCCACTTGCAGTGTTGTAGATAAGTCTCCGTACACTTCTATGCTACTACATGGAGGAGTTTTTGTCAGAGATTGACGAGCGACAAAAATACTGGCACGACAACGTATGTAAGGGAATGTGATTCGTCTTGATTGTAATGTCTTTTGGGGTGCATCCTATGTGTCCTGCACATGAAATAAACAAGACAGAGCAATGATGCCTCATGCCGCGTGAATGCTGGTGAAAACGCGTAGATTTGTTTGTGTGGCATTAGAATAGACTGTCTAGAGTGTGGTTGTTGTATGTGTAGGTAAATGTGATGAGTGTAAATGTTGGGACGTGTAAAGGTCGTGAAGATGAAGAGAGAGGTGGAAAAAAGAGGGTAAGAGAAGGAAAGGAGATGAAAGTGTGAAAAAGAGAGTCCGGTCAACCGGAATCGAACCGGTGGCCATTTGATTTCTGAAGCCATACTGAATCCAATACAACTTTCCACTACAGTCAAACGCTCTACCAACTGAGCTATGACCGGACACATTCATCCTCCAGCCACCGACTTTTCACACACTATTTTAGGCAGCTACATACACTACCAACTGACATCATCAACCACATCCTACACCCTGTAGTCTTATAGTCCTCACTATCTTCCATCCCATTTTCAGAGACTCGTCTCTGCCATTTCATCTACAACATCGCATTCCATCCACCTTCTTATTTACAAACACTCTTACCCTTTACCAAGCTCTTCGCTCTGCCTCTTGCAGTGTTGTAGATAAGTCTCCGTACACTTCTATGCTACTACATGGAGGAGTTTTTGTCAGAGATTGACGAGCGACAAAAATACTGGCACGACAACGTATGTAAGGGAATGTGATTCGTCTTGATTGTAATGTCTTTTGGGGTGCATCCTATGTGTCCTGCACATGAAATAAACAAGACAGAGCAATGATGCCTCATGCCGCGTGAATGCTGGTGAAAACGCGTAGATTTGTTTGTGTGGCATTAGAATAGACTGTCTAGAGTGTGGTTGTTGTATGTGTAGGTAAATGTGATGAGTGTAAATGTTGGGACGTGTAAAGGTCGTGAAGATGAAGAGAGAGGTGGAAAAAAGAGGGTAAGAGAAGGAAAGGAGATGAAAGTGTGAAAAAGAGAGTCCGGTCAACCGGAATCGAACCGGTGGCCATTTGATTTCTGAAGCCATACTGAATCCAATACAACTTTCCACTACAGTCAAACGCTCTACCAACTGAGCTATGACCGGACACATTCATCCTCCAGCCACCGACTTTTCACACACTATTTTAGGCAGCTACATACACTACCAACTGACATCATCAACCACATCCTACACCCTGTAGTCTTATAGTCCTCACTATCTTCCATCCCATTTTCAGAGACTCGTCTCTGCCATTTCATCTACAACATCGCATTCCATCCACCTTCTTATTTACAAACACTCTTACCCTTTACCAAGCTCTTCGCTCTGCCTCTTGCAGTGTTGTAGATAAGTCTCCGTACACTTCTATGCTACTACATGGAGGAGTTTTTGTCAGAGATTGACGAGCGACAAAAATACTGGCACGACAACGTATGTAAGGGAATGTGATTCGTCTTGATTGTAATGTCTTTTGGGGTGCATCCTATGTGTCCTGCACATGAAATAAACAAGACAGAGCAATGATGCCTCATGCCGCGTGAATGCTGGTGAAAACGCGTAGATTTGTTTGTGTGGCATTAGAATAGACTGTCTAGAGTGTGGTTGTTGTATGTGTAGGTAAATGTGATGAGTGTAAATGTTGGGACGTGTAAAGGTCGTGAAGATGAAGAGAGAGGTGGAAAAAAGAGGGTAAGAGAAGGAAAGGAGATGAAAGTGTGAAAAAGAGAGTCCGGTCAACCGGAATCGAACCGGTGGCCATTTGATTTCTGAAGCCATACTGAATCCAATACAACTTTCCACTACAGTCAAACGCTCTACCAACTGAGCTATGACCGGACACATTCATCCTCCAGCCACCGACTTTTCACACACTATTTTAGGCAGCTACATACACTACCAACTGACATCATCAACCACATCCTACACCCTGTAGTCTTATAGTCCTCACTATCTTCCATCCCATTTTCAGAGACTCGTCTCTGCCATTTCATCTACAACATCGCATTCCATCCACCTTCTTATTTACAAACACTCTTACCCTTTACCAAGCTCTTCGCTCTGCCTCTTGCAGTGTTGTAGATAAGTCTCCGTACACTTCTATGCTACTACATGGAGGAGTTTTTGTCAGAGATTGACGAGCGACAAAAATACTGGCACGACAACGTATGTAAGGGAATGTGATTCGTCTTGATTGTAATGTCTTTTGGGGTGCATCCTATGTGTCCTGCACATGAAATAAACAAGACAGAGCAATGATGCCTCATGCCGCGTGAATGCTGGTGAAAACGCGTAGATTTGTTTGTGTGGCATTAGAATAGACTGTCTAGAGTGTGGTTGTTGTATGTGTAGGTAAATGTGATGAGTGTAAATGTTGGGACGTGTAAAGGTCGTGAAGATGAAGAGAGAGGTGGAAAAAAGAGGGTAAGAGAAGGAAAGGAGATGAAAGTGTGAAAAAGAGAGTCCGGTCAACCGGAATCGAACCGGTGGCCATTTGATTTCTGAAGCCATACTGAATCCAATACAACTTTCCACTACAGTCAAACGCTCTACCAACTGAGCTATGACCGGACACATTCATCCTCCAGCCACCGACTTTTCACACACTATTTTAGGCAGCTACATACACTACCAACTGACATCATCAACCACATCCTACACCCTGTAGTCTTATAGTCCTCACTATCTTCCATCCCATTTTCAGAGACTCGTCTCTGCCATTTCATCTACAACATCGCATTCCATCCACCTTCTTATTTACAAACACTCTTACCCTTTACCAAGCTCTTCGCTCTGCCTCTTGCAGTGTTGTAGATAAGTCTCCGTACACTTCTATGCTACTACATGGAGGAGTTTTTGTCAGAGATTGACGAGCGACAAAAATACTGGCACGACAACGTATGTAAGGGAATGTGATTCGTCTTGATTGTAATGTCTTTTGGGGTGCATCCTATGTGTCCTGCACATGAAATAAACAAGACAGAGCAATGATGCCTCATGCCGCGTGAATGCTGGTGAAAACGCGTAGATTTGTTTGTGTGGCATTAGAATAGACTGTCTAGAGTGTGGTTGTTGTATGTGTAGGTAAATGTGATGAGTGTAAATGTTGGGACGTGTAAAGGTCGTGAAGATGAAGAGAGAGGTGGAAAAAAGAGGGTAAGAGAAGGAAAGGAGATGAAAGTGTGAAAAAGAGAGTCCGGTCAACCGGAATCGAACCGGTGGCCATTTGATTTCTGAAGCCATACTGAATCCAATACAACTTTCCACTACAGTCAAACGCTCTACCAACTGAGCTATGACCGGACACATTCATCCTCCAGCCACCGACTTTTCACACACTATTTTAGGCAGCTACATACACTACCAACTGACATCATCAACCACATCCTACACCCTGTAGTCTTATAGTCCTCACTATCTTCCATCCCATTTTCAGAGACTCGTCTCTGCCATTTCATCTACAACATCGCATTCCATCCACCTTCTTATTTACAAACACTCTTACCCTTTACCAAGCTCTTCGCTCTGCCTCTTGCAGTGTTGTAGATAAGTCTCCGTACACTTCTATGCTACTACATGGAGGAGTTTTTGTCAGAGATTGACGAGCGACAAAAATACTGGCACGACAACGTATGTAAGGGAATGTGATTCGTCTTGATTGTAATGTCTTTTGGGGTGCATCCTATGTGTCCTGCACATGAAATAAACAAGACAGAGCAATGATGCCTCATGCCGCGTGAATGCTGGTGAAAACGCGTAGATTTGTTTGTGTGGCATTAGAATAGACTGTCTAGAGTGTGGTTGTTGTATGTGTAGGTAAATGTGATGAGTGTAAATGTTGGGACGTGTAAAGGTCGTGAAGATGAAGAGAGAGGTGGAAAAAAGAGGGTAAGAGAAGGAAAGGAGATGAAAGTGTGAAAAAGAGAGTCCGGTCAACCGGAATCGAACCGGTGGCCATTTGATTTCTGAAGCCATACTGAATCCAATACAACTTTCCACTACAGTCAAACGCTCTACCAACTGAGCTATGACCGGACACATTCATCCTCCAGCCACCGACTTTTCACACACTATTTTAGGCAGCTACATACACTACCAACTGACATCATCAACCACATCCTACACCCTGTAGTCTTATAGTCCTCACTATCTTCCATCCCATTTTCAGAGACTCGTCTCTGCCATTTCATCTACAACATCGCATTCCATCCACCTTCTTATTTACAAACACTCTTACCCTTTACCAAGCTCTTCGCTCTGCCTCTTGCAGTGTTGTAGATAAGTCTCCGTACACTTCTATGCTACTACATGGAGGAGTTTTTGTCAGAGATTGACGAGCGACAAAAATACTGGCACGACAACGTATGTAAGGGAATGTGATTCGTCTTGATTGTAATGTCTTTTGGGGTGCATCCTATGTGTCCTGCACATGAAATAAACAAGACAGAGCAATGATGCCTCATGCCGCGTGAATGCTGGTGAAAACGCGTAGATTTGTTTGTGTGGCATTAGAATAGACTGTCTAGAGTGTGGTTGTTGTATGTGTAGGTAAATGTGATGAGTGTAAATGTTGGGACGTGTAAAGGTCGTGAAGATGAAGAGAGAGGTGGAAAAAAGAGGGTAAGAGAAGGAAAGGAGATGAAAGTGTGAAAAAGAGAGTCCGGTCAACCGGAATCGAACCGGTGGCCATTTGATTTCTGAAGCCATACTGAATCCAATACAACTTTCCACTACAGTCAAACGCTCTACCAACTGAGCTATGACCGGACACATTCATCCTCCAGCCACCGACTTTTCACACACTATTTTAGGCAGCTACATACACTACCAACTGACATCATCAACCACATCCTACACCCTGTAGTCTTATAGTCCTCACTATCTTCCATCCCATTTTCAGAGACTCGTCTCTGCCATTTCATCTACAACATCGCATTCCATCCACCTTCTTATTTACAAACACTCTTACCCTTTACCAAGCTCTTCGCTCTGCCTCTTGCAGTGTTGTAGATAAGTCTCCGTACACTTCTATGCTACTACATGGAGGAGTTTTTGTCAGAGATTGACGAGCGACAAAAATACTGGCACGACAACGTATGTAAGGGAATGTGATTCGTCTTGATTGTAATGTCTTTTGGGGTGCATCCTATGTGTCCTGCACATGAAATAAACAAGACAGAGCAATGATGCCTCATGCCGCGTGAATGCTGGTGAAAACGCGTAGATTTGTTTGTGTGGCATTAGAATAGACTGTCTAGAGTGTGGTTGTTGTATGTGTAGGTAAATGTGATGAGTGTAAATGTTGGGACGTGTAAAGGTCGTGAAGATGAAGAGAGAGGTGGAAAAAAGAGGGTAAGAGAAGGAAAGGAGATGAAAGTGTGAAAAAGAGAGTCCGGTCAACCGGAATCGAACCGGTGGCCATTTGATTTCTGAAGCCATACTGAATCCAATACAACTTTCCACTACAGTCAAACGCTCTACCAACTGAGCTATGACCGGACACATTCATCCTCCAGCCACCGACTTTTCACACACTATTTTAGGCAGCTACATACACTACCAACTGACATCATCAACCACATCCTACACCCTGTAGTCTTATAGTCCTCACTATCTTCCATCCCATTTTCAGAGACTCGTCTCTGCCATTTCATCTACAACATCGCATTCCATCCACCTTCTTATTTACAAACACTCTTACCCTTTACCAAGCTCTTCGCTCTGCCTCTTGCAGTGTTGTAGATAAGTCTCCGTACACTTCTATGCTACTACATGGAGGAGTTTTTGTCAGAGATTGACGAGCGACAAAAATACTGGCACGACAACGTATGTAAGGGAATGTGATTCGTCTTGATTGTAATGTCTTTTGGGGTGCATCCTATGTGTCCTGCACATGAAATAAACAAGACAGAGCAATGATGCCTCATGCCGCGTGAATGCTGGTGAAAACGCGTAGATTTGTTTGTGTGGCATTAGAATAGACTGTCTAGAGTGTGGTTGTTGTATGTGTAGGTAAATGTGATGAGTGTAAATGTTGGGACGTGTAAAGGTCGTGAAGATGAAGAGAGAGGTGGAAAAAAGAGGGTAAGAGAAGGAAAGGAGATGAAAGTGTGAAAAAGAGAGTCCGGTCAACCGGAATCGAACCGGTGGCCATTTGATTTCTGAAGCCATACTGAATCCAATACAACTTTCCACTACAGTCAAACGCTCTACCAACTGAGCTATGACCGGACACATTCATCCTCCAGCCACCGACTTTTCACACACTATTTTAGGCAGCTACATACACTACCAACTGACATCATCAACCACATCCTACACCCTGTAGTCTTATAGTCCTCACTATCTTCCATCCCATTTTCAGAGACTCGTCTCTGCCATTTCATCTACAACATCGCATTCCATCCACCTTCTTATTTACAAACACTCTTACCCTTTACCAAGCTCTTCGCTCTGCCTCTTGCAGTGTTGTAGATAAGTCTCCGTACACTTCTATGCTACTACATGGAGGAGTTTTTGTCAGAGATTGACGAGCGACAAAAATACTGGCACGACAACGTATGTAAGGGAATGTGATTCGTCTTGATTGTAATGTCTTTTGGGGTGCATCCTATGTGTCCTGCACATGAAATAAACAAGACAGAGCAATGATGCCTCATGCCGCGTGAATGCTGGTGAAAACGCGTAGATTTGTTTGTGTGGCATTAGAATAGACTGTCTAGAGTGTGGTTGTTGTATGTGTAGGTAAATGTGATGAGTGTAAATGTTGGGACGTGTAAAGGTCGTGAAGATGAAGAGAGAGGTGGAAAAAAGAGGGTAAGAGAAGGAAAGGAGATGAAAGTGTGAAAAAGAGAGTCCGGTCAACCGGAATCGAACCGGTGGCCATTTGATTTCTGAAGCCATACTGAATCCAATACAACTTTCCACTACAGTCAAACGCTCTACCAACTGAGCTATGACCGGACACATTCATCCTCCAGCCACCGACTTTTCACACACTATTTTAGGCAGCTACATACACTACCAACTGACATCATCAACCACATCCTACACCCTGTAGTCTTATAGTCCTCACTATCTTCCATCCCATTTTCAGAGACTCGTCTCTGCCATTTCATCTACAACATCGCATTCCATCCACCTTCTTATTTACAAACACTCTTACCCTTTACCAAGCTCTTCGCTCTGCCTCTTGCAGTGTTGTAGATAAGTCTCCGTACACTTCTATGCTACTACATGGAGGAGTTTTTGTCAGAGATTGACGAGCGACAAAAATACTGGCACGACAACGTATGTAAGGGAATGTGATTCGTCTTGATTGTAATGTCTTTTGGGGTGCATCCTATGTGTCCTGCACATGAAATAAACAAGACAGAGCAATGATGCCTCATGCCGCGTGAATGCTGGTGAAAACGCGTAGATTTGTTTGTGTGGCATTAGAATAGACTGTCTAGAGTGTGGTTGTTGTATGTGTAGGTAAATGTGATGAGTGTAAATGTTGGGACGTGTAAAGGTCGTGAAGATGAAGAGAGAGGTGGAAAAAAGAGGGTAAGAGAAGGAAAGGAGATGAAAGTGTGAAAAAGAGAGTCCGGTCAACCGGAATCGAACCGGTGGCCATTTGATTTCTGAAGCCATACTGAATCCAATACAACTTTCCACTACAGTCAAACGCTCTACCAACTGAGCTATGACCGGACACATTCATCCTCCAGCCACCGACTTTTCACACACTATTTTAGGCAGCTACATACACTACCAACTGACATCATCAACCACATCCTACACCCTGTAGTCTTATAGTCCTCACTATCTTCCATCCCATTTTCAGAGACTCGTCTCTGCCATTTCATCTACAACATCGCATTCCATCCACCTTCTTATTTACAAACACTCTTACCCTTTACCAAGCTCTTCGCTCTGCCTCTTGCAGTGTTGTAGATAAGTCTCCGTACACTTCTATGCTACTACATGGAGGAGTTTTTGTCAGAGATTGACGAGCGACAAAAATACTGGCACGACAACGTATGTAAGGGAATGTGATTCGTCTTGATTGTAATGTCTTTTGGGGTGCATCCTATGTGTCCTGCACATGAAATAAACAAGACAGAGCAATGATGCCTCATGCCGCGTGAATGCTGGTGAAAACGCGTAGATTTGTTTGTGTGGCATTAGAATAGACTGTCTAGAGTGTGGTTGTTGTATGTGTAGGTAAATGTGATGAGTGTAAATGTTGGGACGTGTAAAGGTCGTGAAGATGAAGAGAGAGGTGGAAAAAAGAGGGTAAGAGAAGGAAAGGAGATGAAAGTGTGAAAAAGAGAGTCCGGTCAACCGGAATCGAACCGGTGGCCATTTGATTTCTGAAGCCATACTGAATCCAATACAACTTTCCACTACAGTCAAACGCTCTACCAACTGAGCTATGACCGGACACATTCATCCTCCAGCCACCGACTTTTCACACACTATTTTAGGCAGCTACATACACTACCAACTGACATCATCAAC
Source organism: Aphanomyces euteiches (assembly GCA_021527685.1). Lineage (NCBI taxonomy): Eukaryota > Oomycota > Saprolegniomycetes > Saprolegniales > Verrucalvaceae > Aphanomyces > Aphanomyces euteiches. The sequence continues at coordinate 20,258 of JAJGMV010000194.1, forward strand.
CACATCCTACACCCTGTAGTCTTATAGTCCTCACTATCTTCCATCCCATTTTCAGAGACTCGTCTCTGCCATTTCATCTACAACATCGCATTCCATCCACCTTCTTATTTACAAACACTCTTACCCTTTACCAAGCTCTTCGCTCTGCCTCTTGCAGTGTTGTAGATAAGTCTCCGTACACTCTATATGGGAACGAGGGACGGTGTATCAGCGCCAACTCTAATACATGATCCCCCTCCAGTAGAGACTTCAACTCCATTGATCAGGTCGCGGTGGGCATGCTCGGTGGCAGTTATGGGTTCTTGGTTGCTTTTCTTCAAATGAGTTGGGTTCGTCATGGCTTGGAAAGTCGACGAAACGTTACAAATCTTGAAAAAATTCGATGGGTGCGTTGGGTGCGGTGAGTGCAGGACAGGCAAGACGTAAGCAACGTAGGTCCAGCGTGAGAAAGGGGTTCTTGTGAAAGAGTCGAAGCTTCTGGTTGGTCCAGAATCCACTTGTGGGGTACGAGGCAAATTCAAGAGTCCGGTCATAGCTCAATGACAATCGGGGTGTATTTGACCTTTAACCCCTATAAATATTTGCCTAGACCACTAAATGGGAACAAGGACTACTAAGTTCTACTCGAAGTCCACTTGAATCGTTGCTTGAGTTCGATTGAGCTCGTGCATTGTCTTGGAATCTTGAGACTTTTTTACACAAGTGTCGCTCGCAAGTTCTTCTGCCAAAACCAAGTGTAGTTGGTATGAGACTTGAGTTTGTCGACTATCTCGGAGACTTGCATTGCTTCATCACTGTCGATTGTAGGATCACGGAGCATTCGTCTGATATTTGCGGTCCACGAAACAAGAGAGACTTCCTTGACCGCCTGGATTATGGCACTGGTTTGCCTTCAAACTTGATTGATTGCGATGAATCCAAAAGTCCCGTAGCAAAGTTGAAACAAGAAGGACCCACAAACGACGAATCACTGAAAAATGAGGCACCCATTCTTCAGAAACCGAGAATTCGTCCAGGTTGATAATCGTATTCCATGTAAATGGAATACCAAACGGTCGCCACGCTGCTCGATGCCAATTCCACACAGGCTTGACAAACTTGCAGTCGAACAGGATGTGTTGCATCGTTTCGACGGCTGAGCAACCAGGATAGGAGCATTCGATAATGCTAGGGTTGGTGTCTTGAAGGAAAAAGAAGCGAGAGTTGACGGGTAGCATCCGAAACAAGATTCGCCACCACACATCGGCTTGAAGTGGAGTTGGATATCGCATCAAAGGTTTCACAGTCGTGTTGATGTATTTCTTGATTGCCAAGTCATTGTTTCTTGAATCGCTCGACATGGGGTGCTGCTTGGTGAGTAGTGGCGCACAAAAGCAAATCGATCGGATGTACTTGCGCGGCCATTGTTGAAAAGGAACAAAGACATTCTTCCAAACTTGTCCGACGGGGAATTGAACTTCACGATTAGGAGGCACAGCTTCCTCGAGAGAGATACCCAGTACTTGCCAGACATTGGTCGCAATGAGTGAAAGCAGTGAGTACAAATGGCGAAACACGCGTGGAAAGTCATCACCAGGGAACCGCCAAACGTGAGACTCCATTTGCAACTTGAACTCTTCATAGGAGGGCCACACGCGTTGTGCGGTGACGAAATCGTCCAAGCAATGCAAGCCTTCTTGGGCGATGAACTTGTAGAAGGGACTATGATGTTTGAGGGCGACAGCAAGCGAGGTTGGTCCATTGGAACCAGGAATCAAAAACAGCGGATGAACTTTCAGCCAAATAGACATGGTAAGGAGCTGAGATTGTGTCGGCGTCTCAGGACATTTGCGCGTAAGGGGGATACGATGCCAGTTGTCCCAGATTTTCCGCCACAACAATGGGAGCACTTCAAGTCGCATGTGATTCGTGTTGTGGTTGGGATGATACATGAGGCAGTCCCACGACGAGTGTCTTGCGAACGGCTCCATGCACCTTCGAAAGAGTTGCTTCGGGAGAACAGACCATAACGATGGTTCTTCGTTGTCGGTCTGAAAAAGAAATTGAAGTCGCTGAACGCGTTGAGCACGAATTCTTGATGCAATATGCGGAATCCTGAGACCCAGGCTGGGATGATACCGCACGCCAGAGTTGATCAAGGACATGTGCTTGTCTTCCTTGTGTCGCTTTCTTGTCAAGATGAACTTGTACACCATGGACTGCCACTTGGCGACCGTGTCTTCAGGGATGTGGATGACAGCTGTGTAGTGCCAGAGCTTGGACAACATCATGGTGTTGGCAAGTAGCCGTCGACCTCGCAGCGTTCTTGCTCGACAGCCCCACGTGATGAAAGACTGATAGAACGAGTCGGAAAGCGCATTGATTTGTACTTGGTCGGATAAACGGTGGCCAAACAAGATCCCCAAGTACTTTGTCGGAGTACCCGAGGCAACCATGGAGAGTCTTGGATGTCGAGGTACGTCTTGGTTTCCATTCAGCGTGAGAACTTTGCACTTGCCCACGTTGAGTTTTGCACCTGACTGAGTACAAAATTCTTGGACAAGCTCCAGTTGTCGTTCCAAGTCTTCAAGGTCGAAACCAATGTTGTGTCATCAGCAAAGAACATTGCCATGACAAAGAGCTCCTCAGAGAAAGGAAGGCTATATTCTTCGTGATTGCGCAGTAGCTGACTCAGAGGTTCCACGGAGAGGACAAACAACAGTGCCGACAAAGGATCCCCTTGCTTGACTCCACGCGTGGGGTAAATGGCTTGAGCAGTGCCGACAAAGGATCCCCTTGCTTGACTCCACGCGTGGGGTAAATGGCTTGAGCTCGCCGTTGATGACCAAGTGGATGATGGGACCATGGTACATCAGCTTGATCCAGCTGATGAACACAGGACTGAAGTTGAATGCTTCCAAAACGTCGTACATGAAATCCCAATTGACGCGATCATACGCTTTTTCAAAGTCCAGAAACATAGCGTATCCTTCGATGTCGTCCAGAGTACACTTGTGTTGAAGGTCCTTGAGAAAGATGATGTGGTCATGAATGCGCCTGCCAGCCACGAATCCTGTTTGAATCGGATGGATCAGGGCAGGCAGCAGATCACGCAAGCGATAAGCAAGTGCCCTTGTGAGAATTTTGACTTCAACTGGGATCAAAGCAATCGGTCGATAATTCCCAGGATTGCTTCTGTCACCACCTTTGAAGAGCAAGGACACGGCAGAACGTCGTTGAATGCCAAGCAACTCGCCACGTGAAAGTTGATACTTGAAGACCAAGCAAAGTATCTCGGCAAACAGATCCGCCTCCAACTGGTAAAAGGCCGCAGGGAATCCATCCATTCCTGGAGACTTGTGCGGAGCCATGGTCTTGATGGCTTGTGCAAGTTCGTAGGTTGTGATTGGGCTGTCAAGGGAATCGCGTTCTTCGTCCGTCAAACGTTTTTGCAATAGCGGTAAGAATCGGTGTCGACTAGCACGGTTCGGAGCTTGAAAGTCGTTTTCACATATCACAGCAGACCATTTTGCATGAAACACATCATGGATGACTTGAGGACATGTCGAGACTGTGCCGTCAGCGTCTTGAACTTCCAGGATGGGCACGTTGTACAGAACTTTCTTTGGAGGACGGAAGAAGTGCGCTGTAGAAGTTTCATTCTTGGTCGCGTGAAAATCGAAGTTGATGTCATTTTGGTATGACTTCCACTCGGACATCGTCTCGTCATACTTGGCTTGAGCTTGTTCCAATGCTTGAGGCGGCAAAAGTCCCGCATCGAACGCTTGCTGTGCACGTAACAGTTCTCGTTTGGCCAAGTCTGAAACGCGTGTCTTTGCCAATAAATGCTCCCAATGATACTCTTGGAAAAACTTATTGGCTCGCTTTTTCCATCCAGCCCAGACAACCCCAGGATTGTTGGCCTGACGGAGCACTGGAAGAAGTTGTTTCGCTTCAGCGACAATGGTTTCGACCACTTTGGGTACTTGGAGAAGCTCCTTCGGTAGTTTCCAATAGGCACGGCGCTTGGGTTGAGACACCGGTTGCAGAATAACTTTGTGGCACATGTGCTCGACAATTTCTGGGGAACGAAAGTACGTCGATTGATGATATGCCGTGCGCATAAGGTCTTCATCCATAAAGATATAGTCGAGGCGATTTCGTCCATGCGGAGAGGAGAATACTCGGGCTGATGGATTGTGTAGACGCCAAGCATCCACGACATGCAAGGCCTCGAGCCATTGAGAGTATTGGGATCGGCCAGTGTGATGGCATGAGGATGGATCCATCGCATCCAATTACAATTTCAGCACAAATCGAGCCATACCTGGGGATCCTGAGCTCCAATTTCAATTCTGGAGGCACACAGGAAACAGTTGGAATCTCATTGCACCATTAGGCAGGTAATATATTATTGATCATTTTACAGGTGTATGACGTAAGACAGGAGCCCTTTCAAGCCCAATTTTATTGAGCCATTTTTTCGGTTCATACACAGATCAAGATTACTTAAAAAAGGGATATTTTTCAGCTTGAAAAAAGTATAGAAAATAAAAGGAAATATGCATTGTAAAAGGTTATAGCTCTACAAAGGTCTACACTATGGCAATTTCACGAATGTTCGTTTCCGTGTTTTCGCGCTCCGAACCAGGTGAGTAGTCAACTTCACATCCACGCTTATGCTTCCTCTTTGTAGCACGCTTCGTTGAAGAAATCTGCCGCAAGAGTTGAAGTGACAAGATGCGGCCACCAACGCGGAGTTTTCTTCGCTTTGGTGGCTTCTTGGACTCGTCAGGGAGGTGCAAAAGCGTCCGACGGACATGCGACTGCGCAGCAAGCCACTCAGGTAAGTCAAACGACACAGGAACTCTGCCCGACGTGTAGCGCTCTAGGCGGTTTTGCATTTAGGCCCTCGAAAGCGGCCATATACCAGCTTCCGCAAAACCAGAGACCATGTTCGCCGGCGAAACATGCCACCGCCAAGCGCTTGAAGCAATTTCCAGCGCTGCGGCTCTAGGTATTGTATATACCTCATCTAATTTGCATTGTTAATATATCACGATTGTCTTCCCTTACCATCTTCAATCATATAGTCAAAGATTCCATCCCGAATGGCGCGCTTGAACGGAGCAAAGACGCAAACGTCGAGAGGTTGCATTAAGTACGTCACATTTTTGGGGAGCATCATTATAATCAACTTAAGTGCGTCGCACTTTTTGAGACACCTTACCAAAATATGTCTTTCATAATTGCCCACAATAAGCCAAATTCGTCCAACCACAGTGTCTTCAACGGAACGAGTGAACCAGTCAAGCCAATTGAAGAACAGTTCTTCGGTTATATAGCCCATGTTTGACGTCGTTGTTGCTCTTTCATCAATTACATTGCAGTCTTCTAGCTCTTGATAAAGTTCGCTTCCAGGAAAGATAAGTAATAGAGGCAGCACTTTACCGGACGCACTACCACAAGTGGCTATGGCCAGGTGGTGTGTCGGTGACATCGACTTGGACCACACTGCCATTGAACTGCGCAGCTCTAGAACCTTCTCACTTTGTTGCGCGAGTCAGAGGTAGTCTCGTCCATGTAGTAGATCCTTGTTTCGTCAAGCTGGTGGGCTTCGATGGCATCAGAAAGTGACTTGAAAAAAGTGTCCATGTCCTCGGAAGACAGTGCGTTTCGTGCACGGTTGATTGTTTGTGACGTACGAGTCACAATAGATTGATTACGACGGAGAAATCGGCATGTCCAATGACGCGATGGGCGTTTTAAATTTAGCCTTTTAGCGATTCGATTAGCTTTGATGAGCAAAGCACGACGGTATGGTAGAATATGATCACTTATCGGACAATTTCTGAGAATGAATATATGGTCATACTTGATGTTTGTATTGGACTTAACAGGAACATATTTTGTCCGAACATTTGGATATGCTCGGACATACCTGTGATTTGTATAGGCACTATGTAGGTACGTTCGTGTTGGCCCCGAGCGCCCGGGAGGCCTTCTGCGCAAGCGCGGCCGGACGAGAGCGCGGATAGGCCTTGCCGCTCCCTGACGAGGCCTGTGTAGCAATATATTACACTTTATCGGAAAATAGTATTTAGTCCGTTTAAATGCTCTAAATACGTGTCCGAAGCGTGTCGCATGTCCGAGTCGTGATGGTATGGCGGATGCCATGTTGTTTGCATCCTACCTGTCCAGGCAGAGAGGTCGCGTTTAATTGGCGTTGGAATTCGGGGTCTGGGACCGGGACGATGTAAGGCGACCCCCGCACGTTGCTTTGCGACACGATCGCGCAAGGTGTTTTCGGTACATTGTACCTTCTTGGCAGCTGCATATATTGACATGTTGTCGGCAATAACGCTCTTGACTGCTTCGGTTAAAGTTGCCTGGGAGTAAGATTTCTATTTCATGATTGTTTTAGAATGACGGACTAGCATGCTACAGGGTGATTGCTCTAGGAGCCATTCAAAATGGCGCTGAAATTTGGCGCCAGATTCGTTGGTTCCAACTATCCCTGTTAAAATTGATTTATTATTGTGTTTTTTGTCAAAACTTTTCTTCGCTGAAATTTTCAGCCAATGAATGAGCAGAAGTCGTCATTTTGTCTTCGGAAAAGGACAGAGATTCAATTTCATTGGCTGCCCGATTCGAAAACTTTGATTACGTCATCAAAAATACTCGTCTCTGATTGGTGTTCCGACATTTTGCAAATTTTTTTCCGACCGATTGGTGTTGTTTCCACAATTTCGAGTCAGAATCGCAATATTTCTTATAAATTTAAAAGGGTTTTGTTCCTAGAGGTTTATCTACTACAACTTGATTGGCTAGTTGAGTAGACCAAAAAAACGGAGAACTGGCGCCTTACGTTCTTCAAGTAAGTCGTTTGCGAAATCTACCTAATTATTACGACATGGTCCAACTGATTTGTATTAACGTTAGTACAGAAAATCTAGTCTTGTTCCTGTGGAACCTTTAAAACTCAATACAGTAAACTGTCCTGTATTTTCCGTAGAATTTGTTTTATGTATTTTCTCCACGTATGGCCAATTCACGACGCTCCGAAGTACTACGAAGTAATGTTTATATCATTTCATAGTAAGAGAACTTGCCGAGACAACAATCTATGAGCACCACACGAACTGAGATCCAAATTTCGCACAATCGCTTTGAGAGTAAGGAAGAACTTGCTGCGTCAGTGGCCAGAAGCAGACGTTGTGATTGCCATTGCACTGATTTGTGATAGTTTGGGAAGGGCTCGGAGTGGGCGAAGGCTACGACGTAGGTTTGGTCGTTGGCGAAGTGGAAGGCTTGGATGTTGTGACAATCGTTGGGGTAGTAGTCATTGGAGGAGGAGAGTTCGCGCCGCCCAAGCCATCCAGGACAGAGCGGGCATTCTTCGAAAAACCGTAGCCGTCATGGCTATCCCAATTGATTGACCATGTCACAACTCCACGATACGTCGGGTATGCAGATGGAGGCTTGATGGTATCACATCCGACACCTTGAACCAAGCAAGTAAGCGCCCGTCGAACCACTTCATTCGAGACTTGCCCTCGGTTTGCCGAAGATGGACCAGATGGAACACCAAAGGACACTTGGTCAGGCCGCAGTCCCTTGAACTCCCATCCAATGCCAAAACTTGTTTTGAAACCTTCAATGAGCATCACACTGCCACCGACCAAACAGTCAACTGTACCCTCATTCAATGTCCGACCGTCGGAGTAGGTGAAGCCGCCATTGTTGTAATACTGAACGTGGATTTGGGTCAATTCGTCGCGCAATCCATCAATGATGGGTAAATAAGCCCCCCAAATACGTCCAAACGATACATAACCACCCTGAACGTAAGGATGCTCTGGGGCCATGCTGAGGTAGAACGACGATCCGACCTTTTGGCGCAGTTGCTTGACGGCGGAAATCAAATTGTTAATGATCGGAAGGCCTTGAGAGACTCCATTTTCCAAATCCAAGTCGATGCCGTCGAATCCATATTTCGTGATCAAACCGAACACGCTGTTGACGAAGTTGGTTGTTTCAGTCGCATCGTTTAAAGTGACAGAGCCGTTTTGACCACCCAAGGAGAGAACAATGGTCTTTCCAGCAGCTTGAAGGCTCTTGATGTTGGCAATGAATTGATCTTCCGAGCCGGCGGCTGGATCCAAATCAAAACCAACGTTGCCATTTCCATTGTTAGTAGCGAACGCGACAACAAGGACGTCCCAGTCTTTGCTGATCTGGCTCAAGGGGTAGGTTGGACCAGCAGGATTCTGAAAGTTATGCCAATAACCAACAAGCGTATGAGACGGCAAGGCCTTGCTTCGGGCTTCCAGGGATGGTGGCGATTGATTGTCGCGAACAGGGGCCCCGAGTTCAAAGGATGACAACGACAGTTCGGTTTGGTTGTTGTCCCATGCGACTGAGCTGGCCATGACAGAGGAGGCGAGGGGCGAGAGAGCAGTGGTTTTCATGGTGCAAAAGAAAGAATGATCTAGAGGGGGGATTCTCAACGAACGGAACGAAGGACACTTCATACTGAACTTTGTGAATCAGCAAACTTCAACACGCTGGATCTAGATCGACAGTAGCATTGGACATGAGCAGATGTCGTCCTCTTTCGTCGACGACTTTCTGTACATTGTACCAATGTCTATAGCACAACTCGAATGTGGCCTAAGCTCCATACCCTGCTGACAAGAGAAGACCGTACATCGCACAATCTAGTTCGCCTGTTGGTTTTATTTGGCTGCGAGTATTTCCAGTTGGCACTTCACGGAGCAGTTATCAACACAACCACAGCACAGTTGAGTTTGTAACACGACAAGGTGCAGCAACATATGAAATGTTATCCCAATCTAGTTATTTCGCGATGTTAAATAATCCAAGCGACCAGAGGAAAGCCATCGGGCTCGAGAAAATACAGTCGCCTTCGTTCTGAACACGTGAAGAGATGCTACAACTCAGAGACCACCGCAGAGTAAAGATTAGACGTACGAGATTGTTGGCTTCACCATTTGTGCTATCTACGCCTTTACCAACTATCAAATGCAGTGACCGAGATTGCCACAGTAGACTTCCAAGCACCCGTGGGTCGTAATTGAAGACAATCCATTGTGGTTGTGGTTGAACAACCTTAACCGTTGAAGCAATTCTAAAGAAGTACAATAATATCGACTTCCCAGGCTCAGATGCTTGTGTTTGGGCCGTCTTGGGTTCTGAGTCCAAGGCAGGTGTATCGATTCTCTGCATTCCGCATATCTTTCTACCCGATTCCGATGGAGCAGCTACTTGTATGCATACCATAGGATCGTTGCACAAAGAACGACTAGAACGCCAGCTTTATCGTCAAAGTTCAGGCAGTTTGTCCTTGGGGAAGTAACGAGGGTAGGATACGCAGACAGGTTTGATGGCTAGTGCGTAAGTTCCACGGGTGTTAGCCTCGGGCAATGACTGCTTGTGGAACCAAATATAATCGGACAACTCTTGATACAGCTCAACCGACCACGCCGCATATGTTCGTTCACCCGTGTACATTACAAGGATACAATTGTTGATTCGTCTTACCATCGAGCAACTTGTCGTTCGATGACGTAAATTGTGCCAAGAGTCCTGCTCCGAACACCATCAATGCTTTTCTACCGTTGATCATAGGAACATCTGTAGGAACCTGATGAAACCACAAAATCAGACAAGCGCTCGTGGATATCTGGAGCTGTAAGTTCGTCCTGCCCCCCACCTCTGATCTGACGCCCTTCCCCTCGCGATCTCAAACTTCCCCTATCATTCAGCTTCCTCAATTGTGCCATGATTGTCATTTTACGACACATTCTCGTCGCAGCCACATATCCCAGTGCACAATGGCATTTTGTCACTGGAGAGTTGAACTAGCAGAATATGAATCAGGCAATGTTGCTGTACAATAAACCACCGATTAATAAGATCCATAGACAGTTGGAGTTCATGTAGCGTTGGATGACCAGCAAAGCTAGAGTTGGAGCTAGCTTTGCCATCACAACCAAGTTGAACGAAATGTAACGACATCACGATGCAGCCTTGATTTCGGCGCATAGTAAAGACAACACCGTACTCTGCAAACAAGTTCTGGATGTTTGTCAAAGGCAATGCCAACAATAAGCAAGCAATCGGAGCTTCAACTGATTCGGCCGAACCAGCAAACGCAGCCAAAACCGCGTCCCAACCGCCCAGGAAAACCCTCATTCTCAAATTTGCCCACTTCAGCAAACATGACGCTTATCCCAAAGTCCACCCTTCTTGCCCTGGCCTTGGCCATGATCTCCCCTGTTGAAGCTGCCTATAAAAATGTCGTCTACTACATGGAGTGGGCGATCTACGCTCGCAATTTCGGCATCTTCGACTTGGACTGGTCCAAGATTACCCACGTCAACTATGCCTTTGGCAAACCGACCGCAGACGGCACGGTGACGATCTATGACAGTTGGGCCGCTGTCCAAAAGCGATGGCCTGAGCACGGTGACTCTTGGAACGATCAAGGCAATGGCTTGTACGGCAACTTTGGCCAAGGATTCAAGCAGAGGCTCCAAAACCGAGGCACCAAGTTTGGAATGTCAATCGGCGGTTGGACGATGAGTGACCTATTCAGCGGCATTGCCAGCTCTGAAACAAGCCGCCGAACATTTGCGAAGAGCGCTGTGAAGCTCATGACTGACTTGGGTTTGGATTTTGTCGACATTGATTGGGAATACCCAGTCGAAGGCGGCAATGACTCCCCTCCTGTGCAACACCGTCCTGACGATATTGCGAATTACGTGCTTTTGTTGAAAGCTATCCGCGACGAGTTCAAGACCCTCCCATTCAAGGCAGAACTGAGTGTGGCATCTCCTGCTGGCCCTCAAATATACCGCCACTGGGACTTTACTTCGATCTGCGGTCAATTGGACCATATCAATATCATGGCATACGATTTAGCTGGCAGTTGCAGCAACTACACCGACCACCAAGCCAACCTGTACGAAGACCCCAACCACCCTGCTGGTCTCAAGTATTCTGCCCACACTGCCGTCCAAGATTACATCAAAGGTGGTTGTCCGAGCAATAAGATCGTCTTGGGAATTCCAGCGTACGGTCGATCGTTTGAGAACACGGCTGGCCTGTACAGCAGCTTTACTCCTCCGACCAAGGGCTCGTGGGTCTCTGGGTCTGATGGTGCTGGTGTTTGGGACTACAAGGCGTTGCCCCAAGCTGGTGCGACCGAGTTTTACGACGCGAAGCTTGGTGCAACGTACAGCTACGATCCAAATGCCAAGATGTTCATCTCGTACGAAGGGCCTAAGAGTCTGGCTCAAAAGCTGGACTATATCAAAAAGTACAACTTGGGGGGAACAATGTTTTGGTCGGGGGATGCTGACGCCCCGACTTCCAACGCTCGTTCATTGATTGCCCAAGTGTACAACTACTTTGGGAAGGACAACATGGCATTCAACACCAACAACATCAACTACCCCACTTCCCCCTACGACAACATTCGAAGCGGTTCGACAGCTCCAACCACGTCATCTGTTCCAACAACGTCGTCAACTACCCCGACGACTTCACAACCATCCTTGACACCACGGACGTCGTCTCCAACTTCCCCACCAACAAATCCCACGACTGCCCCTGTTACTCCAACGCCCAGTGGTGCAGACCAATGCAATGGAAATCACAACGTCTGCTTCTGGTCACTGACACAACAAGTTCTTCCATATTCGCAGAGCGATTGCGCCAAGTTTGGGTCACAATTTGTTTGGTGTCCATAAATTTGCCCCAAGAATGTCCAAGGCCAAAAAGAAGACAAGCAATATGAACGTTAATGCAACTTTATGAACTACTTATGGTATTTTCGTCAACTTCGAGACCTGACTGTCGTTGCTACTACGGGCACCACACGAATACATCCGATGGGAACTTTGCACAATCTGCTTTGGAGAATGGCAATGCTCGCTTTAGAAAAGGCCAATAGCAAATGTGGTGGTTGTCGCCACATAGCTTGGAAGTGGCTTGTGGGACCGCAGGTCGCTCGGGGGAAGGCGTGGTGGGCCTTGCTGTAATGTGTACACGTCGCGACGACTCGTAATGCACTACAGGCAACTTGTCCAACACAGATCGAACACTTCTTGAGAAGACAAAGCCATCATGGCTATCCCAATGAATCGACCACGCCATAATTCCACGAAAGGTTGAGTACAATGATGGTGGTTTAATTCGATCGCAGCCCACGCCTTGAACCAGGCAAGTCAACGCCCGACGAACAACTTCAGGTGTTGCTTGACCACGCATAGCCGAAGAAGGTCCTGAAGGCACACCAAAGGACACTTGGTCGGGACGTAATCCTTTGAATTCCCATCCTGTACCGTAGTCGGTTCTGAATCCTTCAATGAGCATCACACTTCCTCCAACCAAACAATCGACTGTGCCTTCGTTCACAATGCGACCATCCGTGTAAGTGAAGCCTCCGTTGTTGTAGTACTGAACGTGGACTTGGGTCAGTTCGTCTCTAAGGCCGTCAATAATGGGCAAATATGCCCCCCAAGTACCGCCAAATGAAACATATCCTCCTTGGACGTAAGGGTGCTCTGGAGCCATGCTGAGGTAGAACGACGGTCCGACCTTTTGGCGCAATTGTTTGACGGCAGAGATCAAGTTGTTGATAATTGGAAGGCCTTGAGAGATGCCGTTCTCCAAATCCAAGTCGATGCCATTGAAGCCATATTTCGTGATCAATCCGTAGACGCTATTGACAAAGTTGGTGGTTTCCGTTGCATCGTTCAAAGTAACAGAGCCATCTTGACCTCCCAAGGAGAGAGCAATTGTCTTTCCAGCAGCTTGAAGACTCTTGATATTGGCAATGAATTGACCTTCCGAGCCAGCAGCAGGATCCAACTCAAAGCCGACATTGCCATTGCCTTCGTTGGTAGCAAACGCGACGATAATGACATCCCAGTCTTTGCTGATGTGGCTGAGAGGATACGATTTGCCTGAGGGATTGTCAAAGTCGTGCCAGTAGCCCACAAGCGTGTGCGTGAACTTGGCGTCGACGGTCGTCAAATGGCGAGGAGCTTCCATCGAAGAATTGTTCAGCCCTTCGACGAGTGAGTTTCCGCTCAAGGTACATAGAGCAGCTGATACAACAGTAGTAACGGTGGCTACGGACAGCGTCATGTTGATCTATCACCGCAAAAAGCAACGTTGTTGGGCCACGATGTCGATCACCTCGTCGAAAAGCCAAATGCCTTTCAACTTGACTTCAAATTGACGAGTTCCGGATAAAAGTCTCCATTGATTGTCGTCAACATGTAGAACATCAATCACCACAATCACGCGTCTTGGGATCACACTAGCGGGGCCGCAGCCATAGGGCTAAGTTCAGGGTTTAGCTAGAGCTGGCCTTGCTCTGTGACGGCCAAGAGCTCCCTCACTGCTGCTGACTTTGGGGCGCGAAGTACATACAGAAGCGTGGACGGGAAAGTCAACCCTACGGTGTACTAAAAATAGGTGATACAGTATGAATACAGTGCTCTCATTGGCTGAATTACAGTACACTTTCGCCCAAAGTTTACATCCGAAAAACTTTGAAAGACTTCCAGCGATAGTCGACGGGCGAGAGAATGGACGAGACTTGTGAGGCTCCTACCTCGGCTACGACAGCGCAAACTGAAGCTACTGGCTACAAGAACGTCGTGTACTTTATGGAGTGGGCAATCTACGCTCGCAACTTTGCCATCTTCGACTTGGACTGGTCCAAGATCACTCATGTCAACTATGCGTTTGGCAAACCAACAGCGGACGGCACGGTGACAATCTTTGACAGTTGGGCAGCACTTGAGAAGCGGTGGCCTGACCATGGCGACTCATGGCAAGATAAAGGACACAACTCGTATGGCAACCTTGGTCATGGATTTACGCAAAAACTACAAAATCGAGGCACCAAGTTTGGATTGTCCATTGGTGGCTGGACGTTGAGCACACCATTCAGCGGCATTGCCAGCTCTGAAGCAAGCCGGCAAAGGTTTGCCAAGAGTGCTGTGAAACTCATGACGGATTTGGGGCTAGATTTCATCGACATTGATTGGGAATACCCAGTGGAAGGCGGTGACAATATTCCACACAGCCCGGATGATATCGCCAACTATGTGCTTTTATTACGAGAAATTCGTGAAGAGTTCAAGACCCTTCCCTTTCAGGCTGAACTGAGTGTTGCTGCTCCAGTGGGCTATGACAAATACCGCCACTGGGATTTTCCGGCAATTTCCAGTCTTGTGGATCACATCAATATCATGGCATACGACATGGCTGGCAGTTGGAGCAACTACACCGACCACCAAGCCAACCTGTACGAAGACCCCAACCACCCTGCTGGTCTCAAGTATTCTGCCCACACTGCTGTCCAAGATTACATCAAAGGTGGTTGTCCGAGCAATAAGATCGTCTTGGGAATTCCAGCGTACGGTCGATCGTTTGAGAACACGGCTGGCCTGTACAGCAGCTTTACTCCTCCGACCAAGGGCTCGTGGGTCTCTGGGTCTGATGGTGCTGGTGTTTGGGACTACAAGGCGTTGCCCCAAGCTGGTGCGACCGAGTTTTACGACGCGAAGCTTGGTGCGACATACAGCTACGACCCAAATGCCAAGATGTTCATCTCGTACGAAGGGCCCAAGAGTCTGGCTCAAAAGCTGGACTATATCAAAAAGTACAACTTGGGGGGAACAATGTTTTGGCCAGGAGATGCCGACTTCCCGACTTCCAACGCTCGTTCCTTGATTGCCCAAGTGTACAACTACTTTGGGAAGGACAACATGGCATTCAACACCAACAACATCAACTACCCGACTTCCCCCTACGACAACGTTCGAAACCATTCGCCTCCTCACGAAGTTGCTATTGCTGAGTCGATGTGAAGTCTCCAAAACAAAGTTACAATCCCATCTTGGTTCTATTTAGTCTATCTTACTTGCTAATAATAAATGATGTCTGCATACATGCAAACTTATCTTGGATGATGATACACGATCGGTTCATGCAGATCAAAGCTGTCGAGGTGGTGCTTGTCCTTGAGCGGTCCTCGCACAATGGCATTCGCCAGTTGGTTGACGCAAGCTGTGGTGTACGCCAGTTCTTCCTCCATGCGTTTCATCTTGTCGTCATCATGCGTTCGCATGTCATGCATTAGATGTGTGAGTTTGTCTTCGAGAAACTTCATCTGCATCGACTGGTGGCGAATCGTACTCTCTTGAAGCTGAGCCTTGAGCTCCTTGATTTCGATCGCTTGATCAACGTGGAGTTCCATCAAAGCGTCCACTTTTTGCTTCAGCTTGACCACCATCGGTGAACGTTCCATTTCATCCACAGGTGGAGGCAATGCAGCTGGAGATTTCCTCGTGAGCATTTGGGAGGCCATGGACGCCATTGACTTCACCACTGACTGTGACGTCTGCAGCAGCATGCACCAAGTCTGGGGAGTAACATGCGTTTTGGCTTCGACGCGGGCTACGACGTACGACACCACAGGAACATAAGAGGCAACGTTGCGGACAGTGGTTACAACTGGTGTGATGGCCTCAAGCAAAGCAAGCGCCTGCGCTTCTTCAGCCCTGGCCTTGGCGAGATGTAGCTGCTGCACTTCGAGCTCTTCGAGGTGTTGCTTAGCCAGTTTGACCTTATGAAGCAGCGAGTGGAGTTGCTTTTGTGCCTCGACCAACGAAGTTGGTTGTGGAATGTCCAAATCCACAGACGTGGCTTCTTGGTCAACGTCTTCCAACATGGCGCATTGCATCTGGAGTTGAGCCAACTGAGTCGACAACGTGCGCAATTGATGGTGGGCAAATTCAAGCGACGGGTTGGTTTCAGGGAGAGCTGGGGCCTCGCTCGCCAGTTTCTTTTCCTTTTGGAGCGCTTCGAGGCGCTGCTTGAGTTGAGCGTTTTCAACAGAGAGCGATACGACGAGCGAGTCCACTTGTCGAAGTGCAGCAGGGTCAACGGGGGGTGTAGACGTATGTGCAGATGGCGGTGGAGTCGAAGACTTCGGAGCTTTTCCCAGCTGGACGACTGGAGTGACCACAGTTGGTGGAGGGCTTGGAGGTGGAGCCACCACTGGTTCTGCCACAGGTTCGGCGACAACGACTACTTGCACTGGCTGTACTTGGCGCTTCTCGGGGCTCGACTTGGACTTCACAGGCAGCAACGAAGCTGGAGGAGACGGTGGTGGCGTTGGCGGCAGCTTTGGTTTGCGCAAGGCCACCTTCTTCGAGAGCTTTCTCTTCCATGAGCGATCGCGCAGCCATCTTTGGAGCTGTTGAGTGGCACGACGAGCTTTTTGCAGCTTGATCTGAGCAACAAGGCGTCGTCCCCATGCTTGAATTGTCGTGGCAGCGCGTCGTCGCATGGCGCGGTAAGCCAAGCAAGCACGCATCCAAGCTTGTAGTGCCGTCACAGCTGCCTTCTTACGGGCAAAAATAACACGGGCAACAAAGCCACGGAGATGACGATGAATAGTCGTCGCATGGCGTGCCAAAGTCTGACGGCGGAATCGACGCATGTCGTTGTACACATCTTTGCGGAAGAATATCTTCGAGTTACCAATTTGGAACCCGGCATGACCACAAGCTTCTTGAAATGCCACACGATCATACTTGGGTGCTTTCAAGACCTGCGTTGCAATTGCCACAATGGTTGCGTCATGGGCGTAGAACTGAAGCATGACAGCTGCAACCGTTTGTTCGCATTGACCCTTGGTGTCTTTCTTGACGCTGGACTTTCGGTGATTGAAAAAGCCAAATGCGTCCATGAAACTCAAATGGTCAACTCGCACTGCGTAGCCAGCTCGGGCTATGCGCACAGCTTCGAGGACACCACCAGAACGAAGTTGCTGGACGACGCGCGGCTTATTGAGAAGACGTGGCTGACCCTTTTCATTGGATTTGATGCATCGTATGTATCTCGCTTGTGTGCGTCCAATGACTTGGATGAGGTCGTCTAGTTGCGACTTGAATTGTGCGGACACACTCGAGCTGCGCAAGTTTGAAGGTTGTCTCACAAGTGGCTTAGCAGATGCTTTCTTGGCCTTGTTATTGACAGGAGCAGCTTGCAACAGGGCTTGGACGATGGGGTTCGACGACGATCCACACAAGTCAATGGCTTCAGGGGGCAAAGCGTCTTGATTCTTCTGGAGGAACGAGTCATTTTCGTACATGACGCGGCCTGCAAAGTGCCCAATCACGAATTGAAATTCGACGCGTTGGCCGTTGGTGGCGTAGAATGGTCGAAAGGGTTTGCTGCTTTGCGTCGTTAATTGCGGCGGCGTATGAGTCTTTGGCACGGGTTCCGACTGTCGACGAAGACGAGTTTGCTTAAAATCGAGACTGGATACACTGTCGTCGTCGAGGAACACTGAATACAACTTAGATATCCAACCTTCGTTGGAGCCCTTGGGGAGCATGCCTTCTTCATCGAGGAGGCACCACATGCCATGGGGGCGATCTTCTAGCAGTTGCAAGCAAGGAGCATTGTCAGGATATTCAATGTATTTCCATTCGATGCCTTCGGATTCATACATGCGCTGTTCCTTGGCAAAGACAAGCTCATTGAATTGGGCTTGCAGCCGTTCATTGGCGTAGTTGATGCACAATTGCTCAAATCCGTTGGTTGTCAAGTTCTCAAAGCCAAAGATATCCAAGATGCCAACCGTGTTGACTGAAGCGCTATCGTGACGAATAATCATACTCAGCCGGTTGACAATCCACTTGAACAGCCCACCGTACAGGCTTTGTGTGAGCGACTGCTTGGCTTCACTGGCTTGGGCTGCTGTCAGCTTGACTTCGATCTTGTCCTTGGTTGTAGCGACGTGTCGCGTCATGAGCGCCCGAGTGAGTTCTGCAGACGACACACCAAGCAAAGAGGCTGCCAAATCGAGTGGTTTTTCATCTTCGACGCAAGCTTGGTCCATGTTCGTCGCTTGGCACATCTTGGCGCAAAAAGAGACGTTGCCGAGATGGAGAAGCGCCGCAACAATGCCGTAAATGCTTCGTTGTTCGTCTTCAGGGATACCCATATCAGTGAAAGCCTGTGATGTGAGCTGGAACTGGTCGGCGTCGTCAACTCCATCTCGTCGCGTAAAGCAGCCCGATTCATAGAGCAAATCAAAGTCTTCAGCATCGGAGAGAGACAGCTCCGTTGCGAGATCATCATCGGCGCCTGCGCAGAGCTCGTAAAAGATGTGAAAGTTGCGCTCATCTTGGGACTGATGACTCACGCGGATCTTCTCGAGGAGGTACACGCTGAGCTTGGCGCCGACAATCTTGTGATGCGAGCCAAATTGTAGCTCGATAAACTTGCCAAAGCGACTACTGTTGTCGTTTCGTACTGTCCGGGCATTGCCGAATGCTTCGAGGATGGGATTTGTTTGAAGAATTTGTGTCTGTATCTGTGCAGTGGACGCCGTCGCCTTGGACTTTGATCTTTTGTTTGGTTTCGGTGGTGAAGCTGCTGCGGCAGCTGTCTCGGCGTCAAGAGCGCCGACTTGTGTAAGGTATTGCATGAGAAACTTTGTGTTTTCAGTTTTGCCAGCGCCACTTTCGCCACTAACCAAGATCGATTGGTCTTTCTTGTCTTCGCATAGGCTCTTGTACGCGTTTGCTGCAATCGCAAAAACGTGTGGTGGAAGACTCATGTCGATCTCGGATGCATCGGCCGCAGCGGCATATTGCTGGACATGGTTGGAGGAATAAATATTGAGTCGTTGAAAGGGGTTGAGCGCGAGCAGAATCTCGCCCACATATGTGTAAATAAGGTCATGTTCGTATCGATTGCAGACAGCATGAAGGAGTTCTGGTTCATGGAGATATTGCAGTGAGATCAAGTTGGGCACGTCTGTAAAGTCGTCGTGGTCGTTGCGAAGGTACACATTGCCTACAAAGCACATCGTGAGTTCATGTCCATTGAGAAAGGCGCGAAAACGCGCCAGACGACATACCCGCAAGACTCGAGACAATCGAGCCATCCTCGACGCGAACGCGGACATTCGTGTCGCTCTCATTGCATTCTTCAATGATTCCTGCTTGCCAGATCTCTTCCGTGTCATGAATCCACACACGAGCGCCGGTTTCCATCTTGTCTTCGAGGCAAGAGAATTTTTAATGGGATGTTCTCACCATAGTACCCACGTCTTATAGTGGTGCAGTGACACGGTTGCATCAACACTCAAGCTCAGAGACTGTGGGACTTTCAATTAGACTTGAAATTTGTAAACTTGAGATCCACTGGGCAGATTGTCGAGTTTGTACACTATAGTGAAATCAAGTATAAACTTGAAAAACGCAAACAGCCACGACTCACCTGGATTAACAAATGCCGACCAGACGTCCGAAAAGTTATAGCAGTTTCGTGGCCCTGGCCAGCGTGTCATGTAGCAGCGTTCTCGCTCATGGAATGCGCTTATTCCCCCTTGGGAGCATTCACGGGGACGGGCGATGTCTCGCGTATATAGATTGTGGAGTGAACACAGTCACAAAGGCGTGTGGCAAGACATGAAATCTTTGTTTCTACAGTAGCGCGGAATTCGAACAAGCCATTGTGTAGAGGACGATTGGCAGGCATGGCAATTGCCAAATCCTCTCTAAAAATGTTGGAAAGTACAAGTACACACGCACGCATGCGGCTTTGAATGTTGTACGTGTGATTTCAACTGCACAGCCCGTCTCTTCCGTCGTCTATGACTCGCAAACTACCCCTTTGACAGAGTTTGAACGAGATACAAAGATGACGTCCTGCATCACACACTTGCATTTGGGATTGCAAGGGTCTAACAACTACAATCCTCTGCAACATGCAGCTACACATGATTGTAGAGTCAAAGCGATTGTACGAGCCGCCAAAGTGTGATACCAGTGCTGGCGTTGCGATAGTGCTGGCGTTGCGATCCAATTCACACTTGGCGACTCTAAATAGTCCGTCATTTGATAATTTCAGTCCAGGTGGGATCCACGTGCAAATTTTGGAATTCGTGGTGTCTGATTCAGACAGCACGACGACGGGACGACGGAAGGACGGGCGGCTTTCGAGTCGGCTGCGTCTTGATAGCACACATTTGAAGGAGCCAAAACTTTCCCCCGTCTCGAGTGTGCCTCGTGTCTTTTTGCCAAAAAGATCGGAAAAGTTACGTCAACACATGGTCGGTTTTGTGCGACCGTTGGGTTTCTCGCCGTCGTTTTTGTTGTCGACGCTGGGGAAGGCTTCTTTGTGCATCGAAGAGTTTGAGAAGCTTTCAGTCCACACTGGAAGAGTGGCTTGTCGTGGCTGGTAGGATCGCTCAAGATGCATCGTAGGATGCTTTCTTTGTGGGTTTCTCGACGACGTGAGATCTCCAGCCGTTGCTTCAATTCCTCGAGGTTGTGGTCGTGCACTCACTTTGGTGAGTCAACATTTTTGAAATCACTTGAAGTTTGTATACTTTCACCCATCTGCGTGCACAATGTTGATGCCACCTCCATCTTGATTGGGCATGGAAAGGTTACGGTTTCTCGCCTCCGCTCCACATGGAAAGATTACGGTTTCTCGCCTCCGCTCCGCATGGAACGTCGGCCGTGTCATTGACAAAGAACGAAGCTAGAGCGTTTGCTTCTCGATCGAGCTGTCTAGTAGACAAGCTCGATAAGATTTAAGCTTTGCAATTCCATGCATGACACGACGACCATCGACTTTCTCACTTGAAGCACGTACATCCAGGAGAATATCTCACTCAGCTGGCGGTGGCTGCAGACATGAGCGAGCAACTGCGACGCCTCTGCTCTCTTCACTGTACAACCTTCGCCGCCACGGTGCACCTGCTTGTCTTTTTTTTGTGGCCTCTCTTCGCCAACTCAGCTCGGCTCAGCTCTACCATGTAGCGAGGATTCAAGCCCAAGCTCACTTCTTGTCCCCTTCTTCGACAGACGACGACCTTCAATAAATACTTAGTCGGTTAGTTAGCTGCGTCGTTGTCCTCGACGGACCCAAAGCATTCAGACAACTCGACGTGGCCTTGGGGATCACGACGGGGCCCTCGAGCGATCGCCTCGGCGAGCTCATTTGCATACGCATTGGCAGCGGCTAGCTCAGTTTCGAGGGCTTGAATGCGAGCTGCGTCCACTGCGCTTGAAATGGAAGTCACCCGTGGACCACGAGCTAGGGCTTCGGCCACTTCCGTCGCATACGCATTGGTCTCGGCGAGTGATTTGTCCAATTCGGCAATCTTCTCGCCCTGCTCCAACGCCAGTTGGAGTAGCGCTCGCTGAATCTCAACATGCATGGAGATCATGTCGTCCATGGCGTTGACCGAGAAAGTCATATTGCAACGCTTGAGTAAGAGTGCATGCACGTTTCGACGAGCGATATCGATGCGTTGAGGGTAGACGTAGCTCCAAGCGGAGGAAGTCAAAGCGTGGGCTCGAGAGAGGGCTGAGTGTGATCGTTGAACAAGGCCAAAAAGGCGTTCGGTAGACAAATGAGCTCTTGCATGCGTCGTCACTTGGTTGACGAGGTAAGCGACGGCTGGGTAAGACATGCTGTAATCGACCGCGACTTTGAAACTCGCTGCAACGGGTCCAAATGTGTCAAGGATGGCCGCAAGTTGGTCTTTGTCAAGGAACGTATGGATCCACGTGAGAAAGACCGTGCTCCACTGGAGCACCACTTGGACAAACGATTCGATCGTAACGCTTTCTTGTTTGAGCTTTGCGGCGGCTGTTTCCATCGACGTTGCGACTGAGTCCATCACAAGTTCCGATTCACATGCCGCGGCGGTCATTTCAAGGATCCGGCGCAACGCTTGGATGATCAATGGGTTTTCAATCGCCACTACGACATCATTAGCAACATTTCCCTCCAGTATATATACCAGCAGCAGTCTTCAGACATTGCGACAAGGCCACGCCAGTGTGCTTGAGTCGGAGAAAGGACGATGCGACTTCGAGGGACGCCACCGCCACATTTGTGACTGCCGTATTGGTTTCTGCTTGGTCTTCTGAGACGCTACTCGTAGAGGGAGGAATCTCGCCAGCCATGGATGCTTTTCTTAAATCGACGCCGCGCCCTTTGGATCTCTTCGTGGTGTGGGTTGCTTGGAGAACCTCGTTGTATGCGAATCTTCGATCATGGAACTGACAGCATGACGCAGGAAGTGTCAAATGTTCTATTCGACTTTTGAATAAAAATATATGGAAATTTGAATCCTCATGTCACACATTTTATTCCAAAAATGAAGAATTCAACTGTTTTGCATACTTTATTCAAGATAAAAAGCCGACTATTTGCAACCTTACACGACCAAATTCGCCCATGACGACAAGAGAGTATTGTTATTTACATAGTAATTTGCTCAATTTGACGCATGATATGCTTCATCTGGTCGTTGTGGTCGTAAAAAGGGAACCCTAGTCCAGCTTCTCGCCACCAGGTAGAGAGATCCATGCAATCTCTTCTATCTCCTCTCCAGCGTTGTCTTTCACTCCAAGCATCAGTGCCAACTAATTTGAACTGCTGATTGCGCTTCTGAAGCATCAGATGCTCTGCCGAAACTGATTTCAACAACTTGAAGCATAGTAACCCCTGCACCCCTTAACCCCCGCACGCCCTAAAGTAGCAGGTGGCAAAAATGTGTGTGCTTGCATGTTGTGTGGTCACGTGGTACTGCTCAAGTCCAACGCCCACGTAATGGATGAGTACACAAGTGTTGCCAAAGCTTCTCGCTGCTTTAGAAGAAGCGTGAAGCGATACAGACAAACCCCGCACAACATACCCACTCAAATCAAATATACTCTATAAATGTATAATTTAGTGTCGATGATGCATAGTATTCATTTTGAGGGACATTATTCAAAATTTGAAATCTTCGCGTTTTGATCGGCTTCATCATGCCTCAAGCGACTCGGATGTCATATACACATTGTCAAAAGCGTGCTATAATTCGAAAGAAGATTGAAGATCCTCACATAAGCCTTGAAAGGCTTGCAGTTTGGGCAAAAACCGAGTTTCATCTCCCAAAGCGACCAGCAAAAAGTACAATTCAAACAATTCTCAAAGCTCAAGACTGGTTGCTACAACAACCGAAGCCAGATGATGAAAAGGACATGCGAAGGATGCACATAAAGTGCATGACTATAGATGTTAAACTCCTCGCATGGATAGTCTTTGCCGAGTCGAAAGGGTTCTTTGTCAACCAACAATTAATGCGGCTGCAAGCAAGAGCATTCTGCCGCGAGGCTGGCCTGCAACATGGACTATCAAACGGGTGGCTATACAAGTTTCAAAAACGCCACAATTTGCTCCTTCGTGCAAGACCAGGTGAAAGCTTCTCTGTCCATCGCGAGGCAATCGAGGCTGGACGCACGTGGTTGAAAAACAGTTCAAGTGAGTTCAGCCGAGCCAACACATTCAACTTCGACGAAACGGCACTGTACTACAGCGCCTTCCCAAAACGATCAATCTGCTCACAAGCCATGTCAGGCTTCAAGAATGACAAGAGCCGTCTTACTGTTGGTGTTGGTGCAAATGCTGACGGAACAGAAAAGTTGGAGCCAGTATTCATCGGCAAGTCGAAGGAACCTCTCTTTGTGCGGCGCGCTGGTGGATTTTGTGCTCTTGATTTGCAATACTATGATGCAAAGAAGGGCTGGATGACTTGCAAAATATTTCAAGCTTGGCTCGAACGTCTAGAAGAACAATTCAAGGCTGCTCACCGTTGTATTCTCTTACTCGTCGACAATGTGTCGTCCCATCGGCTGTCTTCCGTGCAGTTGGAGTTTGTTCATGTTGTCTTTCTCCCACCGAGAACGACGTCTGTCTTGCAGCCCATGGATGCCGGTGTAATTGCAGCTTTCAAAAAGACCTACAAGAGCCGTCAAATGGAAGTCGCTCTCGAAAGATTTTCAAACGGTGTAGAGGTGTCGAAATGCTTCAAATTCGATATTTTGGAAGCCATGAAAATGTCCAAGAATGTTTGGGGTCACCTCAGCGCCAACACAATATCAAACTCATGGCGCCACACTGGTATTCTTGCGGAAGAGAGTGATCGAAACTGGAACTGGTCGTTGGGCATGCTGGCTGAAAATGCATTTGAGAAACAATAGACTCTGACATATAATATCTGTTTGGCACACGAATCTTCTCAATATTTATAACTCCAATAATGAATACTTTGGACCCGTACGTTATACGGGGGTTTGTCTGTATCTCGACGAAGCTCTCTGTGGTTTTTCATCCGAATAAACCGGAAAATGAGATTTTATCCGGATACTGTTGATAATTTTATCCGTGAGAATCCGGATACGGATCATTCCCAATTCGATCCAGCCCTCAAAGTGCGCCACCCGCCGCTGCCATCATGGACAAGGACATCGTTGCGCAGATGCTGATCATGTTTCAAGAAGATCCACAGTTTTGGATCGTAGTTGCAGTGCTTATCTTTGTCCCCTTGATGCTCGTCTCGTTGTTTGCTGCTAACTCGCTGATTCAGAGCATTGACGAAGAAGAAAAGCAGAAGAAGAACCAATAACGTGTTGTGTATATCTCTAGCTGGTGGTGGGTTTGACTTGAAGCGTCGGGTACTGTGGGTGTATATCAAACGCAATGTGCAACTTGGACGCCGAGGGTGATGATGTATTCTCGAGAGAGAGGTCGTTTAGTCCTCCCACAACTCCTCCAGTCTTTGCCCCACGTCCTTTCGATTGCTTGCTGTATTGGTTCAAGTAGACACCGTTCGTGATGCATACTTTGGTGAGCGCTTTCAATTCCGGTACGACGCGTTCGCGCTCTGTCGGTGAGGCAGCCACCATTGCAAGAGCTTGGTCAATCTTGGTCCGTGCAAGTTTGAAGCATTCGTCTGACGACTGAAAGATCACGCTTGCGTCGTACTTGGAAAAATCGCAATTCTTGACCAAATCGGCATATGAGAGTGGCGCGGGGACTTGGAGCCGTGCAAACGATTTGAATCGGTGTTGGAATCGAATGCTCGCTGTTCCGTAGGCTGTTTCTCTAGAGGGGAGAAGTCCATCCAGGTGCAATCCAATTGCATACTAGTCAAGGAAGCGTCACGATCAGCATCTCGATAAAGGTATAGAAGAGCGTACTTGAAAGAGTGCGCGAGTGACAGCTCGATGAACTTCCAGGAGCGAAATCCCCCATGAGAACTTTTCCTTGATGGGGTCGCTGGTGTTGTCATCGGCATTCGCATTCACCGATCCTTTCGCTCCTTTTTTCTTCTTCTTGGACGACGTCCCTGTCGACGTAGGGGCTGCCGACGATGCTGCTTTATTCCCAATCGACTTGTCCATGCTTTTCAGCTTATCCACGAACGACCACGCATTCGTCAAGTTGTGGATCCGAGAGCCCAGGAGGTAATCCATGTACCAAAAGATCGTCGTGAATTCGTCAGGAGCATACAAATCCAGCTCAAAGCCAAGACCGAGGTACTGTGTCATGAGAGCGCACGTTTGATCTAATGCCCACGACGTGAAATAGCGCGGATACGACGTTTTCTATCAAGAAACAAATGAGCACGAGATGAACCCAATGGTTTCCATACGGGGATGGCCATTTCCGTGACGAACTTGTCATCGATCGACGCGGCTTCGATCTGGAGCAGAACCCATTCATCAAGCAAAAGTTCGAGACGATGGCGTTGCCGTGGACGATTATGAAGATGGCATTTCAAGCTTTCATAGACGGCCTCAATGCACCGAGTCGAGAATTGGATGCCTTCCTGCGTCGACAAGAGCACCGATGGCACGCCTGTCAATGTCATCGAGTCGGCCAGCCAATCCATAAAGTTGTAGCGACCATACATCTTCTTGTCGATGTACAAAAAGAGCTACAAACGGCAAGAACATGAGCTCATCTGCTCGCTGTGATTGTGGCGACGTACCACAACATACGAGCGGACGAGAATATTTGGCCGCAGCGCGCTCAAATGCGCCAGGAACGCTCGCAGCTCGTCCATGTCACTCAGGTTTTGTCCTGGCGAGCAAGCTACAACCAAGTGCTCGCACAAGTGAATGTTGGCTTTCAAGCAATCTGCTTTAGAATCGAGCTGGGTCTCTCGAGGCGGCATGGTGGATGCTAAGACGCGACCCATGTCGTTGTCAAAGCCAAGAAACTTGCCCGAGAAGCACACTGCATCGACTTCGAGGTGCTCGGTGTCAATTGCACGAAGTCCATCCAACGCAGCCGTGAAAGACTTTGCCGCTGCCTCTAGATCTGGCGCTTCAGCAGTTCCCTAGAAGAGAAGTTGATTCAAGCCTCTTTCGCATTGAGTCTTACGAGATGCGTCAACCCCGAGTAGAAATGGCGGCGGTAATGCAAGCGCGATTGAAACAAAGTGGCAAAGTCTAGAGCGATGGACGGATTGGAGTCAAGGGCTTCGAAAGACGAGCTCGCTTTCTTCTTGTTCTTGCTCTTCGACGTCAAAGCATCGAGTCGCTTGTCTGCGAGCTCGAGCCACGTAATGACCTTGTCCTCGCCGACGGCATCGCCTGGTCGAGCTCAGTGAACGCACGTATTGAGAGTAAGTTACCAAGGGAAATATCGGAACTGAGTGGTGCAAAGTCTTCTTCCTCGTATACATCCGCACGGAGAATCGCAAATCGCTGAATCATAATGCTCTTGAGCGCCAAGCAGAGATACGCTCGAAAGACAATGCCAAGGGTGTCGCTCTTTGTTGTTCCAAGCGACGTAGGTGGAGCAGATAAAAGCGCTTCCGTCACACACGGGTGAAAGTACAAGCAGGTTAGCAGGCTTTGTGCCATGGGTTGGCCATTTCGCCACGCAACTTCACACTGTTCGATGCGATCAAGCGTCGCCACGAGATCACCCGCCGATGAAAACGTCAGCGGAATCGTGCCTGCATGATACATGTCAAAGGCTGTCAACTTCGCGACAAACAACATTACCTCGTTCTAGCCGTTCTTCGACTGTTAAAATAGCTTGATCTGGCGCTAGCATGCCTGAATCCATCTTGGGATCCATGAGTTCGAGCGCCGACATCGAGTCAAAGTAGCTGAAACCCGCAACGTGCACAAGCTGTCCCAGGCTTAATGCTTCCGTGGCGCTTTTGAAGACCTACGAACCGTTGCTTAACCTTCGAATCTGCGATAATCTATGGACAGACCGGCGTCACGTCTTCCCATGTCGCTGCGTTCAAGTCGCGCCACTCTTCCTCGGGTGTTCGAGCCATGGCTTGTCTTGTGGATATGGCGATACCTTTGCTTTTATCCGGATATTTCCGGATATCATAAAACGACGCCATGGAAGTTCCTCCGAGATGAATTTTGACGGAAGCAAACGAGGGAACAAGTTTGGGAACAAAGTTTCCATCACATGGACGGGACATTCGCCTCAATCTCTATCCACAATGGTTCTAGACGTGCCTTGTGCTCATAGCTTGAGATTTGCAGCGTTTATTGATGAATGGGTGATAAAATTCTCATGATTGGAACACAGTTTGTGGACAAACCAAAGTTAAAAACGAGGACGTGATCCAACCTATGCGCCACTTTATCAACTATCAATCGTTTCATGAAATTACTATGAAGTCTCCAAGATGACTACCCGTTCATTCTATCGACAACCGCAGCAGAGTCAACGTTTTCTTCAACTGAAGGTTAATTTCTTTCGCGAAGTTTGCGCCACCTTGACCATGACAAAATCAAATATACAAATTTACTCTTATTTTCCGAATTTTGTTCCCAATAAGAGTCATTTTGAAAATGTCAACCCACAGTGGTGGTCAAAGCACATGGCTGATTTGGAGTTAAAGTTTCACCGCAAAGGGAGCTTCAGCATGGGAGAACTCACTCTGCAAAAGCCAAGCATACAAAGATTAGACGAAATACCAAGCCTTTTCGTCCAAGTGGACAAATTAAAGGCAAAGTTGGGGTTCTCAATGATGGGAACAGTCCCCCCCGCAAGTTTAATTCTCCCTCAAAAGCAGCTATTGGACTGGTATCCTCAATCTCTTTCAGGCAAACGCATTATTATGCGTAATATGATCTTGCTAAGAAATGACCCCAGACATGTACCAAGCAAATCATCGGCAAAGTATATTCACATTACTAAGGAGTTCAAGTATGTGGTTGCCTTATAAGGATGCTTCAGGGCACCAAGTGAACGACAGCTTTTCGCAATCGGTTTGGCAATAATCCACGGCTTGTCCCGTCCATGGCAAGACGCAGACCTTGCTCTTTCCACGGCACACGTCTTTAGCAGGCTTTGTGGTGCAAGGGGCCTTTGTGGTGGTCTTTTTTGGGGTTGTTGTTGGAGCCTTCGTAGTGGTGACTGGAGCGTCCGTTGTGGTTGGTAGAGTGGGGTAATCAGGAGTTTCTGTAGTGGTGACTGGAGCATCAGTTGATGTTGTCGTGGAGGTAGGAGCAGGCGTCACTTCCGACGTGACGGGAGCTGCAGATGTAGTAGTAGGGGCAGCAGTTGTCAATGCGTTTCGAATGTTGTCATATTGGGAAGTCGGGTAGTTGAGGTTGTTGTCGTAGAATGCCATGTTGTCTCTGCCAAAGTAGTTGTATACTTGAGTAATCAAGGATCTCGCGTTGGTGGAGGGGAGGTCAGCGTCCACCTCCCAGAACATCGTTCCCCCCAAGTTGTACTTCTTGATGTAATCCAGCTTTTGGGCCAAACTCTTGGGCCCTTCGTACGAGATGAACGTCTTGGCGACGGGATCATAGCTGTACGTGGCGCCAAGCTTCTCATCGTAGTACTCCGTCGCGCCAGCTTGAGGCAATACCTTGTAGTCCCAAGTGCCAAGGCCCCCCCATGAGCCATTGGTTGGTTGGGAAAAGTTGCCGTAGAGGCCAGTCGTGTTTTCAAATGCGCGACCGTAAGCTGGAATACCAAAGACGATCTTTTCGCTTGGGCAACCACCATTGATGTAATCTTGGACGGCTCGATGGGCAGAAAACTTGTCGCCTGGTGGATGGTTGGGGTCCAAGTACAGGTTGGCGTGGTGGTCCGTGTAGTTGCTAAAGCCGCTGCTGGCGAAGTCATAATTCATGAGGTTGATATGATCCAAGAGACCACAGATTACTGGAAAGTCCCAGTGACGGTATTTTAAGGGGCCAGCAGGCGAGGCTACACTCAGCTCAGCCTTGAACGGCAGAGTCTTGAATTCCTCTCGGAATTCTTGCAGCAACAACACAAAGTTGGCAACGTCATCAGGGCGGTGCGGAATGTCATCACCACCTTCCACGGGGTATTCCCAGTCGATATCAATGAAGTCCAAACCCAAATCCGTCATGAGCTTCACTGCGCTCTTGACGAAAGTCTGACGGCTTTCATACGAGCTGGCAATGCGGCTGAATTGGTCGCTCCATGTCCAGCCCCCGATGGACAAGCCAAACTTGGTGCCTCGGTTTTGAAGCTTTTGCTTGAATCCTTGGCCAAAGTTGCCATAGAGATTGTTACCCGAATCAGTCGTCGAGTCGCCGTGGTCAGGCCATTTCTTCTCAAGGGACGCCCAACTGTCCGTGATGGCCACCGTGTTGTTCACAGTAGGTTTGCCAAATGCGTAGTTGACGTGGGTAACCTTGGACCAGTCCATGTCAAAGATGTTAAAGTTGCGGGCGTAGATCGCCCACTCCACGTAGTAGACAATATTCTTGTACTTGGTAGCTTCAGCGGGCGAGGTCATCGCAAGGGCCAAAGCGATCAGAGCAGACTTGGCGATACCAGTCATGGTTGTTCAATGTAAATTTCAAACTGAACCGAATGCAAGATCTGGTAGAGAGCTGGTGTCGAGAGTTCTTGGGTGCATTCCAAGGCCACGAAGTAACGCCGAGTGGGATCGCACGTGGTCAGTATGTGTACACCCGTGGCTGCGGCATAAGCCACGTTGACAATCCTAGGCTTGCCATGGACAAACCAAGCCTCCAAGCTCTACTGTTGCTGTTTCTTCCATCATTATCAGCCCACGAAGGGGCGATAATTGGGGGTCGCTCTCTAGAACGCTAGGAATTTCTCAGCTCTACTTAACTATCTATGAAGGACGACTTGTCGCTGACGAGGACGAAAGGCGACTAAGGCAGCGTGTTAAGCTGCGATGGAATGAAGATTAGCCCTCAGGCTCCAAAGCTTACAATGTTATTCGTCCAAGCTTCCGTTGCATCTCAGTTCTACTTGTATCTTCGCTCTCCTAACAGCGTTCGCGTGCTGAGATCTATTTTTCGTGGCGCATCGATATGTAATGCGTCCGTCTTGCGATTCATTGCGACGTTCGGCGCTACTAACAGGTTGGCCCATGAATGGTCACATCTGGTCTGGATACGGGTCCATCATAACGTATGCCTGGCAGGGCATTCCCGTCGCGTGGTCAACAAGGCTTGGTCTTGCCAAGACTCCAGCATCAAGGAAAGGGAGCAGTAAAATTGACGGAAAGAGACGCAAATTCTGGCGTGGCATCTGTGGCGTCCGCCCGTGTTTGAAGTCAACAGCTCGAGAGTTCATCAGGTTAGCCAGCTAGCTAAACCCTGTCCATGATAATTACAGAGTCCAACGAGCACTGTGTTTTCGGGTTGTCTCAATTAAACGCTTCCCAGTTGTCTCAAATCATGAAGCGAAACGAATCGAGCAGCACCCGTTCGCTGTACTGGGAGCGAGTGGTTGCCCGAGTACTTCTCGGTGAATATCCAAATTGAATCCTGTCGGAAGTACTGTACAAGTAACGTCACAACATTCAATCGATCGTGCCACCCGTCGAGATACCCACCGCCCCAGATGATTCCAACCAAGAATGTGACTCACCCTGGCCTCGCACGGTCTCAAAAAGCGACACCTAGGAGAAACATGAGAGAGCCGAGCATGAATGCCCCATGCGGCTCATTTGCCCTGCTCTCCGCACCATCAAGTCCATCGCATTGACTCGGTTGGAGGATACCCCATGGGCGTATCACGCTGCCTTGTGCTCGAGACGGCGCATCGCTCACGGCCTGTCGGGATTTCTCGTTCTTTTTGGAGGTTGCTACGTCAATGATCCTTCGTACTTGCATCCACGGGCAATTGTGCAGACTCTACACAAGCAGAAAGGCTCGCTGCGCTTTGCAAACTACATTTTCACCTTTTCAACTGCGACGAATGTTTGAGATATGCCACGACCATCAGGTAGACACTCTAT
The DNA here is from genome assembly GCA_021527685.1 of Aphanomyces euteiches. Lineage (NCBI taxonomy): Eukaryota > Oomycota > Saprolegniomycetes > Saprolegniales > Verrucalvaceae > Aphanomyces > Aphanomyces euteiches. The sequence continues at coordinate 51,396 of JAJGMV010000194.1, forward strand.
CGCCTGATTAGCCTCTAACTGCGTAGAATCCTTCTCTAAAGGCCACACGGACCACAGCGCTGTCTTTCTCGATCCCAACCTGGTTGTCTTTGGAGGTCGTGTAAAAAAATCGATAACGTTAGTGTTTCGGGATCTCTGGCTCCTCAACATCGAGACTTGGACATGGTCAGAGCTCAAACCATCCTCACTGCTTCTATCGCTAAGGTTCTGGCATGCTGCCGCTGTTCTAAACGATTGCCTGTTCATCTGTGGAGGCAAAGATCTCGACAACGTCAATAAATTCCGATATGCAGACCCAGGGGAAAATGAGGAAATCAGCCCCCTAATAAATGCCCTGGCTTCCCCAAAATCGACTGCCATTTTAGAGCCCTTGACTATTGCGAACACATAAAATGCGCCAATGTTATGGCTCACAGTCGCGCCCCAAAGTGTCAGGCAAAAACGAATTTGTGATCGAAGTTACGGATAAGTTTTAGCACCTCGTCCGATTATCCGAAATTTTTATGGTCAAATGTGGTGAAAGGTTTTATTGTCTTTTTCACTGAAATTTGTATTTTTGACTAAAAATTGAAGTATTCTCGAATACTATTCAGGTATAGTGAGTTCAAGTGTAACATGAAAGTACATTCAATTAAGTAAAGTTTTGAATGTGTGTTTTGTGTTTTTTTTTGTCAAGAAGGCAAATACTCGATTCTGATTGGCTATAGATTCCAAATACATTTGGAAAAATATTAATAGATACATTTTCTACCCCACTCACAATTTAGAATGTATGCATCAATATCTCGGAAAAAATAGCAACTCGAGACGTGAAATCGTTCGGATAACACTCACAGTTGCTAAATTTATCCGTATAACTGAAGTTTTGAAAATACAGGTCATCCCTCTCGAGTTAATCACACCTTTAACAATTTATAACCGGTAGAATTGTCTTTTTAAAACGCAGGAGGCAATCGTTTTTACCTATGTAATCGTATACCTCTGAAAGATTATTGAAAACTTTTGAAACTTGATGTGACTAACTCAAAGGATGACCTGTACTATGCAGTTCAAATTACAAATAAAAACTCCGAGTGGAGATGCTCTAAGGGGGAAATAGCCAAAATGGAGGGGGGAAATACACTGCAGTGCTTCCAGGATATATAATTTCATAGCCAAATTCTCAATAACTGAAAAATAAATTGAAAAAGCGTCGTGGATGCTCTCGCGGACTGTCAACTTACACTGTTAATTAGCGATCTATTTTTGACTGTGAACAAGCACCTAATAAATAATCCTCCATTATTAATTTATGTAGAGGTGACTTACTACCTCCGTTTCACATTACTGACCAAAAGGAAAATCCACTTTTATCAAATTACTGGCAACGTTTCTACTAGTATGTGATTGGCTTATAGACAAAGAAATGATTTTAATTGGCCATTTATCGGACCATTAAGTGCGAACATATGATTTTCACGGCACCTTGTTGCTGAATGAGTGTTGGTGCAATACAGTCAAACCTCGAAATACTCATCCCACTATAATATTATATCCAGTTGTAATTTACAAAATATTTCCAGCAAATAATTATTAGTTTATTGAGTCGGCGGTGAAGTTTAAATGAAGTGTGAGTGGAAAGCGTGCAGCTCACGTTGAAGCAAAAGAAGGAAATCATCGAACATAAGACCACCAACCCACACATCAGTCGCGTTCGAATCCATCACTGGATGATGCAAACGCTCAACTTGTACTGCGCACAATAGAAGTCAGCACTTAAGTACATCCTTCACGGCCGAGCAGTACAGTATATCATGATGGACAGTTCAACGACTCAAAAATATCAATGGATCACGCGAAATGCCCGAAACATTCTTGGGAGAATATCAATTTGCCTATTGTCACGCAATCTGTCCTACTTTGAGAAGACCAAGCAGCTCGCAGACGAAGACCATGATCAGCATTTGACGCAACTAGTCTTTTCAAATGGCCTGATCAAGAATTTTGAACAGCGACACATTTTAAAGTTGCGCCACATTTATAACCAGGCTGGTTCGGTAGATCCTGCAACCATCGAGGAAAGAAAACGCTTGTTGGAGGGGGTAACAGTAAACTACGGCATGGGAGTCTGTAAATAATGTTTCGCGATGTATGCGATTGTTGGAGACACATGAAAATTCTTGTCGAGGAAATGTGCTAGCTGATTAGAGAGCTTGATATGCTTAAAATACAGCCCGTTCTAGAATTAAGAACATGGGTATCAGGATAAATTTTCGGAGGTTTTAATACATGAAATGTATTGTATAAAGCTATAGGAGCTGTTCTGAGTACAATCCCGAATGAGATAAGAACGCGATGGACGTATTGTTGTACCTCATCCATGCATCTACCGTAAATCCCGTACACCTGTAACCACTGCCATGTTTGAAAAATAGTTACAACTCAATGGGAAACATGAGATCCTCCATCCCGCATTGTAAACCAATCGATTGGTTAAAATAGTTCTCATTTGTGTATTTTGTGGTTTCCAGGAGCACTTCTTTTGTCGCCGTTGCTTCACAGGGAACAACTTCCCAACGGATCACAACAATGTCATTCACTGCCAAGAGCTCCCCACAGACTTCGTGCGCTGCACATTGACGTGAATCTTAACCCACCACGTCCACAGCCTCCACTTGTATCCTTGACATAATTTATCGAATTGCATTGATTGGATGTGTTTTATCCAATTATAGGGCGATAGTTACGAGTCAAAAGAAATCTGTCCACACATGACTAGACAAGATATGAAGAACCAGAAACAATTGACAGAGATATTCAATTACAGTCTTATTTGCCGAAGTTCACCATCAAGTTCATACATGTGTGTGGTCCCATTGAAGAATGCTACTGACTGATGACATACTGATTTCCATTTTGGAAACGTCCATAAATCAATATTTTCAATATCTTATTGTTTTAGTTTGATTAAATTTCGTAGTTTCGTATATTATTTACTGTGTTCTGACAACTGTATTAATTAATACCTGAAGCAATTTATACTTTTAGCAGGTTTCCAAATTAGAGGAATATCAGTACCTGCCCTGTCTGATTTACCTGATTGAAACTTATATATATTATTTTTGCAGGATATAGACTCGGAGTAGATGTTCTTAATTCGGGAGCGGACTGTATAACGTTTCACCCTTACAATACATAGTACGTACAATAAAATAATATGTGAAATAAAAAAGGCGCACTGCCTCTAGGCATTCGCTTGGTGACCCATGCTAATCCTTTACCCCTCACCTTACGGTTACAATCGCAAGTCATCATCCATCTCACAAGCTTACCCAACGAACCACGGAATACTCCTGTTGGTCGCCTCGTCGTTCCTTTAGACGGAACCAACTTCGCTATCCAAGAACCACAGTCTTTCAACAGAAAATGGTAGTCCCACAAGCTAAATCGAGCAGTTCTGCGATACGAAGTGGGAATATGTATTCGCACAGGATATATTACGTGGTCCAATGGTAGAAAACCAGCAGGTGAATGACCCGATCTTAGACTTGCTCGTGGTGCCTACTTTTTGACAGTTCAAAAAGATGAAATCGCATTAGCCGACAAGGGATACATGAATCGCCGATTTTTCGTGAATCCAAATTATTACCCAAGCTCAGCAAGTGCTTAAAACAAAAGAATGGCGAGGCACGAGACGGCCAACGCTAGGTTCAAACAATTTGGCGTCTTGAAAAATGTGTTTTCACAAAAACTTGAAGATCACTTGACCTGTTTCCGATCTGTTGCAAACTTGGTGCAAATCTCAATTGAACGTGAATCGCTCTTGTATGTCATCGATATCTAATAGTAATGAATATGATTTTAATATCCTTTTCCTCATCTCCCTGTCGTTCCCTGTATTCCAGCACCTTGTCTTTCAGCGTTCTCAAGGATTCTCCGTTTCAAACGACTTTCACCATCTTCTAGGGCTCTTGACCCTTTGAGTCCGCGCCTACACGATTGATAAACAAGACGCTACACGATTTAGAAGTCGAGTTTTCAAATTTGCATTGACTTCAATACATTTGTCAAGCAGAAATGTACAAAATAACTCTCATTCTGCCGACAAAGAAGACTCCTCACTTTCTGCTGACTAATTGTAATTTGATAACCTTAGTTTACTTCTGAGTTCAAGAAGTAATCCTCATTTTCTGCCGACAATGAAGATTGCTGTAGCTGAAATGTTCTCGTTCTCTACCGACAATGAAGATTGCTGTGGGACAAGTTCTCGTTTTCTGCCGACATCGAAGACTGGTCGTGCTCTTAAAGAAGGATACACAACATATCAATACCAGTTATTTGAATTATGTAGTTATAATGTCTAGTCTAAAATGCAATATGAATGAGCTACGCAGTTTAAATGTCGATGCAGAACATTTTGCTTGAAAGCCACATTCCTTCAGTGAACTCCCATTTCGCAAGATCCATGTCTTCAGTCAAAGTCAAAACAGATTCTTCAGCACAAGTCGTCTTAATGTGGCTAGGCATACCGCAAGAGTTGCATTCCGTGACTTTTCGCATTTTCATTGGCTGGATTTACGACTGACGATGTGTTCTCCACGACTTGGGATGCGCTTTTTCCCGATGACACAGTCGAACGAAGTAGGGAGGTAGGGTAGAACTGTCGGAAGAGAAAATCTCAATGTCAACAGGAGTGATTAGAGAATATGTAGCAGATATGCAGGCCGCAGTACAGAGAACGACGGAATTAGCCACTGTGGTACTCTTGAAGTATATGAGAATTTGTATACAGGCATTTTTAAGCGGTAATTTTATTTCGAAATATTTCAATTGAGTACTACCTGTGAAGGGGGAAATCAAAGTATATTATTGGTAAAAACTAATGTCTGCATGGCCAACAAAAAAGTTCACGACGGCCATGACTTATGATGACACATTTGAAATAGATTTTGAGTACGCATATCGAACCAACTCAGTCAACATCTTGTTCCAAGCGGCTATTGCCCGCTTTATCATTGCCGTTCTTTTCTCACACGCATGATACACAGACCTCTCACGGAGCCACTTGGCACGCAGCTTGCTCTTCAGTGGCCCGAATACACCGACGTCAAGGGGCTGACAGGCACTAGTTGAGTTCTTAGGCAATGGCTCTAGAATAGAGAACAGCTCAGTAGACACAAATTCCCCAGACTCGGGCGTCACATGGTAGTCCAAATTGTCAGCAATGATAACAGACGAACCACGGGTCTCGACTTCAGTAGCTCCTTCAAGTAGTGAGACCACACACGGTTATCCATCCAAACACTCGACATAGACGTGTTCAGGTGGATAGAGAGGGATCTCGTCAGTCTCGATGATGCCTCCAGGTTGGCCTTGTGAGATTAACAGAATCGGCAGGTTCTTGCCTGATGACCACACAGCCATGACGGCAGTGATCAGGTCGGAGTGCTTCTGGCTTGTATCGACCTTGGACGAGTCACCTATCTTCTCAATTGTCTTGCCTGGTGGAATGTCATATTAGACATCTGTTTCATCCACGCTGATGATATCGCCAGCACAATTTTCGCCAAATCTTGACCAAAAGTCTTGCGCAAAGTCGTCTCGCAGTTCGTTGAGATCGCCTTGGCGAACCTTCGACACACAAGGTACACGTTGGGAAAAGCGGTGTCTTGCCGAGAGCCGCTGACATAGCCTTAATAAGCATTGGTATGCAGCAGTCTCAGTCTTCTTGTCCGAGAGGTAGTCTGATAGCCAATCTGTCTGATGTTGCTTCATGTAGTTGATCATGTGCATGTGTGTAAGGTAGTGCTCTCCATCTCGTACGTCATTCATGAAACCAACTAGGTTTTGCCGATAATGGTATCTTCTCATGGCGGCCTTGTCCACAAAGTGTTGACTTCTTCCCATTGCAAGGCTTGCACAAGATGACGTGTTTCCGTTCAAGCCATTCGCGCCACATCTTCCATGCTACTCCATGCTTCTTGGAGTACCCCATGGATGTCATGGCGTTTGGATCGTAGCCTTGTAGGATATCTCGCCGTTTTGCGTTGGTGTAACGTGTCATTCGATTGCAATCGCGTGATGTCGACAAAGGCGGGAAGTTCGAAAGCGCCAATCATGGGCATGTATTGTAAATATATTCATTGTGTCTCAAAATATATTTATATTTTTTGCTGAAATAGTCCGGTTGAGATATACCACTCTGTTCCTGAATAACTGTCCAACAAATCTTTGTATTGGTGGGATTTTTGTAAAAATATGAAAATGAATGATATGATTAGCTTTAAGAAAAGTAAAAGATCGAAGCTTTCATTGGTTGCGTTCAGCGTCGCAATATCTCAACTGGTCGTCGAGATCGGTGGCGTCAAAGCTTGAGTCCCATGTTAAAGAAATAGTTTTCTCTTCGCCACTAATTCATTCATCAGTTGCACGGCAAGCAGTATGGTCTCTGTTGCTCAGCTTCCTAGCGACAATGAGCTGGCGCGCGCCCCAGCGCCAACGCCTCAGATTCAAAGCACTGGGAAGTGTCGAAACTTGACGGAATCTGAGCGCCGTCGAGTCTACTGTGAGCTGCTAGCGAGCACCAACGACGGCAATCTCGCACCAGGAACTTTTGGCAAGATTGCCCAACAGTTGGGCTGTCATGCGAAGACCGTGCAGCGCATCTGGGACCGAGGACAAGCGTCGATTCGTGAGGGCGCAATGGGCGCCAACGTGGATTCAAAACGGAAGGGTAAATACTCTATATTTCAATATTATATAAATTTATGGAATAATAAATTTTAACAGGATTACTTTTTAGGGAAATGTGGTGCAAAGCGCAAGCACTCGCCACTTGAAATTGAGGAAGCAATCAAGCGTGTTGACCAGATCGATCGCCAGACTTTGCGCTCCCTCGCCTCTGCCAGTGGCATCCCAAAGACAGCTATTGTGAAGCACATGAAGGAAGAAAAAAGGTTGAAAGCCCGCTCAAGTTACGTCAAACCAGCGCTCTCAGAGAAGAACAAGGAAGAACACATGAAGTTTGCGTTGAGCTTTCTCCAACCTGGGCCATGTGGAAAACACATCTTCAGCAATATGCACGATTATGTGCATGTTGACGAGAAGTGGTTCTTCATGGCCAAGGTAAAGAGAAAGTTCTACGTTTACGATGATGAAGAACTTGCTCTTCGATCTGTCAAGAACAAGAGCCATATCACGGAGATTATGTTCCTGGCTGCTGTTGCAAGACCTCGCCACGACCATCATCTGAAGCGTGAGTTCGACGGCAAGATCGGAATTTGGCCGATTGTGCAGAATGTCGCTGCTCAAAGAAGCAGCAAAAATCGTCCTAAAGGTACGATTGTTGTTGCTCCTTTGAGTGTCGATGCTCTTGTCTACAAGGCAATCATTTTGGAGAAAGTCGCACCAGCCATTCTTGCGAAGTTTCCTCGCTCTTACAAGGACAAGAAAGAGTTTATCCAACAGGATAACGCTAGCCCCCACCGTTGTATTACCACTGAGCTGCTTCGCTCAAGTGGTTTCACAACTATTGATGTGGCAAATCAACCACCAAATAGTCCAGACTTTAATGTCTTGGATTTAGGATATTTTAATTCTATTCAAAGTCTTCAGTATCAAAAGCAAACTCGTTCAATCGAGGAGCTTATCGATGCTGTTGAAAACTCGTTTCATGAAATGCCAAGTGGTAATCTGTCGAAGACATTTATCACTTTACAAACAACTCTAAGAAGTTCACTTGTGAATTTCGGTTGCAATGACTTCAAGATAGAACACTTGAAGAAGGACTCAACTATCCCCAACATTGCGTCGTTCAACCTGGAATGTGATGACTCCGTCTGCAAGAATGCTTTGCTCTAGCTGAATTCTCTAAATGAAGTGGATGTGATAACATAAATATAGATCATTATATTTTTATAAATTTTGAAAACCCCTGGACAGTTAATCAGGAACAGAGTAGTATCTTTATCTATATCTGTCATTTTAGATTTGATTATATATTTGTGAGGTCAATTCAGCTTCAGGCAAGTCGCAGGCAAACACCATCAGTTGCCACTGTGTTCTCGACGTAAACTGCCTTGGCCCAATCGCATAAATTTTCTTCGTCGTCCATCGGCAACGCTGGGATGTCTTCAGGCAAGTCGCAAGCAAACACACCATCAGTTGCCACTGTGTTCTCGACGTTTACAGAGATATAAATATTTCCACAACGTTTTCGCTGCTGACGAGCTCTCTCTCCTCTTCCCCGAAGAGTCACCCTCGAATGAGAATGTAGTGCCTTGTGTATGGTCGTCTTACTTTTTTGTGGACATCAGGCGCGAAAATACTGTACTTCTTAGTGGGTGAGAACTGGGGGCCATTGGAGTGACGGGAATTGAACCCATGTCACAAAGGTGAAAGTCAGCGCTCTTACAGTGGAGGAAATCATCGAGGACCGAATCGGAAACCGAAAAAGATTATAGAGGTTTGAGTGTATGAGAACTCTCAAACATAGTTATTGAATCGTGAAGGTAAATCAACCATAGTTCTTAATTTGTAAAGGTAAATCAAATGTCTTTTTCTCTCTCGTATAGCAACTGAGCCTGACGATGTAAGATGTCCCAACGCTCTTCGAGCATGCACAACGTCGCCAAAAATCTTCTCGCATTCGATCTTTTCAATCTTGCCACCGACAACCATCTCTCACTTGTGTTTTCTTGTCAGCTATTAAAGTGACATCTAGACTGTATTCGGAACCATAACTTTATGATTTAAATTTCATAAAGGTCATTAAAAAACAATGCGGTTTGACTGTCATTCTCATCTTTATAAGCCAATTTCTCAAAGGTTGTTGACTTTGAAAGTAAAAGAATGTGCAGAGCACGATCCGGAAGTGCTTGAAATACTGTGACGGAAATTGCATAAAAGTGCATGTCACAGAAGCCATTTTTGACCAAATTCGGTCCTCGGGGCTGCCCCGCTGTTAACGCTTACACCAAGAGAGATCCTAAAAATTGTTGTCCAAGTTTTGCATGGAGACATGTAAATTAGGATAGAAGACAAAGCACATAAAATTACAGGTAATATTGTAACTCTGTAAAGCCATTTCTATCATTACACTTGACTACGACAAGATCGCCACTATAGTAAATCGAGAATAATAGTTGATGATGTCATGTATGTCGTCGTAGCCAAAATGTCGCCGATTGGTCAAAATTATATATAATTTTAGTTTGGCTGATAGCTTTTGTCAAACGAATAGTACTCTGTCCAAGAAGAATTGTTAGTTTTCATTCAAATCAACGAATTAAGCTAATTTTTCGAATTTTGGACATCTGATTGGCTCAAAAGATTGCTTTACAGTTAGAATAGATGTTTGATTGGGTTCAACTTCTTCTAAATTTGGTCTGAACAAATCGGTTGGTTTTGAGACCTTTAGCCTCCACATAAAATACGATTCATTATCGTTTACTTACTCAACCACGTAGACGATGCAAGGCGACTCTGCTTTTCAAGGCCAGCTCATAGCATTGAAGCACAAGGACAACACAAGGAACCTTACAGATGACGAGCGCCGAGCCGTGTATGAGATGCTGCTGCAGGAATGTCGTGAAGGGAAGCCAAGATATGGCTAAAAACAGCGCATCATTTTGGTCTCTCTACAGAGACTACGTCACGAATTTGGAAGAGATGCGCTATATCCCTTGCGCAATGCCACGAAGTTGCCGGTGTAGCGAGCAGAATGCGAGGTAATATCAAATATAAGAGTTTATTTGATTTTCAATGTATCAAAACTCACGGTTTGTACTGATTTAGGAAATCGTGGGAAGTGGAGAAAGTATGATCGAAACCTCGTTGAAGAAGCTGTGTAACGCGCACCGCTTTACATGCGCCAAACATTACGGAGTCTAGAAAGATCACAGTAATACCTAAATCGACGCTGTCATTCTACCTGAGGCAACCCAACATGCTGAAGTGTGAGTAGTAGGTTGAAACCTCTCCTCTCAGAGAACAACAAAGCTTAACGACTTCGATTTGCTGCATCCTTTGTCAAGGGTGATGTCGTTCAACGGCGCTTCGCAGATATGATGGACACGATCCACATAGATGAGAAGTGGTTCTACTTAAAGAGAGTCAAGTCGAAGTATTATATATGGCATGATGAGGACTAGCCTCAACGAGAAGCCAAGAGCAAGAACTTTATCATCAAGGTGATGTTTTTGGTAGCGGTCTCTCGACTGCACGTGGATGAAGACAATGGCGAGCACTTCGACGGGAGAATTGGTTATTGGCCATTTGCTGTTCAAGAGCCAGCCCTGAGATCAAGCTGCGACAGATCTCGAGGAACCCTGGAGACGGAGCCAACTCCTGTGACCGCTGAGGTACATCAGCGGTACTGTATCTCACGGATTGCGCTCTATCTGTGATTTTTGCAAAGTTTCCAAGAAGTGCTGTGTCGAGAAGGATTCACATTCAGCACGATAACGCTGGTCCACATCAAGGAATCGATGAGAGTGCCATCGTCGGTTTGGCGAACGAGTTTGGGTGGGACTTTTCAATGCGCCGTCAGCCTCCAAATAGCTCCGACCACAATGTGTTAGATTTATGCTTATTAGCAGTATTCAAAGTATCCAGTGTCAATCAGTCAATCCAACTGTTCATGGACTCAGCAGCGTTGGACGTCACGATGGGGCTTTGCTACGGACCAGAAACAGCTGGTGGAAGAAGCAGCCGGTAGCAGTATTCATACTATACAATGAGCCAATCAAAACTTTCACAATGAGTAACTCACATTCCTAACTCTAAATGAACACAGTCAAAGAATATTTACAGCATCACTCATTTTTAACAACTCAAACATGGAGGAATACGTCCCAATAATGATCGACGATCAGTATCAGTCCCCAAATTGCGATAAGTTCTATAATAATTCAGTCTCTGCGAGCCCATTGGTACCAAAAACACAAAATCATTGTCCTGAAGACTGCTAAGCAATCGTTTGAAGAAAGACGGCGCAAAGGAAAAGGACAATTGAAGGCCAAACGTATTGCATAAAGGAAAAAGAAGCAAGAAACAAGACAATTGATGGAACAATGTCGTCGGAGTCGCACAGGCCACAACGCAGCTGCTCATGGTGTGCACATGGGTAAGAAGCCAATTGTTGAACATCGACAATCTAAAATCCCTGATGAGGGAAAAGGCGTTTTCGCCGTCGAAAACCTTTTTGAAGGCGACATTGTGACAAAATACGAAGGAAAATTTGTGGAAACGTTGTGCCGCGGGCCAGATTACGCTGTTGCAATTGCTGGTACCAAAACATTTATTAATGGTTTTCGTTCTACGTAAGGGATTATACAGCTTCATTAACCGCGAGTCACGCGAAAAGTGATATCAAAGGAAGAAGTGTGATCTTTACCAAGATGGAAACAAAGTTTACCCATCATGATCAAGAGTATCAAGGCCGGGGATGAGTTGTATACATATAGCAGAGGTTACCAAGTAAACATTAATGAATCGACGTTATCTGTCAAGCAATATTTTATGTCCATGACGTCTAATTAGCATAACCAAAGCCTCTGGGCAGCTGAGACGGTGAATGAAAATCGTCAGATTGATGATTTGAATGGACGGATGAAATGATACGAACCATGCTCCGGCTCCGCTTCACCGATCCCACAATAATGAGTCGCTTTTTAGCCGCTGACACGAACAACAAAAAGGAGATGTTCTGGTGTAACGTTGACTTTGCTGCAGTTCTTACGAGCCAAGTTGGTGTGGGTGTGCAGTGGGTGTGTCAGGGAACCAGACCCGACTCGAGAGCAGTTCTGTCCAGAGAACCAATTGAAGGGGCTAGGTATAAATTTAACCAATAAGAAGAATTTGTTGTAGAACGTAAAACCAGAACGTTTTTGCGGACCAGGGCCTGAAAACCACAATACAAAGAGGAATAGTACAACGTAGTAGTATTGTGCCTTTCAAGCTATTTGTCACCCAGATTAGAGGCTTAAAGCTGCTTTGAAGTCATGGCTAATCCATCCATAAATCTGGACCGTTTTAAGCTAAAACGGGGTCGGAATTATGCTGGGAGTGTATATTGTCTTTTTTGCCAAAACTTGGGAGTTTTGAAAAGCCAAAATGTTTCTTCCGGAAAATTGAAATTTTCAGCCAATGAATGAGCAGAAATCGTCATTCCGTCTTCGGAAAAGGACAGAGACTCAATTTCATTGGCTGCCCGATTCGAAAACATTGATTACGTGATCAGAAATACTCGTCTCTGATTGGTGTTCCGACATTGTGCCCGGTTTTTAATCCGACCGATTGGCGTTGCCTTCCACAATTTCGATTCAGAATCGCAATATTTAGAATACAAATCGGTTGAACGTCGATCCCACTTGGGATTTCATGGCACATGCTTGCAATGTTGTCGCCTTACCAAGACATGAGCAATCTCAATACCGTAGACAAATTGGAGGACGACGGCTCTCCAATGCATGTCATTGCTGTGGTTCATCGACAAGGCTTGTTCACTGGAACAAAAGTATTTTTAGAGACATTATAGCAACCGAATTCTTGCAGATTTGCACGTTAGAAAGTGTAAATCTGCCTGTTCCTCTTTATTCTGACCGTTAGTCACGACAAATCGTTTGTAAATCTGACCAAACAAGGCTTGGAGTGCTATTAAAGTTGATGACGACTGGGCTTTATTCTGTCAACACCCATATTAAATCGGCCGTTTTAACCCCAGAATAGCCAAATATGTTGAAATGCACAATATTGGGTGGTTCCTGAAAACATATTTTGTGCAAGAAATACACAAATTTCTGGACTTTTACTTAAAAAACGACGAAATTTGTCGTCAGTAGATTCACGGACGACAAATCGCAAATCGCAAATTTCTTTTGCACATATTGTCAACCATCCTTCTCCTCGAATACCTCCCATTGGCAAGACAACTCAGCCACTAAAATGTCGTTCACTTCATATGACGAATGTCCAAGCGTAAAGGAATGAGCAGCAAGGGACGAGAAAGTGGTTTCTCGAGCTCTGAAGTTGGCGCACTACTCGATGAGCTTGAGGATGCTCTCCCTCTTTGCACTGTAGAATGGGAGGCTGTTCTCCGTCTCCATAGCCAGCGCTACCCTGGTTTGGGTCGTACTGTTGACTCCCTCAAAGTCAAGTTTTCCAGCTTGTATCGCCAACGAGTGCCAACAGGGGATCCTATGATCCCACCAGATGTGAAGCGAGCTAAGCTAGAGTGTTTATAATACACCGGCTCGAACAAGCGCAGCAGGATCGTGAACGATCGGTAGTCGAGGCCGGTGAAAACGATCATCGATTGCTCACAACCAGAATTGTACAAGCGCGACCAAGCACTGGATCGTGGACTCAGCAAACTAACCCGCGGAGTCTTCCTTGGCCTACGCTTTCTTGGGACGCTGTCATCCTCTTCGATTGCTCGCTGCTCGGCGTAGAGAAGCCACATCACGAACGTATTTGACTTCATCGTGTTCCAAGTGAATTGCCAAGTGATTTGGAAGCACGATGAAGTCAATGGCGAGTTGAACGGCGACCAGATACAAAGGGCGACGACGACCACAAGGCTGTGATGCACAATATTTTTTTGCCTTCGATAAGTGACAATTAAATTCAGTTGAACGATTTATATTTTTGAAAATGTGCATGACACAAAATGTGTTTTCAGGAACCACCCATTGTGTTTCCAGAGAAAAACTGGAATCTTGCAAAGCGAAGCAGCCATTTTGACGCAAAACGACGCAATACAAACTTCAAATGTCATGAAATTGAATGCTTCGAAAAAGTTTTTCAAACATTTGAAACGTTTTAAATTACACTATTTAATGTTCAAAATCCAGAAAATACTTGCGTAAACCTTACATAGTGTATGGGTGAATTAAATTGAAACATTTTCAAAACATGTCAAAACACCAGTTTTGGACCAAAAGGACTTTATCATGTAGCCTTTTCGGCTTGATCTACCTCAGGAATGCGCTAAGAACTACAAAGTGCACGAATGCAATTCATGCAACGAAGAAAAATATTCATTTTACTAAGGTTTTCAAGAATGTGGTTGCCTTATAAGGATGCTTAAGGGCACCAAGTGAACGACAGCTTTTCGCAATCGGTTTGGCAATAATCCACGGATTGACGGGTCCCTGGCACGAGGCAGACATTATTCTTTCCACGGCACACGTCTTTAGTTGGCTTTGGGGTGCGAGGGGCCTTTGTGGTGGTCTTTTTTGGGGTTGTTGTTGGAGCCTTTTTTGTAGTGGCTGGTAGAGTGGGGTAACCAGGAGTTTCCGTAGTGGTGACTGGAGCGTCCGTTGTGGTTGGTAAAGTCGGGTAATCAGGAGTCTCTGTAGTGGTGACTGGAGCATCAGTTGATGTTGTCGTGGAGGTAGGAGCAGGCGTCACTTCCGACGTGACGGGGGCTGCAGACGTCGTAGGGGCAGCAGTTGTCAATGCATTTCGAATGTTGTCATATTGGGAAGTCGGGTAGTTGAGGTTGTTGTCGTAGAATGCCATGTTCTCCTTGCCAAAGTAGTTGTACACTTGAGTAATCAACGATCTCGGGTTGGTGGAGGGGAGGTCAGCGTCCGCCACCCAAAACATCGTTCCCCCCAAGTTGTACTTCTTGATGTAATCCAGCTTTTGGGCCAAGCTCTTGGGTCCTTCGTACGAGATGAACGTCTTGGCGACGGGATCATAGCTGTACGTGGCGCCAACCTTCTCATCGTAGTACTCCGTTGCGCCAGCTTGAGGCAAAACCTTGTAGTCCCAAGTGCCAAGGCCCCCCCATGAGCCATTGGTTGGTTGGGAAAAGTTGGCATAGAGGCCAGTCGTGTTTTCAAACGAGTGACCGTAAGCTGGAATACCAAAGACGATCTTTTCGCTTGGGCAACCACCATTGATGTAATCTTGGACGGCTCGATGTGCAGAAAACTTGTCGCCTGGTGGGTGGTTGGGGTCCAAGTACAGGTTGGCGTGGTGATCCGTGTAGTTGCTAAAGCTGCCGGAGAAATCATAATTCATGATGTTGATAAAATCCAAGAGACCACAGATTGCTGGAAAGTCCCAGTGACGGTATTTTTCGGGGCCAGCAGGCGAGGCTACACTCAGCTCAGCCTTGAACGGCAGAGTCTTGAATTCATCTCGGAAATCTTGCAGCAACAACACAAGGTTGGCAATGTCATCAGGGCTGTGCGGAATGTCATTGCCACCTTCCACGGGGTATTCCCAGTCGATATCAATAAAGTCCAAACCCACGTCCTCCATGAGCTTCACGGCGCTCTTGACGAAAGTCTTGCGGCTTTCAGTCGAGCTGGCAATGCGGCTGAATTGATCACTCAATGACCAGCCTCCGAGAGACAAGCCCATCTTGGTGCCTCGGTTTTGAAGCTTTTGCTTGAATGCTTGGCCAAGGTTGCCATAAAGGTTGTTACCCGAATCAGTCGTCGAGTCGCCATGGTCAGGCCATTTCTTCTCAAGGGACGCCCAACTGTCCGTGATGGCCACCGTGTTGTTCACAGTAGGTTTGCCAAATGCGTAGTTGATGTGGGTAACCTTGGACCAGTCCATGTCGAAGATGTTAAAGTTGCGGGCGTAGATCGCCCACTCCACGTAGTAGACGACGTTCTTGTACTTGGTAGCTTCGGCGGGCGAGGCCATCGCAAGAGCCAAAGCGATCAGAGCAGACTTGGCGATACCAGTCATGGTTGTTCAATTCAAGAATCCGGCAGAGAGCTGGTGTCGGGAGAGGTCTTGGGTGCATTCCAATCGCACCATGTTACACAGAAAGGGATCGCGCATATGGTATGCCCGTGGGTGCAACATAAACCACGCGAACAGCCCCAGCCTTGCCATGAACAAACCAAGTCTCCAAGCTCTACTGCAGCTGTTTCTTCCATCATTATCAAGCCACGAAGGGGCGACAATTGGGGGGGGGGTCGCTCTCTGGGACACTGTCGGATGTCCCATCTTTCCATGAAGGGCGCGGTTGCTCTGCCGGACTTGTCGCTAAGGAGGACTAAAGGCAACCAAGGCGGCAAGTTTAGCTGGAATTGATTGAAGATTAGCCCACAGGCTAGAGGCGTTTACAACGGAATCGCCCAAGCATCTTTTGTGTCATCAGGGCGAAGGCCTTTTGTTCTTTAGACGGGGACGCTCACGTTAGTAGCAGGAGATTCGTACGTATCGCTTCTACTGGTACGCTCGCTCTTGTAGAGCGTTCGCATTGAGCGATCTCTCTTTCGAGGTGCATCGATAAGTAATGCATGTGTACCTTGCACTTTGGGCGCAACGAACAAGCGTCGCATCGTCATGTCGTGTTTCTTACACTTGGAATCGTGACATCTGGTCTAAATAGAGGTCCATCACGATACCGTACATGCTTGGCAGAGCGCGTGGAGCATTCCCGCTGGCGAGTATTCTCGAGATCTTCAAGGTTCTGCCTTGTCAATACCCCAACATGACGCACAGACTGCAGACGATTTGACCGAAAGAGGCGTAGAACCAGACACGGCACTTCTTGTGTCGAAGCAAGCTACATAGCTGGAGTTCATCAGGTTAGCTAACTAGCAAACAGGATTCCCTGTCCATGACAATGCCAGAGTCCCACGATCATTGCGATGTCGCGTCGCTGGCTACGACGTACATGAAACGCTTTCAAGTTGTCGCTTCAACTCATGAAGCGAAACGGCTTCGACCAAGTCGAACACGCGCTGTACGTGGAGCACGTCGGTGCCCGAGTCCTCCTCGGTGAAGATCCACGGCAAATTGAATCCTTTCGGAAGTACAAGTACAAGCAACGTCACAACATTCAATCGATCGTGCCACCTCCTGTGGAGGAGAAATCCACTGCTCCAGTTGATTCCAACCACGAATGTAACTCACCTTCGCCTCAGACAGTCTCAACGATCGACGCGTTGGAGAAACAGGAGACCGCCGAGCATGAATACCTCATGCGGCTCATTTGCCCTGCTCTCCGCACCATCAAGTCCATCGCATTGACTCGGTTGGAGGATGCTCGTGCGGCTGATACGTTTCAAATCGCACGGCCTTGTGCTCGAGACGGCGCGTCGCTCACAGCCTGTCGGGACTTCCTCGTTCTTTTTGGCGGTTGCTACGCCAATAACCCTTCGTACTTGCATCCACGGGCCATCGTGCAGACTCTACACACGCAGAAAGGCTCGTTGTGCTTTGCCAACGACGTTTACACCTTTTCACCCGCGACGAATGTTTGGGATATGCCACGACTGTCAGGTTAGACACTCTCTACCGCCTGTTTGGGCTTCAATTGTGGGTAGGATCGTATCCTAAAGGCCGCACGGACCACAGCGCGGTCTTTCTCGATCCCAATCTCGTTGTCTTTGGAGGTCGTGGCAAACATTCGACCGTGTTTCGGGACCTCTGGCTCCTCAGCATTGAAACTTGGACATGGTCCGAGCTCAAACCGTCCTCCCTGCTTCCATCGCCAAAGTTCTGGCATGCTGCTGCCGCTCTCAACAATCGACTGTTCGTCTTTGGCGGCAAAGATCTAGACAATGTCTATGGCGATATGATCTACTTGGACGTTGGGGAGAATACATGGACGACAGTGTATGCACTTGGTCAACCACCACCGCCTCGATTCGGGGCGAACATGCATGCTTTGTCGGACGGAATGCTCTTAGTCGTGGGGGGATGGGAATCCAGGCCGTTGCCGTTCCATGATCCGCATCGTTGGCTCGACTTGTACGTCCTCGACACCGTCATTGGCGTCTGGTCTCGGCCGCATTTGGCGGCTCACTTTCGAACCTGCCACCAGATTCCACAAGAGCGGTTGCTTTTCGCAAGCTTTGTCGTGGACAACTCGACGACGCTTGTTGTGTTTGGAGGATACACGTACCACCACGAAGACGCGTTTGCCAAGCCGTGGTTCGAGCAGGAACCATCCACGCCTGTGCCATTAGGCCGTGTGCTTTACGGCAAAGTTCTCGAGCCGGTCAATGACACGGCGGTCTTTACCCTCAACTTGGAAGCTTTAGTGTGGCGGCGTCAGCGCTGTTTGCCAAGTTATTCATTGATGCCAGCTGGAGGAGCTGGCCCCGTGTTGCAAAATCGAGGATACATGGCGGCCATTGACGGCACGGAAACGCTCTTGGTCCAAGTCATCCCTGAAGAAAGAGACCTGACATTGTGAATTCACTGCCAGACGATACCAACGTTGTCGTCTCGCAAATCTCGCCAACTTTTAAATTGAAACCACCGTATGAAGACTAGCTAGTCCAAAGGAGAAGGAAGAAATTGCTTGCGCTGTCGTGGATATGACCGGCGAGACCAAGGACGCGATGTGAATGTGCATCTCGCCATGCCTCGAGTTCATGAAGAGTTTTTCAGATCTAGAAGTACCATGTTCAGGGCTTTAGTCGTCATGTTCAGCGCCGCGAATGCTCTCAGCTCTGCGCCGACTCGAGTGAGCGTCTGCCGAGATGCTACGTACGACGTGATAGGCAAGATCTGCTCGGGCTATGGCTCGAAACCCATTGTTGATATCTGCCCTCGTCAAGGAACGATTGCCTCGGACGACTGCCACGATAAACTTCCATCCTGGAGTGTTGTAGCGAAGTCGTGCGTCGCGAGGGAAGATGCGGTGTGTCTTTTGTTACCTTCAGGCACTTGGGGCTGCGTGTTTCCCTCTGTAGGATGCGAAGAGATTAAAAGTGCCAATGGACCTACCCAAATACCACGACGCAAACTCAAACGAAAGATGCAATGCGACGGCGTTGACAACTTGCCAACATGGAGTTCCGCAACTATTCAAGCAGATGAAGCGCCCGATGTAGCCCCTGACATGCACGACGACGTCGAAACGACTTGGTTTACTTCAGAAACATCCGTCATTCAGTATGAAGTGGCATGTTTGAGCGGCGCCGTTCCTCAAGATCTAAAGACAAAACCCCCAAGTCTTCAATCCCCACCACTGTCGCTGAATTTGACGGATGCGGTGGACAAAGCAACCCCTGAAACTATGTCAGTTCGTGCGGAATCCCCCTCTGCAAGTTCCTCCACAACAGCTACAATGGCACCTTCCTCTGTGGATCCAATGCTAGCCTTCGTTGAGGCGGATCAGCTGAAACAACCTTTCCGCAATGAAGACGTGGCGTTGCATACAAGTAGCAACACTCCAACGACGCAAGTCACACAGGGCATTCAATTGCCAACTCATAACAACATGACGCCAAGCACAAACCCGCAACCTTCCCAGGATGCACCAACAACAGCGAAACCACCTCTTCCAGGGCAATCGGTTGCTCCTAAACCATTCATCACCAGCAACTGGCGGCCCCGGTGGAAGCACTCCACCTCCAAGCCCTGAAGAACCGCCCACCACTCCTAAAGAAACACATTCTTCTCCTGCAATACCTCATCCACCTTCCACTGCTGACTTCAAGACGCCGTCGCATTATGTTACTATATTTCCACCACCAACACCAGACCAATCTCTTGAACCAAAGCCTCAGTCAACCCCCTTAGGAGATTCCACCCATGAGCCTAAAGGTACACCATCGACCCCGACAAAGCCCCAGACGACTCCAAAGCTACCTCGCCCTTCAGCGGAATCGCCGCCACCGAGAAGACCACATTCTACACTGGAAACTCCCCCGGATCCAGCACCCCGTGGAAGTTCCCCATCGCCCCGCATATCTCAACCTCACTCAACTCCAAGAACATCTAGAGATCCCATACGCCATCCCATCCCAACGCCCCCGTCGCCGACTCGTCCACGTGTCACTCCTGCATCCACCTTTGTGCCTCAACCCACTCCATATTCACCACGAGATATTCCTCATTCAACATTAAAACCTCCAACAGATCCCAACCACCATACAATTTTACCACTACCACCACTACAACCGCCGTCAACTCGACCAACATCATTAGACCATCGACCCCGGAAATCAACTGAAACGCCCAAGTGGACGTTCCAGCCTCAGCAGGAGCACACAACCGCCAAAGTCAACTTCCCACCTTCCCCCTGCGTTTTCTCCAATGTCAAAACCCGATGGAACGCGAGACTCGCCATCCCAATCAAACCCTCGACCAACTCGTGAACCATCGCCAAATCGTCGCAAGCCTCGTCCATCTCAAACGTGGCGGCAGCATGCATTCGATTCCAAGGAGGATTGAGATATAACATGCACATTTCCTCTTGATAGCCACCGTACAGTGTAGTAGACTCTCACCGTGCTCGTTGCATCTTTCCATCCGTAACGTTATGCCATGCATTCGAGAATTTCCACAAGTGAACATCACCCACATCGTCAACTTGGTCGTTGCGACTCGATTTTTGAAATTCGGCATCCTGCGACCTCACCATCGCCGCCGTATTCCGATCGAAATGTTTTTTCTCGAGCGTGACACATGCTGGCAGATCGAACGCAGAGCGTGAGTGGAATTCGCCGTCCGATTCAATTTCGTGGCAGCCAGAATGCTCGAGACGTGCAAACTTTGTTGGAGATTGCATGGTCTATCCCAACATACTCCATCACACACGCTCGCACTTGTTGACACAACATCCAGTCGGTCGGTTGGTCGACCATGACTATGCTAAACTGTACCTGGACTATCGATTTCCACTGTCTCAGCATGGACCACTGCGATTCACTGTCAGTTTGTCAATCTGCAGGCGTCGAGTGGCCTTTGAAATCCATACGACTCGACAAATTGTGACAGCCCATCGTGGTGTCGTGGATATTTTTCAATCCTGACGACCGCGCAACGCAGACAGCACGGAATCAAACGAGAGCGTGTCGGTTTTGTGTTTGGTTTTTACCACCGATATGAGTCGTTCGATATTTCAAACACGGTGCAGACGACTGCTGCCTCGCTTGCCTTGGGGATGTAACGCGCAATCGAGAGAAATCTCACGTTTCTCTTGGGTCTTACCGCACTTGTGTGATCGAACCGTCACGAGAGGTAAAAAAAAATTGAACTCTCCCGCGGCGGCGGCAAGTCCATGGCCGCCATCTTCTTCTCTGCCGACTCTGAGATCCAAAAACAATTTGGCTGTAGCATAGACGTCGCCATGGGACAAAATTCTCCCATCCAACCAATCGACTGTATACATTTTTCAAGTCAAAATTGACTCTGACCTTTCAAATGTATCGACGACGTGCGCCCTGCCTTGGATTCGACATCTATATTAATATAAAATGTATTTAATTATAGATACTATAATCAAGCGAAAGTGAAATATTAATATAAATAGGATCTTTTGGTGCTTGCACGAGATTCGCGCGCGCTCCGATTTGGTCCAATCATCCGTGGCTGGTTGGATTCCGAGTGTCATTTTCACATTCGCCATGTTTTCGCCGCGTTTGTCTCAACGAGTGCTCCCATTGCAGCGCGTGACGAGACTGAGAGAGGCCTTCCGCGCCGTGCATGTTGAGCCCAGCGAAAACGCAGTCCAGGTAGCCTTGATCTCCAAGTGTGCACGAGCTCATGCGACGCGTAGGAACTCATTCAAACCAGCCCGGTGGTCTTCTTCTCGAAATCATACTGCCCCATGTGCACGCGCGTGAAAGAACTGTTTGACGACATGGACATCAAGCCCCTGACGATCGAGCTAGACGATTTAGGTACCTCCTCACGGCGTGGACAATTTCCTGACATGTATAATGTGTGCAGAAACGGGAGATGACATTCACAGCGTGCTCGTCGAAATGACCAGTCTGCGGACCGTTCCCAACGTTTTCATCAACGGCAAACACATCGGCGGCTGCGACAGTGTCATGAAGCTCGTCAAATCCAACAAATTGCTCGATACGATCAACCAACATGCCTAATTTATCTTTATTTCTTGCTCCTTTTTCTTCTTCTTCTTCTTGTGCATGGCCGCAAAATGCATTGTTGAAGCTCAGATCAAACAAACAAGGGTAGCCCCTTCGACCCCACCTTGCGATCTTTCTCCTGGCCTTGAAATGTCTTCACAATATTCTCCCTCCTGCCACGCTTGGCGTAATCGTACCCTGTGGTTATGGATTGTGGACTTGATCTCTCTCTGCTCTTGGTTGTCGATCAATTATGAAAGGTTCTGACGACTCTATAAATCAATATCCTGAAATCCGCATTTATCCGGTTACGTATAACATAAAAATATCCGGACAAAAAAGAACATCCGAATATTAGTATTTTATCCGGATGATCGGGCAATGGCGTGTTCGACTCTTGTGGTGTCGAAGTGGTTGAAGTCGATGTGTTGCACACGCTGCGTGACGCTGGGTCGAGTGCACTGTCGTCGTCTTCTTTTTGCATCGCTTTCCTTGTTTTGCATGGTATGCAGGCACAACTCACAAACAACGCATTGCTTGGCCGGGTGCTCTAAAACCAAAGTCTCCATGGTCATTTCTTGTCGAGCTCGATTGCCATGGGTTTGTGGCTTTTGTTCCAGTCGCTTCTGTCTCAGATGCAATCCATAGGTGCTTCATCTCCGGTTGCAATCATGCGACAGTCGATGAGGATTGATGCCAAAGCCATGTGAATATGTGTGTGGTTGGATTTGTTCCATTTACGGATACGGGGAGTGTTATCCGGATAAGTGTTTGCGAAATAGATTGTTTGCGAAAACACTTTTCGAAAAATATGGGTCGATGGAATATCCGCGCACTTTTGATCTTGGCAGGATGTGGCAACGTCATGCAACCTCCATCTTGGCGACACAGCGCAGCATGATGCGCCGCTTTAAGAGCAATCTATCTCCCGTTGCTGCTGCCGCCGCTACTGCTGCCCCGACTTATGTAAAGACCGAAGAATACATTGGCGATAGTGGCGCCAAAATCTTCCACAAAATGATGCAACACATGGGTGTCGACACGATCTTTGGGTACCCTGGCGGCGCGATTCTGCCCGTCTTTGACGAAATCTTTGAGTCGCCGCATTTCAAGTTTATCCTGTGCCGTCATGAACAATGCGCAGGGCACATGGCCCAAGGGTATGCTCGTGCAACTGGCAAACCGGGTGTCGTCCTCGTTACGTCTGGTCCTGGCGCAACCAACACCGTCACCCCTTTGCAGGTATTGTTGCTATCAAGCATCCCAGTCGGCTCACCTTGCGATGTAGGATGCGCTTATGGATGGTACACCGATCATCGTCTTTTCTGGACAAGTGGCCAGCCACGTCCTTGGAACCGACGCATTCCAAGAAGCCGACATCCTCGGCATTACACGACCATGCACAAAGTGGAACGTTCAAGTACGACATGTCAACGATCTTGCACGCAACATCAATGAAGCTTTCCACATTGCAACGACTGGTCGACCAGGTCCTGTCTTGGTTGATCTTCCCAAGGACATCACTGCAGGCATTTGCCAGAGCTCAGTTTCGACAACACCACAGTTGATCGGATACTACGGTGAAGACAAAGTCCTTGGAAACAGAAGGGATCAATCGGCGAACTTGCATGAGGCTGCTCGTCTCATCAACGCCTCAAAGAAACCCATCATCTATGCTGGTCAAGGCACACAACATTGCAGTGAGCAATTGCGAGAGCTTGCAATCAAGATGAAATTGCCCGTGACAACGTCATTCCAGGTACTCATATCTACAAGTCGAGTCGCGCTCACGATTTCTGCAGGGTATGGGCGCGTTTGACGAAACACATCCTCTCAGCTTGCATATGTTGGGCATGCACGGCTCTGCCTATGCCAACTACGCTATTCAAGAAGCTGACTGCGTGATTGCCATTGGTGCACGGTTTGATGATCGCGTCACTGGTCGTGTCCGTGACTTTGCCCCTGAAGCTCGTCGAGCTGGTCGTCTTGGCCATGGTGGCATCATTCACTTCGACATTTCGGGCAAACAAATCGGCAAGATTGTCCCTACGAATGTCGGTGTGGTCGGCGATGCGGCATATAACCTCGCCCAGTTGTTGCCACAATTGGAATCCAAGCCACGAACCGAATGGCATGATCAATTGCAAACGTGGAAGAAGCAATATCCTTTCCGCTACCGCAACCAGCCAAATGGTGGCCTCAAGCCTCAGCGCGTGATTGAAGAGCTATACACGCAAACCAAGAACAACGACAAAGTGATCGTCTCAACTGGTGTCGGTCAGCATCAAATGTGGGCAGCTCAATTCTACCGATGGCGCCGACCTCGCTCTCTCATTTCGTCGGGTGGCCTGGGAACGATGGGCTATGGTCTCCCTGCTGCGATTGGAGCCAAGGTGGCCAAGCCTGATCATATTGTCGTTGACATTGACGGTGATGCGAGTTTCTCCATGACGTTGATGGAACTGGCGACCGCCGCTGAGTTCAACATTGGCGTCAAAGTGTTGCTCCTGAACAACCATGCCCAAGGTATGGTCAAGCAATGGCAAGATCTCTTCTATGAAGAGCGCTACTCGGCTACGATCATGAAGAATCCAAACTTTGTCAAGTTGGCTGAAGCCATGAACTGCAAAGCCGTTCGATGCTCATCGCAAGAAGACCTGGCCGAAAAAATGGCCGAGTTCCTCGCCGCCGAAGGCCCTGTCGTGGGTGAATTCATTGTCGATGGTGATGAACATTGCTATCCAATGGTCGGTGCCGGCAAAGCCCTCGACGAAATGATCATCGGCGACTTTGACGACTGTCCCCCAACGACATCTACTTAGAACCAACATGTATTTATCATGAATGCCCATGGTGCCCTCTTCGTTCCTTTTTTCTTGTCTTTCTTCGTTGCAGACTTCATGGATGGAGCACACGACTCTTATTCATTTGGATTATCAAAGGCTGTGGCTAGAGCATGGCTCCTGCGCTAATTGCGGCGACAATCAGTCCAAGCATGCCAGCTGACGCACTGTTCGCCTTGGTCGTAGTAGGCGTTGACGTCGTCGTCGCGCCTGAAGTCGACGCTGTCGTAGTTGGCGTCGCCTCTGGCGAATCAACAGACAATGGCGCGGCCGTTGTTGGTAAGGTGCTGGTGCCACTGCCCGACGAGCTGATTGTCGTTGGTGCAGTGGTTGTCGTTGGCTCAATGGTTGTCGTTGGTTCAATGGTTGTCGTCGGCGCCACAGTCGTAGTCGAACTGCAAAGCGTCGCAGCTTGGCTGATGCTGACACCCTTTTGGATGCAGGAGAGAGATCCCAACGCCGAGAAGAAAGTTTCGCAGTCTTGGTATTGACACCACGCGGAAGCTTGATCAAAGTCAAACGACTCGGCCGTGATGGTGGAATTCGACGCCGCCGAGCAAGCTTGGAGAGAGGACACCGAGTCAAAGTCCGAGTCGGTGCAGTTTGTTTGCGCCATGGCGGCAATCGAAAGTGCAAAGAGTGCGATCGTTCGGAGCATGGCTGGTTGGTAGCTTGCGAGGCAAATGGAAAATGAGCCGACTGGTATGAGCTGGAGCTAAATATTTGGGCTGCTACTGAGGCGTATGACTCGAAACGATCTTGGCAACTGCACTCGAACAAAAATCTTCCTGCCCTCCATACACTGTTAGACCATGGAACCTTGCGACATCTTTAGTCCTACAAGAACACGCCGATCCATCGTGTCGCAAGAGATCCCAACGCCGAAACCGATGAATCCAAAGGATATGCAAGACCCTCTACAGTGAGAGGAAAACGGATCCAACACCCAGTTCTGCCAGGAATTACGTAAGTTAGTCGATGTCCACGGCGCTGTCGAGTCCCACACAGAACAGCTTCACATCTGTGGAAGATATCGTGCAAGGCCGCATTCCGCGTCGTGATTGATAGCCCGCCGTTGGTGGTGAGCATCCACCACTTGGGCAACGCGGTCAGAAGACCAATGTCTTCGTTAATACGCATTGAAAGATGATCTACACACAACCACACGATCGTTGACCATCCTACATCGATGCTATGAACCCCACAAGTGCCGCGACCAACATGGTGACGACGCTTGGGCTTATCACGTTGGCTGCTTCGCTTGTGACTTTGACTTCACTTGTATTCACCGGTGGTGGTGGAGTCGTAGGGATAATATTGTCGCAGAGATGTGCAACAGCGCTCATGTTCACGGCGACTTGGTGCAGTTGATTAATGAAGGCAGCTTGTGTATAATGAAGTAAATTCAATTATGATTATCGACACCGTGCTCGACAGTCGCCACACCCCACACACGTGTTGGAGGCCATCATCCGGATAATATTTCCGGATAATGTGTTAGTTGAAAGCCTTGAGCGATGCAACGAGTGGCTGACAGTCAGCGTACTCAACGTCCTCTCGTCAGCTTGACTTGCGGTACAGTGGCGAGTCGTCCAAATGTCTTTGCTTGATGGTCTGATGGGTCATCCAACGTCTAATGGTTCCAATGACCATGGTCTACTGAATTTTCGTATGAGCAAACCATGAGAGATTATCTCCTCTTTTCTCTGCAGAGTATCGCTTGTTCAACCAGCGCAAAGCAAACGCAAGCAGGACAAACGAGCAGCCATCACCTAAGAGTGTTTTCCACGGCAAGATCTTTACCATTACTACTCTGGTCCGAAATGATTGTCACATTTGACTTTTCAGTGGAGTTTCGTTTGGCCTGTTCGATGAAATCTCCATTTGATTGGTGCAAATGAAATTACTTTATCTCCTCTTTGATTGGATATATTTCTTCAGGCGAAATTCATTGCCATGCAGGAGAAAGTTTGTCCTCTTATTCAAATTATAGAAAATCTCCCGCCAGTGAATCAAATCGCAATGAAACGCGGCCCCACCGCACACACAAATAGATTACTTAGTCTCTGATATGTTGACGGTATTTTTGAGAGGCTATCGATCAAGACGCTCAATTTCGATGCTCACAACTCAATCCGAATGGTCTGGCTCTAAGGCCCTTTTCCGGCGACCCTATGACCTCCTGCGTCCGTCCGCGCATCACTGGAACGTATAGAATAAGTTTGTACGCAGTTGCAGGACCAAATATGGCGCCTAGCGACGTGAGCAAAGCTAAATGCGAAGAGGTCCCCAATATCGTTAGGTCACATGCATATTTACCATTTTGTATGTCAATTTTATCTTTGATACATAATATAATAATTAAAATATGTTAAAATGTGATAAATTCTTCAAACCATTACATACTAAAACAAAGTCAACAAAAATGGTACTCCATAAAATATGCAACGTGACAATCTTTTCGGACCAGAGTAGTACATGTCTATCCCTAATATTATTCACTTTGAGCGGAGGATCATCAAGACGGCATGAGCGGCCACTTCGAAAATGGAGACAATGAAACGAACGGTTGTTGGTTCTACGGGCGGGTCTCGCTGTAAAGGATGCAGAGCGGAAACCCCCTTAGCAATAGCTGTTTCTAACATGCCATCGACAGAGTTACAGACATTCCTCTCTGCTTGTAAGAACACACCGACAAATGTACCCATGTCGTGGCGTACAGACTCCACGCCTTTCGAGATCGTTCAGGGCGTTTCTCCACATGAAAAATGTACTGTACATGGTCCAAGCACTTAGCAGTCGACTAATCTTCCTCTTGGGTTGTCCCAAAGATCGATTGCTTTATGGACAGCTTCGGGATGAGGACGGAACTTTCACTACATTTCCTCATCCCTGACAGCCTATAGGGATGATGAAATGTAGGCATTTCTAACGGGGTGTCCTCTTCCCTGAGAGCTTATAGGGATGAGGACACCCCGTTTGAAATGTCCTTCGCCACGCTTTCTTGCCCTTGCTCGTACGAAGGAGAACGACCTTATGCTAAAGCCATCCTACACTGGGTGCATTTGAGTGGGCTGGCGAAAGTAACTCAGGTGCGACGACTGCGACGCTCTAGTTAACATGGACTACGAAAACACACAAACTCGAGAAATCTCAACCAAGCATAGAAATCTCAACCAAGCATCCTCTCGAGACCACTGTTTGCCACAAACAAGTCTATAAACGATATAAACTTCCATCTCGGATTACAACATCCAAATCTTGTTGAGGGTGAATCTGCCTTGTGTCAAGCGTATGACACTCTATCAGGCCATTAGTTCTTCCGAGCTCTCTCTTGACTTTCGACCCGCTCACAGTCGGCAAGAACCCATCGTTGATTACACGCACTGAAGCCATCCTAGTCGAGTCAGTGTCCCCTGAAGCCATGCAGTACATCTCGTTTATGGCCATACCTCAGAGTCTCTCTCATCCATGTGTCGAACGATGCTTCAACCAAAGCGACTTTTTAAATCCAGTGACTGTAATTCTTTATACCGGCTAGAATTCGGGATAACGCTTATAAAGCCAATCAAATCATCCACTCCAAAGTGTCAAACATGCCCCCGTTGGACACTGAAAGCGTGCCACGATCGCTCCAACCATCATGAGGATGTCGAAAGTTGGCATGCCAGCGCCACAAACGACCACGCCGCCATTGTCCGCGCCAGAGGATTTCAATCCAGGCCATTGCATTGACCTCCATCTCGCCAAGTTCACCAATTGACCTTGTCCATGGATTCTCAACGTGGATGTCCACTGGATTCAGTGACGACTCCTGTGAGTGTACTCTTCCCGCAGACAGTAACATTTGATCGCTTCGAAATTCGAAGAAACCCCACGCAACGCCTCATTTCCCGATTTTCTATCCCGACAACAAGTCACAAGCCATGAAGACGACTGCTTACCTCGTGGCTGCTTTGGTCCCCCTTGCCTACGCTGCTGACTGCACCGACTCGGATTTTCTCCCGCTTGCTACGTCGGTGCTTGCGTGTTCGGCTGCCTCTGGCGTTTCGTTCACAACCTCCACGTTCAATTTGACCACTGCTGCTACGTTGTGCAAATACACCGACTGCAAAACGTTCTTGACTGGCTTGGGAGCGCTGAAGTGCACTGAATCGGGTGAATCTTTGGCTCCAGCGGCTACGCTTTGCAGTGCAGTCGCCTCGGCGAATTCGACGACTGGAAGCACGTCGGGAAGCTCCTCTGGATCCACACCCACTACGACTGCAAGCTCCTCGGCCAGCTCGTCAGGAAGCACTACGACAACCGCTGCCCCATCTACAACGGCAACCTCAGGCGTCGTCGCGACTGTGCTGTCCAGCGCTGTCGTCATGACCGCGGCTGCTGCTTTCCTCTAGACGCCTTATCTTTTAAGTTTTGATAAATGTATGATCTCCACTTAAAACAAACTCTTTATAGCGTTTGTCCTTATGCTCTCCCGACAACGATGCATGGAGAGTCCAAGCAAGCCAGTGTGAAACAACTTGGTTTCAAATCGCTTTCACTGACGAACTCCAACAACGGGAAGGAAGCGGCCCATGACAAATTCTTGCGATGGTATGGCCAGTAGACTGCTCTCTCTGATATAAAGAGCTTACGTCCTGGCAGCTCAAACATTATTATGCACTACAAGCAGAGATAGCTATCAATGGACGACTCCCAAAACCCATTCTTTCTTTTTTGCGCAACCTCATCTTTTTGGTATTTTTATTCAGGTTTTAATTTCCGGTTGATTTCGCCACCAAAACCAAAATAAATTTATTTTGTTTTGATATCTGTGATTGGCCCAGAAGACATTTCAAATGTCTTGTCTGATGGCGAAGTGCCAGGTGGAGGACGAGAGCGAAGAGCGCCGCGACTGCGGCGTCTTGGTTTAACTCTCGCCT
Source organism: Aphanomyces euteiches (assembly GCA_021527685.1). Lineage (NCBI taxonomy): Eukaryota > Oomycota > Saprolegniomycetes > Saprolegniales > Verrucalvaceae > Aphanomyces > Aphanomyces euteiches. The sequence continues at coordinate 80,952 of JAJGMV010000194.1, forward strand.
CTGCAAAATGCTTTATGTAGTTTAACTCTCAGTCAGCAAAAGCAACGAATGAGTGGCGCAGGGATAATTTGATCGCTTCTGCTTTGTTCTTTCTGTGTGATCTCGGGACGAGCGTTGTCTCCGCCGGTGCCTTGCAGTGAATGAGCGCGATTACTGAACCTGACACACTAAGGATCTGTATAACATTAACCTGCGTGCGTTCGCATGAGTTTATACACTTTTCACTGATCTAAATCGCCGGCAGTCCCTCAACATGGTCTCCAGGGCTCAGGCCTTGGTTGCGTCAATTTGTGCAACCAAGGCCTGAGCCCTGGAGACCATGTTAATTTGTCACAAATTGACGCAACCAAGGCCTGAGCCCTGGAGACCATGTTGAGGGACTGCCGGCGATTTGGATCAGTGAAAAGTGTATAAACTCATGCGAACGCACGCAGGTTAATGTTATACAGATCCTTAGTGTGTCAGGTTCAGTAATCGCGCTCATTCACTGCAAGGCACCGGCGGAGACAACGCTCGTCCCGAGATCACACAGAAAGAACAAAGCAGAAGCGATCAAATTATCCCTGCGCCACTCATTCGTTGCTTTTGCTGACTGAGAGTTAAACTACATAAAGCATTTTGCAGAGGCGAGAGTTAAACCAAGACGCCGCAGTCGCGGCGCTCTTCGCTCTCGTCCTCCACCTGGCACTTCGCCATCAGACAAGACATTTGAAATGTCTTCTGGGCCAATCACAGATATCAAAACAAAATAAATTTATTTTGGTTTTGGTGGCGAAATCAACCGGAAATTAAAACCTGAATAAAAATACCAAAAAGATGAGGTTGCGCAAAAAAGAAAGAATGGGTTTTGGGAGTCGTCCAATGGCATTTTTCCTACTACGTAGTACAGTCTGTTCTCGAATTAAGAACATGGGTGACACCAAAAAATTTGGAGGTTTTATAATTTGAAAGGAACTGTATAAATTTATGTGACTTTGTCATCATGGTACTGTACTGATCCTTCAAGCATTGACACATCAAGATGCAAACAAAACAGCTGAATTATAGAGTTACTTGGCGAAACTTATCATCGAGCTCATACATGTCTTCGTCAAATATGTTCACATGGCGCCAACAGTTAGCAATGTACCTCGCATCGAACTGGTCCCAGGCTGAAACTGCCCATTGCATGGCTTCGATAAGGGTGACTTCATTGAGCTTGTTGACTTTCAAATGAAAATTTTTCTTGTCGTTTTCGTCGTATGATGAAAAGAGCTCATCGAATTTCCTCAGCATTGACAAAGTTTTCATCTCTTCAATTTTGGCTTTGAATTTTCGAATGATCCCCGCATCTTGCGGTTGTAGGAATGCCGTAGTGTTTGGTGGCAGTTTCTTGATGGTAACATTGGACAAATCGCCTCCATAATAGTGTGATGATGCATTGTCAAGAAGCAACAGAACATGACGGCAACGAAGTTTCATCATTTCATTGAAACCAACCACCCAGTGACCAAAGACACTCTGTGTCATCCAACCTTTTGGAGCACTCATATACTGACAGTCCATATCTTGAACGTTGGCGTCTTTGAAGCAACGAGGGGTTTTTGACACGCCAATAAACAAAAGAGGAGGCATACAAGAACCGTCGGCGTTACTTGTCAGAGCCACAGTTACTCTTTTTTTCGACGATTTTCGACCGGAGACACTCGACTTCGATATTGATTTGTTTGGCGTAGAACAGTAGACGTACGCCGTTTCATCCATATTAAACACATTAGACATTGAGAAGTCCTTCGTGATTTCACGAAGCCCTTTCTACCTTCCTCGACCCGCTCGATAAATGTTGACGCAGCCTCACCACAAGTTTTTCGTGACTTTAGTCCATGACGAACTTCAAACTGTGATATCCATCCGTTTGAAAACTTAAGGGAATCCAGTTTGGAGTCCATTGCACTCCTCTCGTCTTTCATTTGTTTTCGGATTTGTTGACATTTCACTCGAATCGTGGAGAATGTGACGATTGAGACGTTCCATTGCTCACAAAGGTTTATCCAATTCATGAGCCGTTTCTCCAGCTCAGGTGCATGTGGTTTCACATTCGACATCTTCCATTCCACCGAGTCTTCAGAGATCAAATGATGGTTCAAAATCTTGGTGATTGTACATCTTGCAGGCCGGCGATGCAGCTTGAACTCGTGCTGCAGCCACACAGCTAACTCGTCATGAGTCTTTTCAGGGTTTTTGGCATAGAAGCTGATCAAGGCCAACCTTTCCTTGTTGGTAAGCGCAATCTCGCTGGCTGATGTGCCATTGGGGAATGCTAATGACTGACGACATGCCCTCATCTGATCTTCCTGTTCAAAATTTATATACATTGATTGTTACAGGATATAAACTTTGACTAGATGTTCTTAATTCGAGAACAGACTGTATATTAATATGTTATAGACAAAATCACGCCAAGGTTGTATTTTTAGAAATCTGACCAATCAAAAATAAAATTGCTGTGAGATATCGAAATTCATTGGTCAAAACTAGTGAAAAAGTCTGCATCATTGAGATATTTGACGTGGTATTTATCACACTCAAGTGTGATCCACGGTGTGATTTCTTCTGCAAGTCATTTTGAATGGAAATCACACTTGTCACACTGAATACAAATTTCAATAAAGCGTTGTTCTAAGTTCAGGCTCGTCATTAAGATCCTTAACAATGGCACCGCAATAGTCCAATGCACCAAAGACGCATGGCTTGTTTTCTGAGCTACTTGTTATAGTTTACCCTTCTACCGCAGAAATAAGGGCGTCTCATACATTGAGTTCCTGTTATTTCAATACTACGATTGCATTTTATCAGTTAATTCAGACAGGATATTGCTTTCCGCATTGAGAGAAGGGTTTTTTCTTTAGTTTAGAGAGATCTACATTAGGCGCGAGGTTTGTGTTCTGCTTTGCCTGCGCTTCTTTAAAGGAAATACATATCGTACGCACACGGAATTTTTATTGTGTTCTCGCGTTATTAATCCTGACCTAATAATCTCACACAGCACTGATGCTTGTGACGGACGTTAGAGCTGAAAGTCGGCAAAGATAAATCATTGAATTTTCTAAAAAAAGAGACCGCACGACGTCAGAGTCGTAAATTCACGACAAAAATGAGCCTCACGTGTACATCGTGTGCACTGTGTGCGATGCAGGTCACTAGAAGTCTTACAGCACGACATTCAAATGACTTCTTTGCCTCGCTTGAGGACATGTGACTTTGAGAATTTTCTTAATTTTAACCAGTAGAAACTGGTGTGATCCACAGTGTGATATCGTGTCGAAACGGTCATGATATTGATACCGAGGTACCTGATATTAATAATATGAAAGATTAATATTAATACTCGAGTTTGAATACTAATACTTATTAATAAAATTAGTATTAATATATCGCGATAAATTTTTACAGGTTTTATAAGAGGTTAGGGTGGAAAACTGCGAAAATTCATGTCAACTGACTCTGTTTTTGTTTCAGTGTCCTCTTCATTGATTGGTGCAAAAGGCAGTAGGTACTTTTGATAGCCAATCGAATCACTAGAGGGAAAAGATACAAAGACAGCAACGTTGTGTGTAGATCCGAGGGACCATCCATCAAATACAATGGCAAACTTGTCCGGAAGCAAATCAGATATCTTCTTCTCGACACCATCGGACAATTTCTCCATCCATTTCATGAGGGTATTTTGACTGATCGGTTCCAAACGGGAATGGTTTCGAGACATTTCATTTTCACAAAATGAGAAAGGGAGTAATGAATTAATAGTCCAGTCAATCCAACCATATACCTTACGCACACTTGGAGGGATGAGCATGTCGAGGATTAAGGACACGTTGGAGGGGTTTTTGGCGTCCAGTTGTTGGTATTCGGGGTGGCAGGAAGTAACATGACTACACAAGTTCGTGTAGCCTGAGCTGCTCTGGGCGCGCTTGACACCGCATTTGCATACCCACACGTTGCTCGTGTCAGAGAGACGGGTGAAGTAGAGGTCAGCGAGTTGCTTTCCTCGGAGAATATTGGGAGGGGACTGGACGCGTACCATCGAAATGTTTTATGTCGAAATATAGAGTCCAATGGACGTGCCACACTATCTCCAATCGTTTATTGCTCAATGAAACGTCGTGAAAATGCTTGGTCGGGAGTATTTGGAGTAATTCATATGTCACAAAATATTTATTTATTTCAGCAAAAATTAACAATTATGTATTGTGCAATAAATATATCTATTTCTTTTTTGATGTCTAGAAAATTATTTATTTCTCGATAAAATATAGATATACTTTTTGGAGGATATTTATTTGAGAGGGTCTGGCTCGACGACGACGACTACCGCGGCTCCAACATCCGCTGTCGGTGCGACTGTTCTTTCCACCGTCGTGGCCATGGCTGCAGCTATAGCTATGATCTAACTCTTATATAAACACCATCCTAAAGTCTCGATTGTCTTGGCCCCTCCAGCAGATGCACCTTGGTTTGACTTTGGGTGCGACACAAGGGTGCGACAAAGCTTTTCTCCTTGGGACGCCCGCTAGTTTAGCATTTGCAGTAACTATTAATAGACAGTAATCAACCTTGTAGTTTTCGTTTACCCCTCATAATTGATATGATGTATAATATTATTTTACTTGAAATATTTAGTTTGACAGTAATCAATATGAATAACTCAAACCTTTGAGAAATAATACTTCCAATCATAATACCCTGATATAAACTTTGAAAATGCTTACTGTAGCTTTACAATAATGTTAGTGCAAGTTGATGACAGTGAATCCTGTCCACTTGGACCAGCAGCATGGAGCCATAATATCCATCATATTGCGACTCTTTTCCACCCTTCTCGTGTCCAACGACGTCTGCGATATCTTGCGACAGATAGACATTGTATTAGGTTTGTCGGGATTCTTCCCATTTCCACACGCATGATGCGATGCACTCCCGTTAGACACTCGACAATTGCCACATGCGACCAGATGATGCCGCCATGGGTGTCTCAATCCGACGGTTGAAATCAAATGCAGCCATAAGTTACAAGGGCGCCCGATGCGATTGACGACCACATTTACAATTTTGCAATCTCAAGCCCACCATGAAATCGATCGTTTACCTCATCGCGCTCGCTCTTCCTCTTGTCTTTGCGGCTGAATGCACCGACTCGGACTTTCTCCCACTCGCGACCTCGATTCTGGCGTGTGCGACGGCCTCGGGCACGACTTTCAATGCGTCTACGTTCAACGCGACCTCTGCTGCGGCGTTGTGTCAATATGCCGATTGCAAAACACTCTACACGTCAATTGGAGCTTTGACCTGCACGGAGTCTGGAGAGTCTCTGGCTGCAGCAGCTGCCTTGTGTAGCTTGACAACGACAACCGCCCCATCGAGTGGAAACTCTAGTACGCCAACTACGACCGCCACAGCTTCTGGCAGCTCTTCGGGAAGCACACCAACAACGACCGCGTCGTCTGGTAGCTCGTCTGGTACCACCACGACAACCGTCGCCCCAACGTCTGCTGCTGGCGTGGCTCTCCTCTCTGGCGCGGTGGCTATGACGGTCGCCACCGCTTTCCTCTAGACTTTCGTAAAATGTTAACTTCGTGTTTCAAAGCGATTTCCAGGTTGAAAATGTTTAAGCAATTGAACTATTTTCGGTTGCAAGACGGGCCATAAGCATTTGCTTGGACTTTGAAGTAGCTCATTCACCAAAAGTCCTCATCCATCGCATCTGCCATGAAATTCTTTGCTATTCTCTTGGCCATTGCTCTTCGACTCGTCTACGCCGCGGAATGCGCTGAATCTGACCTTCTTACCCTTGCTCCCTCGATGCTAGCGTGTGAAACTACCTTAGGACAATCCGTGAGTTCTATTGCTCGAGGCGACATCTCCACCTTCTTTGCGTTGTGCAAATACTCCGATTCGATTGAAGGCATTTGGAGCGCTTACCTACTCATTGAATGGCCAGTCGCTCACTTCAGTGGGATCCTTGTGCAGTTTACTCTCCCAAATGCCATCGTCGGGAAACTTCTGGACTGGTAGCACGCCGTCAACCACAAAAGCTTCTACTGGCAACTCAAGCACTACGACAATAGTCGCGCCAAAGTCTGCTGTCGGCTCCGTTGCGCTTTCGGGCATGGTAGCTCTAACGGTAGCTGTAGCCAGGGTGTAGACATTCCTAATTTTTAATTCTTTTCTATCATGAGCATGCTGGTTTTCTTGTCTCTTCTTCCACCACAAGCATCACGTTAATGATTGATTTCCCCCGCTAGCCACGTCAGCTCTCTCACACGCGGTGGCCCTTGGCGTCCTTCCACGCCCAGTAAGCTCAAATCTCTGACAATGCTATTGAAATCCTCAGATCAGAAAACCGTTAGAAGAATTCCAAAACAACGGGATTTCGTCTTTGAATCCTCATTGCGCAATTCTTTAAGTATTGAAGCTCAAACTTGAGCTGAACCAGTGTGGCTAAGTTAGAACCAAGTCAACGTGAGTTGATGGCAATCGATTCTATCAATCAGACAATCCAAGCCCTCGACTTGGACCTCGTTGACGAAATGCTCCAAACGGGAAAAGTCTACTTGCGAGATGCTTCCCTGAGTGATTGGGAAGCGTTTGTTGCGACCGAAGATCAGCAAGTCAGGTCAACCAACATGGAATGGATGGATGGCAAAATTTTCATTGTGGAATTGTCGACTCAACCACAAAAAAGGTACGTTGGCTTGTTGTTCTTTGCTATCAGAACTGCAACCCACACTGTGAGTCAGTTTTTAGAGGTTTCTCTTGCCGCGTATCAGACAAATATCCTCCGCCTCGAACCCGATTTGTGTCTTTTGCCAGATCCAGAACTTGGGCAACCTCCATACAACGTTCAATTGCCTCCTGGCGTCGATTGGGGGGACTTCCACACTGTCAAAATTGAAGTTGCGTGGTACCAGACTTGAGAGGATCTGGACTGGAAAGCCAACCAGTGGGCGACGGTTGGCACTGTGGTTTACATCATTTGCAATAAGCTGGGTCGTCCCAATTTGGTCCATTGCTCGTACAAAGTGCACCGCGTTGTTCACCATGACATGAGTTTGCCAGCAATGGATCCACTTCCGATTTCGTCCCCCAACACTGTCATTCATTTGGATTCGCGCCTTGTCCTGCAACTGCCTGCAAGCAGTCCGTTGCCACCGAATTTTCCACCTCTGTTGGACATTGATCTGTTTGCTCCACTTCCGAAGCTACACTTGGTTATTTACCGCCAGCTCCCGCCGCGATCTAGTATTGCCTAACAATGGGAGCCTAAATTATATTCTTATATGATGAACCAACTAACTCATGAATCCTCCTGAGACCAGGTCGATTTAAACATTTCGTGATAACTTTCACCGGCTCAATCAATATTGGAAATGCTAACAATCAATGGAAACAACGAGACGAACAGAGAAAATGAAATTGGATTAGGATCGTCCACGATCTGATTCCTCCTATATCAAGGTAGCGACTGCAGTCATAGCCACCATGCCAGAAAGCAAAGTAGAGCCAGCACTTGATGTTGGAGCCACGGTAGTCGTTGTGCTGCCGGAGGAACTGCCAGACGATGCAGTCGTGGTTGGCGTGCTTCCAGACGAGCTTCCCGACGACGTCGCCGTAGTGGTTGGTGTACTTCCCGTTGAGCTACTAGAAGATCGAGCGGTTGTGGTCGTGGTGGAGCTGCAAAGGGTTGCAGCTGCAGACAACGACACGCCCGATTCCGTGCAGGTGAGAGCACCCACAGACGTCAAAAGAGTTTGGCAATCGGAGTATTGACACAACGTGGCGGCAGTGGTGGCATCAAAAGCAGAGACATTGAGCGTCGTGCCAGAAGCAGTCGCGCACGCAGTCACGGAGGTAGCGAGTGAGGCCAAGTCGGCGTCGGTGCATTCAGCGGCAAAGACAATTGGAAGAGCGAGAGCAACGAGGAAAGCGATCGATTTCATGGTGGATTTGTGGAACTGTCGACAAATTGGTAAATGAGGACTTTGGGATCATCATGGCTTGGTCTTGAAATTCTCTCCATATGGCCAGGGTGCAACGTACCTCATCCGTCACACATCAAACTGTCAAACGGACGGCCTGTCGTGTCTGAGGCCGGCCCACGTTTTCCCAAGAGAATTCGGACATGACTGCAAAGTCAAGTTGATTGAGCTAGGAGGAGAAAGCAAATGAAAAGTTGTGTCATTCGAACAGGCCAAAACTTTAGTCGGCCGATTCGTCGACTTGTTCCTCTGCAATCCTGTCCACGACGTTGATCCATGGAGTTTACCTGCATGGCTGACGAATTAAGCTAAGGTCCCGCATGTCGATCTCGAATTTGGGACATTAACGATGGATGATTGAGGCGTAATGGTGGCAATGGACTATCCAGACGTGTGTCTCAACATGGACATTAGCAATCACATGACCAGAGGTACGTTCAAGGATTTAGTGGATGGGGTTTTGTCATTGCTCTGCGGTCAACAGGATCCTTAACTTCAGCGAGTGCGCGCTGGCTATGGGCGCTTCATTCGCAAGCATCCAACAGGAGATTGTCGTCAGTGGAGCGATAGACGCCGACTTAAGCTTGAGGAGTGGAAAGAAACCACGCGTTTGAAGCTTAACCATTAGCATTTCTTCTTGTCTCGGCTGCATATGACAGGGAGTTCGACTGGTCGAAACCATAAACCCACAGACGACATGCCTCCGTTGGACAGTTTGTTTATGGTAGTGCCCCCAAAGTACACAAGGAATCACTAGAGTCTAACGCCATGAGTGAGCTAAGTCTCGTTGGTCTCATTCTCACATTTTCTCCTTCCTTCACGAATCCGCCATGAAATCGATCGCTTTCCTCGTCGCTCTCACTCTTCCAATTGTCTTTGCCGCTGAATGCACCGACGCCGACTTGGCCTCACTCGCTACCTCCGTGACTGCGTGCGCGACTGCTTCTGGCACGACGCTTAATGTCTCTGCTTTTGATGCCACCACTGCCGCCACGTTGTGTCAATACTCCGATTGCCAAACTCTTTTGACGTCTGTGGGAGCTCTCACCTGCACGGAATCGGGCGTGTCGTTGTCTGCAGCTGCAACCCTTTGCAGCTCCACCACGACCACGACTGCTCCATCTTCTGGAAGCTCAACGGGAAGTACACCAACGACAACCACCACCTCTTCTGGTAGCTCTTCCGGTAGTACACCAACCACTACGGCGACGTCGTCTGGAAGCTCTTCCGGCAGCACAACGACTACCGTGGCTCCAACATCAAGTGCTGGTTCTACTTTGCTGTCTGGCATGGTGGCTATGACTGCAGTCGCTGCCTTGATTTAGAGAGAAGCGGCTTGTTCATAATTTCACAATTTCAATTTCATTTTCCAAGGTTGACATTACAGTCTCGATAAAAATCCAACTAGACTGGATAGAGCTTAAGTACCTAGCGTCGGGAGGTACTTAATATTCGCTTTACAGAGCTTATCGCACGTCATATCGACATGTTGTTGGGTTGCCCATGTCGCAATGTGCATCAAACATACGCTTCAGTGGGCAGGATTCCAACATGTACATACTTTGGGTGTGAGAATGACACATGTCAATCCGATCGTCCAAATTCTTCCTGGCAGCAGAGATTGCATCGTGCCATGCAAAGACTTGATCCTTTCCTCTCGCCAAACCACACAGACTTTGATACGGGTGGTGGGCATTGCGAACTTCTTGATGGTCCTGATGGTCGAGTTGTCATGGCCAAACGAGAGACACTTTTTTTCTTTCCAGTGCGTAGAGTACACACAAGAACAACAGTGTCTGCTTCCACATCTGTCGTATCATCGCGTCAGTGTGACAGCAAGCAAGACAACGACGCATAAGCTCCATGATAGTATGAATTTGCCGGCACAATTGGCATTCGAGCGAGATGGAACGTTCTCCATGTGAAGATTGTCGAATGTCTGGCTAGCCCCGCAGTGTCGATGATTGCAACGAGTAGTCAACTTTGACCAGCAAGATGGATGGGAGCATTACCTCGTGTCCACTCAGTGGCAACAGATGCGACCTCCAACTTGGAAAGAATCAAACTGAGCATTGAGTTCATTCCCGAATTCGCCCCCGTTCCATCAACACTTTCAATGAAATCGATCGTTGCTCTGCCGGTCTTGTCTGCGCCGTATGCCCACGCTACGGAATGCACCGACTCGGACTATCGTCCGCTCGCTACATCAGCTCTTGCTTGCTCTACTGCTTCTGGCACGACCGTCTCTGCGTCCTCCTTCAGCTTGGCAAATGCCTCCGTCTTGTGTCAATACACCGACTGCCAAACTTTCCCCACGTCGTTGGGAGCACTCAATTGCACCATATCTGGCGAGTCTGTCTCGTCTGCTGCCACCATTTGCAGCACTGCTGCAACCACGACGGTCGCTCCAGACACCACTGAAGGGACTGCTGACACAAGCAGCTCGTCGGATAGCTCCTCTGGAAGCTCGTCAGCAAATTCATCTAGCAGTTCGTCCGGTAGCTCATCTGGCAGCTCCACGACCGACGCTCCAACTCCAACCATGACAACATCGGATGGATCGACAAGCGGCTCAGGCAGCTCGGTTGACGACACTCCAACTCCGACCACGACGGAAACCGACAGCCCATCGAGCGACACCTCAGGTAGCTCACTTGATAGTACGCCAACTCCAACCACGACGGAGTCTGATGGATCGTCCAGTGGTTCTTCCAGTGGCTCTTCTAGTGGCTCTTCAAGTGGATCGTTTCCAAACACCACTGCGTCGTCCAGTGGAAGTTCATCGGGTAGCTCACCATCCACGACTGAAGCGTCGACGGATAGCTCAAGTACGAATCAAACGACGACTGCCGCACCAACGACGACTGCATCTTCCGGTGCTTTTGCCACTGCGTTGTCAGTCGTTGCTCTTTCAGCGTCCTTGTAGCTTTGATTTAGTTGGATCTCGAATATGTAATGGAGTATATAACATTGTTTGGTCCCCTTTTCAAAGATATTTGATGCTTGCTGACTAATCTTCTCGAGAACAACTTGGAAGTTCGCGCTTGGTGAGCTTGAGACATCGCGTATCTTGTTCAGATTTCTATCTTTGTGTAGCTTCTTGTCGTCAAATCGTACTCTTCAAGATATTCCAAAGTACCGACGACGGCACTTCCATCTTTGGTTGAGCAGGCCAACAAGATGGATCCTGTCGACTTTTTTACTTTCCTAAGATCAATCTCGCATCGTCTGTGACTTGGCTTTGGGTTGACAGGTATGAAAAAGTAACCGATGGCCGTTTCATGATGAAACGGCGAGTCGCCGATGCGATTTCCTTGAAGAGTCTTGTGCTTATCTTCCTTGAAGAAAGCATGGAACTCCTGGCACATGGACACGAGGCGATGATAAAGTTCCGATCACTTTCCACTCTATTTCTAAGGGCTGGCCGTGCCATCTTTTCTCCCATGTTTACAAAACCTCGTACAGTGCAGTTACGATCTTCATCAGGGTTGAGTTATGTTCAGCCAAATGAATGATTTGAAGCTGGTTGTTGGGAAGCTAATCCAGTGGCGTCACGATGAGAAGAGATTTCTCCATGCCACTCTTTCTACTTTGTGTCGGTGATGGAGAAGACTTCTACTCGACATTTCTCCGTCGTCTGAACTGCGAACGGGCTTTAAAAGAGGCTCGAGTCAAGGCGGAGAAGAATTATTTCACCTTCTATCAAAGCAGAGGACGAAAAGCAAAAGAAGAGAAAGCTAGACGGTCGCAGCGGGAGAATGGAAGAAGAGCCGTCCGCTGGACAATCTTGAAGGCGAGATAAATACGTCAACAGGTCATTCCATGCTTCAAGTAGCATCAGATCGATCGCAGTGGGACGCTAGCTAGAAAGCGCCTCTTTATCCTCTTTCTAGCATCAACTTTGTAGCTTCTACGCTGCCAAATTTCAAACTTTATGAATCCTCAACGTGTGGCGTTTTTTCAAAGTTGTTTCGACGTGCAAAGTGCAGTACTTTTACCACACTTCGATTTCGAACTTCACACATTTGAAATGTCTTATACTAACTTCAAGATAAAACGCTTGGAATCGGACAAAACCAAGTGACTGCAAGTGAGCGACCACACTTTCGAATTGACGTCGTGCCGAGCATGAAGCCGATTGTCGATGCGCTGGCCCGCCACTGGACGTCGAATCCGCCGATCAAGACGCCGGAACAAATCGAAGCTGAAAAGTATTTGATCTGCATCCCATGGTTTGGCAATCGCTACTTTGTCTCCAAGTGGATCCCATTCAACCGCTGGCTCTTGTTCTGCGCGTCCTTCCTCTGCCAGTTCTGCTGCGGCTCGCTCTACTCGTGGTCGGTCTACAACGTCCCCATCGACAAGTATATCTACAACAACGCATCGGCTGGCGACGCGGTCTATACGTTCTACATTGCCTGTGGCCTTCTTGGCACAACTGCGGCTCTGCTTGGCCCATGGCTCGAACGACGAGGACCACGTGCTGGTATGTTTCTCGGTACCTGCTGCTTCCTCGTGGGATACATCATTGCCGCCATCTCGCTCAAGAATCGCTCCATGGTCGGCGTCTACCTTGGCTACGGTCTGGTCACTGGGTTTGGCTTGGGCATCAACTACATCTCGCCAGTCTCCGCGCTTCAAAAGTGGTTTCCCGACATGCGCGGTGTGGCTGCTGGCTTTGCCGTCGGTGGTTTTGGCGCTGGTTCGATCGTCTGGGGAAAAGTGTACCTCCCAGCCATTGATGCGTTTGGACTTCCTGGCTCGTTCATCGTCCTCGGCAGTGTCATGTCGGCTGTGATGTTTCTCTGCGTGATTTGCATGCGCACGCCGCCTCCTGGCTTTCACGTCGACGGTGTCAACATCCACGGCGTTCTTCACGGCGAGGACGACGAACATGACCATCTCGTCGATCGTTCCAAGGAAAAAGACCTCGACGAGCTGCCTGAAAACAAAGAGATTGCAATTCCAGAGACGCCCAAAGAGACCGAATATGATGTCGTGAACGACAAGCCAAGGAGCAAGAGCCACCATGCTTTGCACCAACATGGCTACAAGAATGTCAAGGATATGTCCATGCTCGACTGTCTCCTTTCCGCCGACTTTTTCTTCATGTACTTTATGCTCTTTGGCAATATTGTCTTTGGCCTTGTCGTCCTCTCGCGTCTGTCGCCCATGGCGACTGGAATCTTCATGCAAACGCCAAGCCAAGGCGCGACTGTCGTGTCCATCAACGGCGCTTTCAACTGCTGCGGTCGTCTTTTTGTCCCAATGCTGTCGGACATTTTGGTCCGTTGGCTCAAACTCAATCCACCGTTTGCTCGCAAGTGCATTTTCTTCTTCACGCTCGTGGCCCAACTCGTCGTGCTCTTGACGCTGCCAAGTGTCATCCGCAGCAAGGACTACGACATGTTCCGCTTCCAAATCTGGCTGCTCACGCTCTGCTACGGCGGTGGCTTTGGCACGATCCCTGCCTTCTTGACCGATATGTTTGGCGCATACAACATTGGCGCTCTCCACGGCTTCATCTTGACAGCATGGTCCATTGCTGGTGTCGGCGGCGGTCTTGGCTTTACTTTTCACTACAACCACTTGGTCAACGTGGAAAAAGTTGCCGTGCCGGAAGCGTACATTGAAAACATTCGTTGGATTGTCATCACGGTCATCATTGGCGTTGTGGTGCTATTTGGCGTCCGGACAGATCCTGCCGATCGCTTTGCCCCTGGCTATCAATACAGCGTCTGCGGAAAACCCATCATCCGCCTCGGCCAAAAGAAGGAAGAGGTCGAGGAGCGTGATGATTAGGTTGAAAGTTTGTCTATCTTGGTGTAATTTGAGTTAAATTGCCATTTTCATATTACCTCAGTTTAAGAACAATTTAGATTAGTGGCACAACGTAACTTGATATATTCAACGTGTAGTTTGCATGCATAGTGTCACTAAAGTCAGGTAATGTTGAATTTCACATTTATCTTTTAATTGTGTCGAAGCCAATCATGACGACTTGGACACCGATTGACATAAGTCCATTCGTTCATGCTGCCGATTCGAGCGATGTTGAGCGGCGCCAAGTCGCTGCTGAGGTCTCACACGCCTTGGAAACAATGGGCTTCCTCTTGATTTCAAACCACGGCGTGGATTCGTCCGTGTGGGAATCGGTTCAAGCGGCCGCGAGTTCGTTCTTCGGGAGGTCGGACGACGACAAGAAGGCATGCTTTGCCAACCGGGCGCCCGTCCCGCGAGGGTATTCTGCCTCTGGGAAGGAAAACTTTGCGATTTTAAGCCTGAAAGACCAGACGCGGCCAAACGACTTGGTGGAAAAGTTCCGCATGGGTCCGATCCTTGACGAATCGACCGATCCATATTATTCAGCAACCAAAGACGCTCAAATGATGTTTTACCCCAACATTTGGCCGCAAGACGATGAACAAGCGCTCCAAGATGCGATGGAATGCTATTACAGACGCATGCACGAGCTGAGCAATGTGCTTTTTCGTATCTTTGCGCATTGTCTCGACGTCCCCGAAGACTTTTTCAAGGCGAGGACGACAAGACACACTAGTATATTGAGCGTAAACCACTACCCGCCGCTCGATGGGCCCGTGCAGCGCGGCCAACTCCGCTTGGCACAACACACAGACGTGGATATCTTTACGATTGTCTGTCCCGACTACGCCGACGTCCATGGCTGTCTCCAGATGGAAGATAGCGATGGCAAGTGGGTTTCCTTGCCCGTCATCCCCGACACATTCGTTGTCAACCTTGGCGATTGTTTCAAGTTTTGGACAAATGGACGGTGGCAATCCACAAGCCACCGCGTGATGAACCCAGCGGACGATGCTGGCCGCCAAGCCAGTCGGCAATCCATCGCATACTTTGTCGGCGCCGATTACGACGCTCCACTGGATTGTATCCCAAGCTGCTGTCTCGAGCAAGACTGTCGGCATCATGGCGAAACTTTGAAAACATACGTGGCATGGCGAAAAGACCGCATTCAGCAGGCCATGACGCAGCTCAAGAAGTCGAAGGAAGCAAAGCATCGGTCCAGGCAAAAATGAAGTCTATTGCGTTAGTTCTTGCGTCGCATCGTGACGAGAATTGGCTGGTGGATGCTTGGAACGTACTTTGGATCGCTCGAGAACGCTTCATGCTTGGCCGTCACGTCTGGATCAAAGTCGCTCTGGACGTCGATGATGAAGAATTCCTGGGCCAGCGAGACAAAACGTTCGAGAGATCCGCCTCGGGAAGGCTGGAGAAGGTAGATGGACCCTGTTGCAGTGACTACTTGGCGCAAGGTTTGCATGAGATCGACGTGGAAGCTCTCAAAGAATAGGCAGTCGCTCGCAAAGACAACGTCAAAAGTCTCGCCCGTGGCGAACGCAGCCTTGTCGCGACTCCACTGAAGCAAGTCGACAGCGACAACGTTGGATGGAATGCGATTTTGAGCGACATTGGCGTCGACTGTAATACGGAGATTGTCCACGCAAGAAGCATTTCCATCTGAAAGTACAATGCGCGAGACGTTCGGAAGCTGCGCAGCGATGGCGAGGCCTGAAACACCACACATTCCAGCACCAAGTTCCAAGATAGAGACAGATCCCAATGGACGCAACATGTCGACGAGAATGCGGCCGAGGAGATCTTCACAAGGCCATGTCCGAATATTCCCTGTGTTGTCCACGGCTTGGACTGCAAGTTCCTGGATTGAGACTGTAGACTGCGTCTTGCGCTGGTGGAGGAGAATGCGTCCTTGGGGTAAAGCATAGTCCAGCCATTCGTAGTCAGGATGCTTCGGCGGTTCAGTCGCCAGGACAGTCGTAGAGACAGAATGGAACGAAAACATGGACATTGCAGACGGCGCGGTCGTTCCTTTCTTTCGAATGGCGCTGCGAAGACGAGCCCATCGACTTGAGCTTGACGGCCTGCTTGGGTTGTCGCTGTCTACCATGGACAATTTCAAATTGGAGATCTCATTGGCTGATACGTTGGATCCAATATATGAATTTTTCATGAAAAATTGGTGAAAAAATGGAGAAAATACCAACAAAAGACGAGAAATGTGAATCTTGACGGGTCGACTTAGCGACGACTCTGCGACAGCGGTGGCTTTGGCACGATCCCCGCCTTCTTGACCGATATGTTTGGTGCAAATAATATTGGCGCTCTCCACGGCTTCATCTTGACGGCGTGGTCGATTGCTGGTTGGCTTTACCACCAATTACAACCACTTGGTCAAAGACCAACATGTCCCTGTCCAGGAAGCGTACATTCAAAACATCCACTGGATTGTCATCACGGTCGTCGTTGGTCTCGTGGCGATTCTGGGCGTTCGCACCGATCCTGCCGACCGATTCGCGCCGGTCTATCAATACAGCATCTGCGGAAAGCCTGTCTTTCGTATCGGAGCTGCCAAGAAGCAGCATCCAGTAGAGCAAACAGCGTAGACAATTTTGCAATTATGTTCACCATGTATATATTCAAAGTGTTGGCGTTATGTTCATGCCTTCATTCCTGGCATTTCAGAGTTGGTCGTGCTAGGAGGCGACCAAGGGCAGCACGCACGTCGTCTGCAATTGAAACAATGGTCTCAACAAGGCTTTCTATTCTTCGGTGTATCTTTCCATGCTTTTAGTCGCGATATTGTCTGATGCACTCGAAATTTCCGAACTTGGTTGAAATTGATCCAACTTTGAATCAATCATCAAATCGAACCAGCCAATCAGCGTCCAGATTTTGCTTAAAACACACACAAAACACACCAACACGCACACACATTAATTTGTGTACCTTCCAATTATACTTGAATTTACTATTGCCAGATTGATCACTCAAATATTTCGTTGATTTACTGCAAATTTGGACGAAAAAGACAAAATGTTCATGAAATTTGTCGGAAAAATGTCAAATCTGACATTTGGTGTCGCGCAACTTGAGCGACTTTTCGTTGGTTCCAGCGAAAGGATCGAGCTGAACCATGTCGAGCAGTGCGTGTCGCTCCACAGCCATGGCCGACCACGGCATATTCTGGACGGGTTTTGTGTTTTCTTGCGGTTTGGACGCGGTGGGACCATCACTGTAGCGGACGACGCCCATCACTGGACGGACAGACAACATGTTGGTTGTTTCAAGGTTTCAAGGTTTCATTTTCCATTTTGCATGATTCCATTTCCATCGATTGAACAGTTCCGCCACGTGATTGCCGCCGTCGCATACCACGCGCAGTACGTCGGCCGTGACGAGGACAACAAACCCATCCATGACACGACGAAACCGCTGCCCGTCTTGACTTTTCACGGAAGTGTCAAGCTCCATGGGTCCAACACTGGGATTGTTTTCCACGCATACTCGCCCGCTGAGATTCAATTCCAGTCGAGATCGCGCATCCTGAGCGTGAAAGACGACTACGAAGGCTTTGCCAACCACATGACCCGCCATCTCGACTGCTTGGTGGAGCTCAAGCAAGCTATCGCCGAGTCGGTCGGTCCAGAGTCGACGGCAGACCAAACGATTGCCGTCTTTGGCGAATGGTGCGGCGGAAACATTCAAAAAGGCGTCGCGCTGGCCCAACTCCCCAAGATGTTTGTCATGTTTGGCGTCCTCGTGGGCGAAAGATGGCTCGACATGACGTTGCTTCGCTCGGTCGAGTTTGAAGCTGCTCGCATTTTCCACGTCCATCGCTTTGGTGAATGGGCGATCACGATTGACTTTAATGCGCCAAAAGAGTCGCAGCCTGAACTGGAACAGCTCACGGCGCTAATCGAGGAAGAATGTCCGGCGGGGAAGCATTTCGGGATCTCTGGTGTCGGTGAAGGAATCGTATGGAAATGCGTGACGCCAGGCTTCACAGGACCGCGCTTTTGGTTCAAAACCAAGGGAGAACGCCATGCCATGCCAGATCCTTCGTTGAAAGGTGCCAAAGTGCCCAAGCAAGCGGCGCCTGTGGATCCCGAGCTGGTCCACTCGATCCAAGCGTTTATTGACTTGGCAGTGTCGGACGCGCGGCTCGAGCAAGGCCTGAGTGTTTTGAAAGAGCGCGGGATTGAGATTACAATCAAGTCGATGGGCGAGTTCATCAAATGGGTCCAGCAAGACGTCGCCAAGGAAGAAACGGACACGATGGCTGCCAACGGATTGGAGTTCAAGACACTCGCGGGACCGATCGCAGCCATAGCGAGAGAATGGTACAAGAAAGCGCTCACGAATCAAGGTACGACTTGACGGTTTGCGGAACTTTGCCTTTGTTGCCGCAATAATTGGAAAAATGAAAAATCGAATTGCCATAACAAGTGAATTCGCCCATTTCCGAAAAATGCCGAAATTGTTCTGTCTCGTTGTTGGGCATGAGGAAAGTCCTTTCTCCGTGAACATTGCTGCGGACGAGACCGTCGACGATCTCAAGAAGTTGATCAAGGAGGTGCTCATGTACCAGTTCCCTGCGAAGAAACTGCAACTTTACCAGGCGGTAAAAGGGTTGAGCAGAGGTGAAGCGGAAGCTGCGACTCTTGACAACGATGGAAAGATTCCAGGGTGCATCAAGATGGATGAATTATTGCGAATCCAGAACGATGCTCACTTTGGAATGAATTTTGAACCGCAAGAAGGAAACATCTATGTATTGGTGGTGGTTCCAGACGTTGCAGCCACTCCGTTGTCTCCAAGTGTGGTTTGGGTGGTGAATGTCTCCGTGGAGAACGCTCTTGATGTGAAAGGAGTCCACTCTAGAGTCTATCGGATGGCTGATTTGAACCACGGATACTATGATCCAAACCATCCTGATGCATTCGTATACGACGACAAGAAATTGATGGTTCATATTCTTTTTGAAATAAGTAGGATTGTTCGCTGTCTCAGTTATTGCTATCGTTTGTAGAGGAGAAAGCACTGGATTTTGCCACCACATTCCAGAATGAATCCCAAACAGTTTTGTCTCCTCTGAATCATCGCACGATCGTGTCAAATGTCGATCACACTTTTCGTCCATCCAACCAAGTCAAATTACGGCGTGTCAAATTTGGGGATTATGACCCAAGTTCATCTCCTGAAGAAACGATATCCGAGATTTCGACGCCATCGGCCATCTCGTATTTGGATCAACACACTGAAGGATTTCGATATCAACGAATTGAACACGTTAATGCATTTGGACACACTGCGAAAGCTCAAAAGGTCCATTTGATCTCCAAGGAATATTGCGAGAATGATCAAAGTTACAAAAGGTACAAAAGGACCCGAACAACATGTTGGCTCTTTCTCGTACGATGCATGGATGGTTTGACGCCCTTGACACGGACTTTCCTCTGTTCAAACTTGATGTTGAATCCTGGAAAGAGCAACCAAGCGTCAATGGAAGATACAAGGTGGAGTGTTGATTTTGGCATTTTCTTCTTGATTGTGTAGGTGATATTAAAAGTAACAGCGGCGAGTCATGAGTGCAAGGATGATGTGTTTGATCGATTGAAAGAAGGCTTTGAACGAACAAATGATCCCTTGGCTATGAATACGTTCGTGCACGTTGAAGATTTAAACACATTTCAGTTTTGCCTGCAATGGAAAAGCAAAGAAATTCAAAAGAATTGGGATAGTTATTTCAGCATGAATTCGGCCATTTCGTGATCTAGACATGCAGTTGAGAATATAAGCGAAGTGATCAATAAAGAAAGAAGAGACTCTGTTTTTCTCAACCTTTAATGCTCTGACGTTGTCTTGGGCCGCATTGTCTGCGCCTCGATCGTCGGCTTCCAAAGCGAACAAGACGCCGCCAACGTCGACGCTTTCTTAAGAGACAAGCCCAAGGCTGCCTATGCCCGTCCCCTTGAATCCACCATGGAGAAGATCCGCACACGCGCTGCCATGTACTCTCGCGACGTGGCCACCCTCGCGGCTTGGATCAACAGTGCGTTGTAAGTGCTCCAAGATGGTTGCAAGATCGACTTTTATGATATCCAAGTAGAGTACAAAGTTGTTTAAGTTAGTCGCCCAACTTGGCCAAAGCGTCGAGCATGTCTTCCAAGGCGTCGTATTCCGCACACAATTGCTCGACTTGGGCGGGCGAGAACGCGTGGGGCGTGTTGGCAAAGATGTCGTCGATGGCTTTCTTGTGCTTGGCGTCGAGCGTGCAGGCAAAGTAGTGCTGGACCATGAGTTGGGTCTGGCGGGACGACATGTGTCCGAGCTTGACCTTCTTGTTGACTCGACCTGGTCGGATGAGGGCGGGGTCGAGCATCTCGGGGTGGTTGGTCGTCATGATGAGGATGCGTCCTGGACTGTCCACGACGCCGTCCAAGACATTCAACAGACCCGCGAGGTTGAGTTTGTCTTTGTTTCCAAACGACGACGCGGACACTTTCGGGCCAAGGAGAGACGACGACGACGCGTCACTCGACATGCCTTCCATGATCGAAACCAAGTCGAGCATGGCGTCGTCCTGCTCGGGCTTGTCCGTCGACGGAGTCCGAGCCAAAACGACATTGGACGCACAGTCGACGTCCTCCATGACAAAGATGAGATGCTCAAAGCCGAGCTTGATGGGCAAATCTTCTCCCGCCAAGCCAAACGTGAGGTCGAACATCATGTCCATGAGCTCCTGGTTCGTCTTGATCTTGCTCAGCGAGATGTTGACAATGTGGCGCTTGGTGTGTTGCGCGATGGCTTTGATGAGACTGGTTTTGCCCGTGCCTGGTGGACCGTGGAGGAGGAGGCCCATCTTGTAGGGAAAGCCTTGGATGGCGAACTTGCCCTTCTTCTCGACAAAGTTGTCGAGAAGATGCAAGAGCGTCGGCTTGTCGTCGAAGAAGAGACTCTCGAATGTCTTGTCTTCCCCGAGCGCGTACCGTTTGAACGTTTGGACGGCGTGGTGGTTGGTTTTCTTGTCGTCCGACGACTTGTCCGATGCTGGCAACGCCACGTACATGTATCTCGACTTGTCCTTCTTGTGTTTGGCCAAGACAGCTTCTTGGTACGTCGTGTACGCTCGGTTTACAAACGCATCGATGCGGTCCGTGCCGTCGGCCAAGTACGATCGGAGCAAGAAGGTGACGGTCGACTCTTTGAGTTTGTCGCGACCATTGTTGTCGTCGTCGCCTTCTTTGATTTCGTGTTTGAATTCGATGCCGTCCTCGACTTGGATCCAGTCGTTGAGTGGTGGCAACGCGCCGATGCCGAGCTTTTGGAGTTGGTCGCGCTCGCTGGGAGCATCGTAGTAATGTCGCCGTTGGTTCTTCGTGTCGTTGTTGTCGTCGTCGTCGTCTTGAGTCTCGTGGTTCTTCTCGAGCAATTCGTATCGCCCCGACTTGCTCGTCATGTTGAGATGATCGCTCAAGTAGATCGAGATGGCTTTTTGCAAAATGCAGTTGTGTTGGTCGTGGTCGTCGACTTTTCCCCACGAGTTGAAATGTTGTTTGATCTCGATGCGCCGTACGACTTCGCGCTTGTCTTTCCAGAGGAACGACTTGATGGAGTCCAGTGTGGAGGTCGTGGTGCCGTTGTGTGGGGAGAAGAAGACATAGCGAAAGAAGACGGGGATAAGCATGCAGAGGAGCGTGTCGACGATCATATTGTTGGTTCGGAGCGAGTGGATCAATCCAAACTGCATTGCTTGGGCGTCCATGCCATTCATCGCTGTCTTGCAAATTTGGAAATGGAAGGAAACGTTGTTGATGGCTTTGGACCTTCACTGGTGTCACAAGGTCGTACCTTCATTGTCAGCATTGCCATGTGAAGTCATCATGTTCCAGGAACGCATCAAACGACAATGAACCTTGTGTACGACCTTGTGTACATTCAACAATGAAGGTACACAAGGTCGTCCATCTTGACTGCTTGTCCATGATTCAGTTTCTTCATCAACGATGTGCACCGAGAGGCAACAACATTTATCACTTGCTTGAAATCGAATTCGAGATTGTGCACAGGGTTGGTACCATTTGACGCCATTAAATTTGTCGTCAGATAGTCTACTTCACAGTCCTCAGGGGTGGTGCCGAGAGAAGTAGATCTCTCGCGTCATCACTTTCTAACAAAAAGTCGATTCCTGATGCACTTCCCAGAAGAATACATCTCACGACCTTGTGTACCTTCATTGTTACATTCAACAATGAATGTACACAAGGTCGTACACAAGGTTCATTGTCGTTTGATGCGTTCCTGGAACATGATGACTTCACATGGCAATGCTGACAATGAAGGTACGACCTTGTGACACCAGTGAAGGTCCAAAGCCATCAACAACGTTTCCTTCCATTTCCAAATTTGCAAGACAGCGATGAATGGCATGGACGCCCAAGCAATGCAGTTTGGATTGATCCACTCGCTCCGAACCAACAATATGATCGTCGACACGCTCCTCTGCATGCTTATCCCCGTCTTCTTTCGCTATGTCTTCTTCTCCCCACACAACGGCACCACGACCTCCACACTGGACTCCATCAAGTCGTTCCTCTGGAAAGACAAGCGCGAAGTCGTACGGCGCATCGAGATCAAACAACATTTCAACTCGTGGGGAAAAGTCGACGACCACGACCAACACAACTGCATTTTGCAAAAAGCCATCTCGATCTACTTGAGCGATCATCTCAACATGACGAGCAAGTCGGGGCGATACGAATTGCTCGAGAAGAACCACGAGACTCAAGACGACGACGACGACAACAACGACACGAAGAACCAACGGCGACATTACTACGATGCTCCCAGCGAGCGCGACCAACTCCAAAAGCTCGGCATCGGCGCGTTGCCACCACTCAACGACTGGATCCAAGTCGAGGACGGCATCGAATTCAAACACGAAATCAAAGAAGGCGACGACGACAACAATGGTCGCGACAAACTCAAAGAGTCGACCGTCACCTTCTTGCTCCGATCGTACTTGGCCGACGGCACGGACCGCATCGATGCGTTTGTAAACCGAGCGTACACGACGTACCAAGAAGCTGTCTTGGCCAAACACAAGAAGGACAAGTCGAGATACATGTACGTGGCGTTGCCAGCATCGGACAAGTCGTCGGACGACAAGAAAACCAACCACCACGCCGTCCAAACGTTCAAACGGTACGCGCTCGGGGAAGACAAGACATTCGAGAGTCTCTTCTTCGACGACAAGCCGACGCTCTTGCATCTTCTCGACAACTTTGTCGAGAAGAAGGGCAAGTTCGCCATCCAAGGCTTTCCCTACAAGATGGGCCTCCTCCTCCACGGTCCACCAGGCACGGGCAAAACCAGTCTCATCAAAGCCATCGCGCAACACACCAAGCGCCACATTGTCAACATCTCGCTGAGCAAGATCAAGACGAACCAGGAGCTCATGGACATGATGTTCGACCTCACGTTTGGCTTGGCGGGAGAAGATTTGCCCATCAAGCTCGGCTTTGAGCATCTCATCTTTGTCATGGAGGACGTCGACTGTGCGTCCAATGTCGTTTTGGCTCGGACTCCGTCGACGGACAAGCCCGAGCAGGACGACGCCATGCTCGACTTGGTTTCGATCATGGAAGGCATGTCGAGTGACGCGTCGTCGTCGTCTCTCCTTGGCCCGAAAGTGTCCGCGTCGTCGTTTGGAAACAAAGACAAACTCAACCTCGCGGGTCTGTTGAATGTCTTGGACGGCGTCGTGGACAGTCCAGGACGCATCCTCATCATGACGACCAACCACCCCGAGATGCTCGACCCCGCCCTCATCCGACCAGGTCGAGTCAACAAGAAGGTCAAGCTCGGACACATGTCGTCCCGCCAGACCCAACTCATGGTCCAGCACTACTTTGCCTGCACGCTCGACGCCAAGCACAAGAAAGCCATCGACGACATCTTTGCCAACACGCCCCACGCGTTCTCGCCCGCCCAAGTCGAGCAATTGTGTGCGGAATACGACGCCTTGGAAGACATGCTCGACGCTTTGGCCAAGTTGGGCGACTAACTTAAACAACTTTGTACTCTACTTGGATATCATAAAAGTCGATCTTGCAACCATCTTGGAGCACTTACAACGCACTGTTGATCCAAGCCGCGAGGGTGGCCACGTCGCGAGAGTACATGGCAGCGCGTGTGCGGATCTTCTCCATGGTGGATTCAAGGGGACGGGCATAGGCAGCCTTGGGCTTGTCTCTTAAGAAAGCGTCGACGTTGGCGGCGTCTTGTTCGCTTTGGAAGCCGACGATCGAGGCGCAGACAATGCGGCCCAAGACAACGCCAGAGTACTTGGCACTGAGAGCTGCCCAGTTGTCTTGAACGTACTTCCACGACACGTTCGAGTCGCTATTGCCAACGCTGCCAAAGACATATTGAATATCTTGGCTGCGGACATGCTGGACGGCCCAGTCGAGCGCTCGGATCTTGATGTTTTCAGGGACGAAGCGACCAAGAGCCGACAAGACATTGAGCTTTTCTTCGATAAAGTCGCTCTTCAAATAGATCGATTGCAAGTACGCAAAGTCGTCTTCAGGGGTGGCGGTGTTGCGAGCATTGATGGAGTAGACAATCGAGCGAAGATCCGCCGAGAGGGAACTTGGTTGAGCCACAGCAGCACGGAATCGAGCCGTCGCTTCGGCAATCGTCGATGGTTCCTTCGCAGCTCCAAGCATCGAAATGACATCGCGGCGGAAGTTGGACGTGATTTCAACGTCCGTGCTCTTCTTTTCCCACGTCAAATCAGTCATGACCGACTTGTACAAACGCTGGAGGTACTCTTGAAACTTGGGGAACCACGTTTCCTTGTTGAAGAGACGGAGGTAGACGCTTAAACTCTGCGAGAGTTCCTTCCACACCAAGTATTCAGGCTCGTTGGCGTACGCTTGTGAGAAATCAAGGGCTTCCGTGACTGGGAGCAAGCCAGCACGGGCCAAGACGAAAGCGCTGTGAAGGAGCGAGACACGGTCGAGTTTGTTGAGCGTCAACGACGCCACTGGAGCCTTGAGAGCTTGCCACAGTTCAGAGGGATAGTTCACCAAGTAGAATGCAGTGTGGTCGGCGTTCAATTTCACCCACGAATCTATCCAAGACGACCATTTAGCCCAACTGAAGCGATGCAGTGTGGTTGCCTTACCTCCGGCAATCTTGAACGACGCTTGATCGGCCGTCCAGATGCCAGCGTTGTGACGACCAGAGCTGGTCAAGAACGTCAATGGAATATCCCATTTCGACGTCGTGTCTTCAGGACCATTCGAGAGGAAGCGCTGTTGCGTGAGGCTGAGGCTTCCGTCGGCGTTCTTCGACACGGTCACTACTGGGAAACCGGTTTGTGTCGTCCACGTATGAGCCATGGCGGTGATCTTTGCACCTAGAAGATTAATTTCAGCGTTTATACGATCCAAGGCAGTCGTACCAGAGGCAGCTTCAAGAGCTTGCCAGAGATCGACAGTCTTGGCGTTGCCATATGCGAACTGGGTCAAGTAGTTGTGCATGCCAATGTAAAACTTGTCAATGCCGATGAAGTTGGCAAGCATGCGAATGACGGAAGCACCCTTGGCGTACGAGATGACGTCAAAGATTTGGTCAACTTCGTCTGGGTGGTGCACGACCACTTCGATTGGATGGGAGCTCACCATGGCGTCCTTTTCCATGGCAGTGCCCAACGTAATGTCTTGGACAAACGTGCCCCAGACATTCCACTCGGGGAAAATGTCATGGACGGCTTCGAACTCCATGAAGCGAGCAAAGCCTTCGTTGAGCCACAATTCCGTCCACCATTCCATCGTCACCAAGTTACCAAACCTAGATAAAATCCCATGAGCTCACAAGGACGATCTGTCGGTGGACCATTGATGGGCCAATTCGTGGCAAACCGTGCGGGCAGTGGCGGTCTTTTGGGAAAGGCTGCTGGCCTTGTCGTCGATCAACAAACGCGCTTCACGATAGGTGACGACACCCCAGTTTTCCATAGCACCTACAAATCTTTTTACCCACGAAGAAGAGGGGAACAAGAGCATACCAGCGGCAAAGTCAGGAATCGCCAACATGTCAAGCTTGGCCAACGGGTATGGAATGCCAAATTTGGCCGTGAAGAAGCTCAAGCACTCAGTCCCGACGCGCAATGCAAAGCGACCACGTTCGGAATGACCAACGGGAGTGTATACGCGGACAAGCACGCCTTCTTTCGTGTAGTCGGAGACAAAGTCGAATTCACCGACGACCATTGCGAGCAAGTACGTGCTCATGATGGGCGTCTCGGCGAATTGCCAGTGCTTTTCT
This sequence comes from Aphanomyces euteiches, assembly GCA_021527685.1. Classification (NCBI taxonomy): domain Eukaryota; phylum Oomycota; class Saprolegniomycetes; order Saprolegniales; family Verrucalvaceae; genus Aphanomyces; species Aphanomyces euteiches. The sequence goes on from JAJGMV010000194.1 coordinate 107,141, forward strand.
TGAATGTTTGGGTTCGACTTGGATGTGCGGACACAAGTCGACACGACGGGAGTGTTGGAGATTGCCTCGCGGTCTGGGCGAGTGACCTACAGGACCCACATGAGAAGCACCGAGGAGAGCCAAAGGCACCATCGAGATTTGGAATTTTGCCTTGATGGCAGGCTCATCCCAGCAGACAAGAGCTCGACGCGCATCGCACGCTTCGAACTGCGTCACAGCCATCGTGCGCGATTCACCGTCTTGGGTATATTGACTTCGGTAGAATCCCTTGAGCTTGTCGTTCAAAATACCATGGAAGCGCAAACTCAAGACGGCGGTCGTGCCGGCAGCAAGGGTCTCTGGGAAGACAAACGTGACGGATTCGTCCTTGTCGACATGGCGAATTTCCGCGCACGCGATCGTCTTCCCGTCTTGAGTCGTCAACGACACAGAGTGGACCCAGAGCTCGACAGCATGGCACGTAATGGTCGATGTCGCTTCGACAATCGCAATGTCGATGCGCTCATTACCTTCAAAGCGGAAGCGGTCGAGGTCAATCACATCATAGTCGACAGTGTACTACAGAGAAATCAGTCAGAGGGACGTTGTCGTTGTTCTTCTACCTTGACGGGCTTGACGGCCGTCGGAAGACGCGCGAATTCTTGCTTCTGGGTGGTCATGGCCGTCGGATTGAAGAATGTCATCCCCGCCATCCTCGGATTGGACGGAGCTAAAATGACTCGAGTTTGTTCGTTAAAACTATTTCTGACTTTTCACTATTTTGATCTTTTATTCGAGGATTTTTTCACATAATTCTGATTCTTCACTATTTTGTTGTAAAATTCGAGTATTTTTTCATACAATTGGGGATTTTTTTCTGCCTTTTTTAGTTTTGGAAATTGTTTTGACCGTGAGAGGGGCGCAAGTGGTCAATGGAGCAGCAGATGGAGAAGTTCAACCAGACTTGGTGGTAATGCCAAGAGCTTTACGTAATAAACAGCGGTAAGCGCACGTTTGGATGGCCAAGTGTTGCCTCTGGAGGTGGCATTGCGTAGGGTTTATGGCTTGGACAGTGGCTCCTCATTGAGCCCACAAGTGTCCAAGAGTCTCTGGTAATGTTGGACGGCGCTTTGAATCTTCAAGCGAAGGACCACAGGGAAGGAAGATCAATGGCGTGACGATGGAAACACCGTCGCATCTTGGAGCACTAGCCCATGGCTGAAGGCATATGTCCGTGCATTTCATGATTGCCAATCTTGGTCAATGGCGTATATTAACAACCGATCGACGGTGTCAAAGAGGTGTTGCGCTTTCTATGAAGCTCGGCAACACGAGGACACCATTGACAATCCCCAGGCGATTAACAATAAAGTCATCGGTGAGTTAGATCATGCTCCTTGTCCAAGAAGTTTTGGTCAAACCGGGCGAGGTGATGTCCAATCCTCAATCTGTCGAGCTGTTTTTCTTTGGCTGTCGCCTTGACGTCATTAGCCAAACTCAAATATCACAAAACCAACTCATGCTCGCAACTTTGGAAAGCTCTCATGTGCTTCCTTGTACAATTTCCACATGAAAGACGAATGAGAGGAGAAGAATCTCTTTATCACGGCTCGAGTTCATTGCCGTCAGGGATGAATTGTGACTACGTTTGACTTCGTTTTTACTTGACGTCATGGCCTCCAAGTCAACTCAAATTCAACTAACAACCTCATTCAACGCGCCACCCTCCAAGCTTTCCTGGTGGAATTTCATTTTCCTTCACGAAGAGAGCGATTTCGTGTCGCAATCTCGAAGCTCATTCTAGCCCATAACCCCCAAACCCCTTCACCCCCGAACCCCCTTAGCCCCCAAACCCTCAAGCAGGACACCGCGTTAGGCCGCCTCCACGACTTGAAAGGAAAATGAATCCTTGGAGAGCTCTAAACTGTCCAAGTGGAGCCGACCACGCCAGCTGAAAAGCCTCTTGCTGTCACGTTTAAATCGAGTGTTTGGTTTTGTCTTTTTCGACCAGCCTGTCTGATCCATGGAACTGCCTTGATAGCTGGACCAGGATCAGACCAAGTCTTTCCATGCCAGAGCTCATTTTTGAATTGGATGCCTTCGCTACACTTTTCTCGCCTTCCCACGGCCGTCAAGCCCACCAAGGTAGCCGATCCCAGCTCAATTTAGTCCATTGATGTTGTAGTACACGGTCGATTATGATGTCATTGACCTCGACCGCTTCCGCTTTGAAGGTAATGAGCGCATCGACATTGCGATTGTCGAAGCGACATCGACCATTACGTGCCATGCTGTCGAGCTCTGGGTCCACTCTGTGTCGTTGACGACTCAAGACGGGAAGACGATCGCGTGTGCGGAAATTCGCCATGTCGACAAGGACGAATCCGTCACGTTTGTCTTCCCAGAGACCCTTGCTGCCGGCACGACCGCCGTCTTGAGTTTGCGCTTCCATGGTATTTTGAACGACAAGCTCAAGGGATTCTACCGAAGTCAGTACACACAAGATGGTGAATCGCGCACGATGGCTGTGACGCAGTTCGAAGCGTGCGATGCGCGTCGAGCTCTTGTTTGCTGGGATGAGCCTGCCATCAAGGCAAAATTCCAAATCTCGATGGTAACTCGGTTGCGCCGCGCGATTTCTCATGTGCATCCTATCCTATAGGTCACTCGTCCAGACCGCGAGGCAATCTCCAACACTCCCGTCGTGTCGACTTGCGTCCGCACATCCAAGTCGAACCCAAACATTCAAGAAAAGCACTGGCAATTCGCCGAGACGCCCATCATGAGCACGTACTTGCTCGCAATGGTCGTCGGTGAATTCGACTTTGTCTCCGACTACACGAAAGAAGGCGTGCTTGTCCGCGTATACACTCCCGTTGGTCATTCCGAACGTGGTCGCTTTGCATTGCGCGTCGGGACTGAGTGCTTGAGCTTCTTCACGGCCAAATTTGGCATTCCATACCCGTTGGCCAAGCTTGACATGTTGGCGATTCCTGACTTTGCCGCTGGTATGCTCTTGTTCCCCTCTTCTTCGTGGGTAAAAAGATTTGTAGGTGCTATGGAAAACTGGGGTGTCGTCACCTATCGAGAGCGCGTCCTCTTGGTCGACGAAGCGACTAGCAGCTACAGCCAGAGGCTAATGGCTGGCCATGTCGTCTGCCACGAACTCGCCCATCAATGGTCCACCGACAGATCGTCCTTGTGAGCTCATGGGATTTTATCTAGGTTTGGTAACTTGGTGACGATGGAATGGTGGACGGAATTGTGGCTCAACGAAGGCTTTGCTCGCTTCATGGAGCACGAAGCCATGCATGCGATCTTCCCGACGTGGAATATCTGGGGCAATTTTATCCAAGACCCGCTGGCCATCCAAAAGGACTCCATGGTGAGCTCCCATCCGATCGAAGTGGTCGTCCACCATCCACATGAAATCGACCAAGTGTTTGATGTGATCGCCTACCGCAAGGGCGCGGCGGTCATCCGCATGCTGGCGTCGTTTGTCGGCTCGGACAAGTTTTACATTGGCATGCACAACTACTTGACGCAGTACGCCTATGGCAATGCCAAGACGGTCGATCTCTGGAGTGCGCTCGAGGCTGCTTCAGGTACGATGGCTCGAGTTTATCAGCCTGACTTCTGTTTCCAGGCTTGAAAATGACGGCCATGGCGCATACATGGACGACTCAAACTGGTCTTCCAGTCGTGACAGTGTCGAAAGCAAGGGATGGCCGCCTGGAACTCACGCAACGCCGCTTTTTCTCCGATGGCTTGGAGCATAAAGACTCGACGGCTTGGGATATTCCATTGACTTATGTGACTGAAGCGGGCGTCGTCCATGCTGGCATTTGGAAAGCTCCAGAGCACTCTACGTTTTACTTGGACGTACCAACTCATGCTGGTACGTCATGCTAGCTCTGGCTTTTGCTGACGTGGCGTCGTAGAATGGATCAAATTGAACGCGGCTCAGCAAGGCTTTTATTTGGTCAACTACTCGTCCGAGTTGTGGCATGCATTGAAAGCACCCGTGGCGTCCAAAGCACTGGACGTTGTTGACAGAGTCGCCTTGCTCCAGACAAGTTTTGTCTTGGCGAGAGCTGGACATCTTGGCATCGGTGACGTTTTGAACTTTGCACAAGCCTACGCGCACGACACCGAGTTCTTGGTGTGGAAGGAATTGTCGGCCAATTTGGTCAAATATGCCGATCTTTTTGACGACGAAGCGTGGTTTCCAGAGTTCCAGCAGTATCTCCGAAAGCTGTATGCTCCCATCATGAAGCAATTGACGTGGACAAAGAGCCCAAGGTAGATGATTTATTTCTCGTCCAAATGTCGTCACTGGTGTTTTCTCTAGCGACGATGACCTCACGTCTGAACTGCGCAGTCAAGTCATAGCCATGCTTGGACTTGCAAAGGATCCTGACGTTGTTGCTGAAGCTTCAGCTCGTTTCTTGGCAGCAGCGAGCCGTACGGAGCCTCTCCCAGCCGACCTCCGCACTGTCATCTATCGCATCCACATTGCAAACACAAAGGCGCCCGAGGACGCTTTCGAATACTTGACCACTCTCCACGACCGCACCGATGCTGCTGAAATCAAACTGGAATGCATTAATACTTTGGGGCAATTCCCTCAGAAAGCGCTCAAGAAGCGCGCGATCGAATGGGGGCTTCAAAATGTTCGCAGCCAAGATATCAGCTCCGTCTTCAGCGGCGTGGCTTCGTCGTCTGCTGGAAGTAAACTTGCGTGGTCGTATATTCAAGAGAACTGGGATGCTCTCAATGCGAAATACTCTGAGCCTCGCCTGTTTGGCCGCATTCTCACTTTTTCCCTCCGAAAATTCCATGACCATCTCGACGACATTGAAACTTTCCTGGAGCCTCGCCGCAAACCAGGATACGAACGTTCTCTCAATGAAGCCCTCGAAGCTATTCGCACCAAGAGCGTCATTTACAAACGCGATGGAGCAGCGCTCCAAGCATTGCTATCTGCACCATAAGTGTGTCTTCATGTATATTTCATGTTTAAGATGTCGAATGAAAGAATCTTGCAAAACGAAATATCCGTTTCATGTTGGAATTACTTGATCGGACACTCTTGTGTCTTGAGCGAGGCGAGTCCACTCGTCTTGTGGCCTTGGCTTTCGTTCAGGACTGCGAGAATGGCTGCCGCAACTTCCTCAGGCTTCTCGTGGGGAATGTCATGTCCAACTGCTGGAATGACTCGCTGGACAGAGCGAGGGCTGAGTTTGAGCAGCTCAGTTTGGCCACGGCTCCATTCCGCTTCCATGTGCTCGACGATGCTTTCGTCAATGCCAGGCTCCATGAGCATCGATTTGAACATTGTGTGGTCGCCATGGGACAACACCACGAGCGGAATACCCAACGACGGAGTTGGCGATGCCAACAAGGAAGCTTCAATGTCGCCGATAGCTTCGTTTTCTTTGACGACACCTGTGGAATGCTATGAGATGCTATCGTGGATAGCTTGATGAGCTCTACCTCGGCGGTGGACTGGCGTGGGAGTAAAGTAATCCACGTATGGCAAAGCTGTCGTTGAAAAGCGCGTAGCGTTGCGCTTGGACTGGAGAAAATGTACAAGACGAATCAACCCAAAGTGTGACATCCTACGAAAAATCTAAGCATCTCCATGCCAGCCTTTGCTGTCGTACTTGAGCAAGGTGTTGGCATTCTTCTGTCGCGAAGCTAGTGCTTCTTGCACTGCTGGCGAGAGAGCATCCATTGCCGGCTTGACGGATTCTATCCCCATGATTTAATACCAATGGCGACAAGACGGTTGTGTTTACCGTGCATTGCGTCCACGAGCACAAGGCCAAGGCAGGTATTCGCAGTAGGATCGTCCAACAAATCGGATGCCAATTGCCTACGAAGAAGGACTTTAGTACAACCCAAGAGCTGTATTTGTTCACCGCATGTTGTAGCCACCAGTGCCATGACCGACGAGAATGACTGGCTTTGAAATCTCCAACTTGTCCAGCACAGCGCGGTACTCCTTGGCAATCTACAGAGATTGTGAGAATGAGTTCCAGGGAGTTTGAGCGACACCGTAGCTGCTGAGCGAGGAAGGACTCCAGGCGTGGAGAATGCTAGACCAGGGCGATCGATTGCTACCACAGTCGCGACGTCGCTGATCTATGGAGCATGTCTTTGTGCGCAGAAGTCGACGAGCTTACCTCGGCCGCAACTTTCTCCCAGTCGAACGATGTTTCACCCAAGCTACCGTCCAAAATGACCACGACATCGTGAGGACCGCTGCCAAGCGCGGATTGAACTTGCGCATGGATTGTCGACTTGTGTCCTTCGATGTCAATATCGACCAACTGACCTGGTGGCGTCGGTGGATGCATACGCTTGTAGTTCTCCGTAGCGTAGCCCATCGCCATGCTTCCACCAAGTAGTACGGTCACAGTCTAGATCCATATCACGTCCCAATAGAGATCAAAAGCGAGATTCACGTACGCCAAAGAGAAGCTTGAACACTTCAATGGCTTCATTGGCCACAGCTTGACGCGAAATTTTCAAGCCACCATTGCCGCCACCAGCGCTTCCTGGAGCAGTACTAAAATGTCTAGCTTGTCTAGCTGGAGCTCCAAGAGAGCTGGACGCTCGAGACACAAGACGGCGGTGCTGGAAGGTGCGCTTCAACATCTCAACGTCGACAGTGGTGCAAACTAAAGTATAAATTGTCAGAGTAATTTCATGATAAAATATAAAAGGTCAGAGGAAATAGGAAAAAAAAGTCCCTGGCGGGACTCGAACCCGCAGTCTTCGCCTTCGGAGAGCGACGCCTTATCCATTAGGCCACAGGGACTACATCGAAAATTGTCAAAATTTAAAATATAAGTTGTATATTTTAAAATTGTGAATTTCCTGACAATTTGGATAAAATTTGAAGTGCAAGTGGAAGCTCATGTCCATGGCATGAGCGTGATTGCTTTGAATAGCCTAGCAGCCGTTTTGTTGGTCGACAGCTTCTAGACGGGCAGAGTACTAATCACGACTGGTGAAAAATTGGAGTATCGACGATTATGCTAGTTTGAAGAATGTGAGCTTTAGTTTTGCCCAGCGAAACTTGAAATGCTGGAATTCTTAACCAGCTTGCTCCTAACCTAAGCTCAAGCTGCATTTCTAGGATATGATGGATGAATCATACGCTGGCAAAAGAGCTGATGATGAAGCAAATATGAGTACTGTAGCCCAGTGAGTGGAGCAATGACGATTACGATCTGGTCCACGAAGGAATAATGAGCAATGTGAGCTCTTCCGGATCTGTGGTTATAATTCTCCATCGGCATACATGAATTTTCATAGACATCTCTCTCGGACTCCCTTAGCTTGTTTAATCCATTCACTCGAGTAGCTCGAGCACTCCTTCAGCTTGATGAAGGCAATGTCGCACCCAGAGTTGATCATCGAGAAGTATTTCAAATCTATAAACTCGTTTGACAAACTTGACGACACATAAGAAAACCTCAATAGAGAGGTTTTGCTCAACACCAGAGTCATATCGTGCGTTGACATGAACACGTTCATGCGAATTTGTAATCTCGGGCTTACTGGGTCATTTTTTCATCTCACAATGGATGCATGGACAACTTTATAAAAATATCAGCCAATCAAATGTCAGTATTGATTTTATTGTCCAATCAAATGCGTTTATGAGTAATGACACAAACATATTGTACAGTGCAAACTTTCGTTGACTTGACATGACGGATGGCGTGACCAAGGACGCAGCGCCAGTGCATTCAAGGCGCTGGCGGTGGTATTTCGCAGCGATTGCAGGCTTCGTTGCCACGTACGCGCTTATTTGGGTCGCAGTGCTCAAGGATTTGAGAGGCTCGCCGTTTCGGTGGCATAGGACCAATGATGGGGCCATTCTTCGCAAGTACATCCCACGTAAAGCCATCTCGATGTTCGCTAGCGACAATCAGTCGACGAGCCAGAAGATCCCGCGGTTGATTCACCAGTCGTGGAAGAATATCGATTACATTCCGGACAAGTTTGAGCCGTGGATGCACTCGTGGCGAGTGAAGAACCCGACGTTTGACTACATGTTTTGGGACGACGACGACAATCTCAAACTCTTCGAAGTACATTTTCCACAGTACTATCCCATGGCACGCCAACTGAGGAAGATCCATCTCGCTGATATGACCCGCTATGCCTTGCTTTACCGCTACGGTGGCGTCTACGCCGACCTCGACTTTGAAAGTCTTGCGTCATTCGAAGACCTCCTCCACTACGACCTCTTCTTGAGCTACGAGCCCTTCGTCCACTCTGTGCTGCTCGAAGGAGCTAGCGAGCCTGTGCTTTGCAATGCGATTTTGGCCTCTCGTCCTGGCCATCCGTTCTGGATTGAAGTCCTGGATCGAATCAAAACAATGTTTGAAACCTCAGACGATCGGGATCCAGTCTCGCTGACGGGGCCACGCATGGTCCAAGGTACCGTTTCTGCAAGACACGGCAACTTGACGGACATTGCGCTGTTGTCTGAGGAGTATTTCTATCCCGATGTTGCGTATTGGAACATGGGCAACCTCGAGAACAATTGCAAGCACATGAAGGACAAGCCTCAGAGTGTCAAGGATGCCTGTGCGTGGCTTCAGAAATACCCCATGGGACGAAAAACAAACAACACGCATGCTGTGCACCACTGGCAGTGCACGTGGTGTCGTGGCGACAACACCAACTCGTACCTCGCGTTGGACGACATCTTTCCAAGACAAGTCGTCTATCGGCCGCATTTCGACGACTCGATTGTACTCTAACAAGCAAAAAACAACCAGTTCTCCATCATGTCATGTTTAAATACGCAATCAGCCCAGCGCCGCTAGGACAGCTAGCTAGGCTTTGGAACTCACCGCCTTGGCGTCCATGTGCATCGCAGCGAGAATGGATAACCCAGCAATGAGCACCATGGTCATCCCAGCCGACAGTTCGAGCCAAATGACGCTCGAGACGATGGCGCCATAGGCCAATATGCCTCCTGCGTTGGTCTTTGCATTTGGTGTTTCGACTTCGATTTGAACGACAACTATCTCCTTGCTCGGTTCGTCCGTTGTGGTTGTCGACTCGTCGTCCTTGTGCTCGATGGCGTAGCAGTTGTCACACAAGCGCAGCACATTCCATTTCTTCGTCTTGATGCGGTGGCTCGAGCAGTCGCCGCACACGACGTGGTGGCAAGTCATGCAAGTGTGGTGGTTGTAGCCACGGGTGACGTCTCGTCCACAGCAGGCGCACGTTGCATCTGGCTCAGGTTGTTGATTCGGGTTGGTGAACTCGATGCCTTCGTCGATGGCTGGCTCTGCTGACTCCTCGGCAACGTTGGAGTTTCCACTGCTGGCGCTATCGCTCGCTTCGACACCAACGCGATGCCAAGACTCTTCAAACGAGTCGTCGCTTGAGGTAGAGCCTTTCTTGAGGCTATACAACTTGCGCAACTTCTCGACAAGTTTGATAAGGCCGTCCGCTTTGTTGGCCACAAATGATGGAGCCATTCCATGAACATCCTGATGGCGAACGACTGTGACAGCACAGGCGTTGGCAGATAGCGGTCGAATGATGTAGCCAGATACGTGAACCTCGGCACGCACAAAAGCAGGATCATACGCTACGAGCGGGTGGTCAATCGATCGCGCAGCGATCACAATCACATGGGAGTCAAGGCGACGCTCCGACGTAACGACACAGTAATCACGAGCAGTCGCGGGGAAAGCTGGTAAGCCTTGGCTGTACTGGATCGTCGTATACGATGGCAAGTCAACTTCTTCGACGATGTTGCACACTTGGATATGGTCGTCGTATTGCTTGACGCAGGTAGGATCTTTGAGCTTCTTTGCCAAATGCACCGCTGAGCATTCGACACGACCAGTGGCTTTGTGAGCATGATGGTGACCATAGCCGGGTACGGTCCCCTTTGACAGAGTCACACCTTGGGTAGGGTTCTTCGTCACGAGCCACTGTGTGCCATCTCGACCGCTTGATCGTGCAATCAATGTCTCGACAGCATCTGCACCGGCAGCAATAAGATCAGGCGCATCGAGTGTCACTGTGCGACGGAAGCTCGGGATGTCGTGCTTGTGTCCCGCTGAGTGGCGACGACGTCGGTTGTCTGAGTTGGAGGTGGAGGAAGAGGATTGCGAGCCGAACGAGTGTCGTTGGCGGCGCTCCGACTGATTCGAATGCGACGACGATGAAGACGACGCCGCCGAGTGATCAATTACGTCGGGAGAAGTCTTGATGGTCATCGAAGAACGTTCTTCTTCGAGGCTGCAAGTGAGAATGGCATGCTGTTCGTCCTGCGATCTTCCACAACCAAGCACAACTTCACAAACCAAATACAGAAAAACCTTTGAAATTTTATTGATTTTTATTTTTGTTCAGTTCTGTTTCTAAATTTAAGAGCACTCATATACGCCTAGCACTATAGAACGAATAAATAATGGACATATCGACGGTTCAAACGATCTGCTATCACACATAACAGGAGGCTCAGGTAATGTAGTACACAACGACAAAATCTACGCCATGACGGACTCTTGGTCACTTCCTTGGTACTATACTACGCTAAATATACTTAGGTACTATACGAAGATAAATAATGCGTGGAAGACAACCAAAAATCACTTTTGATTGGTGCAATTATATGAATAGATAACTCTGATTGGCTGGAATTTATGACTGTAGTTTATTACTACACCGGAGTGATAAGAGTGTAGTGGCGCGCTACATTTGATAACCATCAATCGATATCATCGACGGAACATGGAGCTCTATCGTGTCGACGGGTTGAAGCAGGCCAACAATGGACAAGTCAAGTTCAAGGACCCTGAGGTTAGAAGACTAGAAATCTCTGTGGACACTTTCCAGGACGCCGTTTCACTCTTGACCATTCCCCTCGCAATGACAATTCATCAGAGCAGAGTTCACTCAAACGGCGTAAATATGCGGAATTGAAAGAGTTGCCACTGCCGTCTTCATTTAATGAAGACGGCGGCGACTTGGCAAACTTTGCCAAATGTCGAGTCCATGACAATTGGATTCGCTGGTGTGAAAAAGCTGAATGGACGGATTGAATGCCATCGCGTGTCCTCCACGGAGATCTCTGAGTTCGCTTGGATTGCTCCATGAAGTGTTTGGCTCATACTACTGTGGAAGCTCCTTGGTGTTGACATTGGCTCGACAGGTTTTAAAAAGGACGAAAAGGAAGACACGATGATATATGATCCTCGCGCTCCAGAGTTCCATAGTTCGTGGTGGTTGACGACTTTGACTTGATGGCAATGGCTGTTCGAATGCGCGCGTCGATCAGAGCAGCCATGAGTGAATTGGTCAGCCTTCTAAACTCTCAAGTTGTATCGGGTGGAGCGGATCGCTGTCGATTCAGTCTCTAGCCGTTGTTGTTAGCGTAACCTGAGACTACAGTCCAATGGGTCGACCGTGAATTATTGCATTTGCGGCAATCTGTCATCGTTCACCGACTGCCACACCACTGAAAGGCGAAATGTACCAAAGAAAAAGCAAATTTTAGTCCACGAAACGCTTCCCGAACAAAACTAATTGACTGTGAGTCCCATTCGGTAGATGCCCGAGGAGTCCTCGTTTGCATTTAAGTGCACTGCAAGGACCACAAGTAACCTTTATTTAGAAATTATTTATCACTCCTCCACTCCACTACGACTATGAGAGACGCCTGGACAGTTTATCACGACCGACGAATCTTGGATTTAGAAGAAGCTCTTGCAGACCGACGTCGTTGATTCGACTTGGTGTCGGGGAAATTTTTGAAACATGCCAACTCCAAGATGGAGCTCCACAATTCGTGATGGACATCCTTCAAAAGAACAATGCTCGTCTTGCGTTTTCTACGGACAAAAGTGTCGTCGAGGACAATCCTGCCGCTTTCCATGGTCAGGCTATTCTCCTGCGCAATGGACTTCCACACTTGAAAGAACTCAGTCATGTCAGACGGCGGTCCAGCAATCGTCACGTTAACTCCTACGACAGACTCGTCAGTGACCAATATCATATCCACACCACCACAGTTGAAAACGTCAGGATCCATCAGAATCCATGGCAATTTCGACTTTGGATGCGACGCCGTTTGAGCCAGCCATTTTGCTTTGACAAAACTCGTTGCTTCAGTTCCAGGTTGAAAGGAAAACGGTAGGATCGACCGATCAAATGGTTTCGAGTAGACGCCAGCAATCCCATCGCACAAGACTTTGGCCTTGAGCACTGATTTGACGAGACACTCACATTGACGTCGATCCTTCACTTCTTCCAGTCTGTCAGGCCACACTTGAAGCATCGAGTCATTCGCAACGTTGGCACGCCACACTTGAAACAACATGGGAAGGAGAATGCCACCACTCGGAACGAGCCATCCAGTAAAAATGTCTTCGTAAAAGAAACGACCGTCAATCCATGGTTTCAAGTCATTGCGCAGCAGAGAAGGATACACTACCGGTAAGGAAGTGTAGACTTGCCAAATCTTCTTGGGATCCATCTTGGCGTAGAATGTCGCCATGCGTGAATGGACTTGACGACTGACATCGCCATCAACAACTTTTTCAACAAGGCCATCCAATGTATCACCAGCTTGATAGAGTCTGGAGAACTCAAACAGCCACAAGGGAACAAGTCCCGTCCATAGACGGAAATTTTGTGGGTGTTGGAAATATAATTCCCTCACTTGTTGACTTTGATGAGCCAGCCACTCTTGGTATTCTGCATCGCTAAAGCCACCAAACCAATGAATGTGGATGCCATGGGGTCGATATCCACCTCCCGTATGTCGATTGAGTGAGCTTGCCGTCATACCTCGGACTTTCACGACCGTATTTCCAAGTAAATATGCGTCAAGGAGCTTCTTTGCCTCGAGACTTTCAGGTGTCGAGTCATCAATCGAACTCCACTCGTCAGCAATCAAAAGGATGTCGTAACGTGACAGAGCTTTCGCGATTTCTTGAGTGGAGTGCAGTGGACCTTGATAGTCAGGGCAATTCAGTAATACGGCTTGCTGCATAAACGTTTGTGCGAGACTCGGCGATTTCAACAACTGGCAATCGGGAATGTACAAAACGAAAGACACAGCGCCCGTAGATTCAATCGCCGCCTTCAATTGCTCACGTTCCTTCAGCAGCCGAAACGCCAGTGCCGCCAGAATGTGCGAGACACCATATCCGAGAGTTCCAACAACATTGATGGGCATGCCATCCCCCTTGTTCCAATGATCCAAAACTTCGTCGTAGATCGTCTCCAGGTCGCCTCTTCTTTGGTAATTGAAAGCTCCATTTACGACACGAAAACAACTTGGTGGTGCGGACAAAGATGGAAACGGAATTTGCTGAAGGGCTGCGGTACAGTCAAATTCAAAGTCATCAATCGACGTCATGTGGTCTCTCACACCGACCCGAAGACACAATCGCTTTCGTTCTACGTGAATATGAGTGTCGATGTGAAGAGAGATGATCGTACCAGGCTCACGAGGCTTGCTTTGACAAGGGGGAACCACCAAACAATGAATTCGCCAAGGAGACTCTGCACTGCCATCGCTTTGCAAAAATATCGAGGCTGGGTCAGTGTTGCGTGTCAGTGTGACGGCTGTCTGCTTTTCAAAGTCGCTTAGCCGATGAATCGCCGACAAGTCGAATGGATTCCCATTGAGTTGGTATTTGCCAGGTTCCGACTCGATGAGACCATTCACTCGGTAAAGTTGGAGTTGTCTTGCCGGAAACGTCGACTTCTCTAGCTCATTTATTCTGTGTTTCACGTTTGCCACAGTATCGGTCGCAGCAAACTCGACACTGCCTGACTGGTCCTCGCCGAGAACGACGTAGCTGAGTTCAGGCATGTTTGGAAATGACTAAAGAGAATAGCGACCTTCTCCTCAGAATAGAAAACCGTTAGGCGAATACAAAAGCTAAAACATACAGAAGGTGGAATCCTGCAACAAGTAGTTTTGACTGAATTGCCCTCATTCTGTTTCCTTCCTGACAGACTGAGAGAGCGGTTTTCTCGTGGTGAAAGCAAAAATTCTTTGTGATGGCATTGTTGGAGAATTCCCGGAGCCGTTGAACCAAACTATCATAATGGTCTCATCGAGTCGGAACCTGGCAAATACCAACTCAATGGGAATCCATTCGACTTGTCGGCGATTCATCGGCTAAGCGACTTTGAAAAGCAGACAGCCGTCACACTGACACGCAACACTGACCCAGCCTCGATATTTTTGCAAAGCGATGGCAGTGCAGAGTCTCCTTGGCGAATTCATTGTTTGGTGGTTCCCCCTTGTCAAAGCAAGCCTCGTGAGCCTGGTACGATCATCTCTCTTCACATCGACACTCATATTCACGTAGAACGAAAGCGATTGTGTCTTCGGGTCGGTGTGAGAGACCACATGACGTCGATTGATGACTTTGAATTTGACTGTACCGCAGCCCTTCAGCAAATTCCGTTTCCATCTTTGTCCGCACCACCAAGTTGTTTTCGTGTCGTAAATGGAGCTTTCAATTACCAAAGAAGAGGCGACCTGGAGACGATCTACGACGAAGTTTTGGATCATTGGAACAAGGGGGATGGCATGCCCATCAATGTTGTTGGAACTCTCGGATATGGTGTCTCGCACATTCTGGCGGCACTGGCGTTTCGGCTGCTGAAGGAACGTGAGCAATTGAAGGCGGCGATTGAATCTACGGGCGCTGTGTCTTTCGTTTTGTACATTCCCGATTGCCAGTTGTTGAAATCGCCGAGTCTCGCACAAACGTTTATGCAGCAAGCCGTATTACTGAATTGCCCTGACTATCAAGGTCCACTGCACTCCACTCAAGAAATCGCGAAAGCTCTGTCACGTTACGACATCCTTTTGATTGCTGACGAGTGGAGTTCGATTGATGACTCGACACCTGAAAGTCTCGAGGCAAAGAAGCTCCTTGACGCATATTTACTTGGAAATACGGTCGTGAAAGTCCGAGGTATGACGGCAAGCTCACTCAATCGACATACGGGAGGTGGATATCGACCCCATGGCATCCACATTCATTGGTTTGGTGGCTTTAGCGATGCAGAATACCAAGAGTGGCTGGCTCATCAAAGTCAACAAGTGAGGGAATTATATTTCCAACACCCACAAAATTTCCGTCTATGGACGGGACTTGTTCCCTTGTGGCTGTTTGAGTTCTCCAGACTCTATCAAGCTGGTGATACATTGGATGGCCTTGTTGAAAAAGTTGTTGATGGCGATGTCAGTCGTCAAGTCCATTCACGCATGGCGACATTCTACGCCAAGATGGATCCCAAGAAGATTTGGCAAGTCTACACTTCCTTACCGGTAGTGTATCCTTCTCTGCTGCGCAATGACTTGAAACCATGGATTGACGGTCGTTTCTTTTACGAAGACATTTTTACTGGATGGCTCGTTCCGAGTGGTGGCATTCTCCTTCCCATGTTGTTTCAAGTGTGGCGTGCCAACGTTGCGAATGACTCGATGCTTCAAGTGTGGCCTGACAGACTGGAAGAAGTGAAGGATCGACGTCAATGTGAGTGTCTCGTCAAATCAGTGCTCAAGGCCAAAGTCTTGTGCGATGGGATTGCTGGCGTCTACTCGAAACCATTTGATCGGTCGATCCTACCGTTTTCCTTTCAACCTGGAACTGAAGCAACGAGTTTTGTCAAAGCAAAATGGCTGGCTCAAACGGCGTCGCATCCAAAGTCGAAATTGCCATGGATTCTGATGGATCCTGACGTTTTCAACTGTGGTGGTGTGGATATGATATTGGTCACTGACGAGTCTGTCGTAGGAGTTAACGTGACGATTGCTGGACCGCCGTCTGACATGACTGAGTTCTTTCAAGTGTGGAAGTCCATTGCGCAGGAGAATAGCCTGACCATGGAAAGCGGCAGGATTGTCCTCGACGACACTTTTGTCCGTAGAAAACGCAAGACGAGCATTGTTCTTTTGAAGGATGTCCATCACGAATTGTGGAGCTCCATCTTGGAGTTGGCATGTTTCAAAAATTGGCCCCACCCAGGCAACGCCAAGGCTGCTGGCGTCCCAAGAGTGAGATAAAGAGCATTGGACGGGCAGGAAGAAGGCTGTGGATGACGCAACGCTTGACAAACGCAGTCGAGTTTATAGCATGTTATTAGGAATTTAAATTTCATGGCGTTGTGTGGCCAAAACGGACGATGGGTTTGCCGCAGACGCTGTTTTGATATCCACGGGCGAAGCGGTCGGCTGGACTTGTTCGCACGCAGAGGAGCGCTACGAGTCCGACAGCGACAATCGCCACGATCCAATGCATGTTTTGGACGTACGCATCGACGATCGGCACATGTGCGACGGACACGAGGTGGTTAAAGTTGAGCGTGAAGCCAAGACCGCCGATCAAACCAGCAAGAGACCACGCGGTCAAGACGCAACCATGCAACGCGGCAATGTTGTGCGCGCCAAACATATCCGTGAGGAACGCCGCGACGGTCCCAAAGGCGCCGCCGTAGCAGATCATCAAGATCCACACTTGGATGCGGAAGACCGTGTAGTTTTGACTGCGCATGATGGACGGCATGGTGAAAATGATGACCAGCTGCGTCACGAGCGTGCAAAAGTAGATCACCTTGCGGGCAAACGGCGGCCGAATGCGGAACGATCGAATGAGCAAGTCGGAGATCATCGGCACGACGATCTGACCCGTGCATGTGAACGCGCCGTTGATCGAGACAATCGTCGACGCTTGGGCGCTCGTTTGCTCAAAGACGCCGGTCGCCATGGACGACAGCCGCGAAATGACGACGAGGCCAAAGAGAATATTGCCCAGGAGCGCCACGTGGATGCAGAGAAAGTCGATGGAGAAGAGACTCTCGAGCATGGACGACGTTTGGATCTTCTTGAGCCATTCCTGGTGCAATTTAAAGTCTGCCTCGTCGGCGGCAGCAGCAGCAGTGGCGGCAGGACCTTGGCCTTCTTCGAGGGGTTCAAAGCCAGCAACGAGCGGCTGCTCTTGCGCTTTATCCTGGTCCGCTTGGATCGCCACGGCCACGTCCTCCTCGACTTCTTCCATCACGCCGTGCATGTTCATGCCGCCGATGGTAAACCCAGGCGGCGGCGTCCGCATGACGATCGCACAGCAGTACATGACCATCGACATGATGGAGCCGAGGAAGATGAACGAGCCTGGAAGACCCATCGCGTCGATCGCTGGCAAGTACACTTTACTCCACAGCAACGAACTGGCGCCAAAGCCACCGACGGCAAACCCCGCCGCCGTCCCGCGCATGTCTGGAAACCATTTCATCAACGCCGACGCGGGCGTGATATAGTTGACGCCAATGCCAAAGCCAGAGACGACGCCGTAGCCAATGTAGACGCCAACGATGGACTTGCAGGCTAATGAGATGGTCGCAATGACGTAGCCGACGAAGAAACACGTCGTCCCGAGGAGAAGACCGCTCTTTGGTCCATGGCGTTCGAGCCAAGGGCCGACCAACGTCGCCGCGCTTCCAAGCAGGACGCAGGCCAAGTAGAACGCATAGACGGCTTTGCCCGCCGTTGGAGAGCCGTAGATGTAGGCATCGATGGGGCCATTGTAGATGGACCAAGCGTAGAGTGAGCCGCAGCAGAACTGGGAGACAAACGCGGCGCCAAAGAGGATCCATCGGTTGAATCGAATCGCCGTCGACGTCAAGTAGCGATTGTTAAACCATGGAACGCACAGGAGATGCTTCTCGGCTTCGATTTGCTCTGGGGATTTCACAGGCGGATGCGACGTCCAGTGGCGCATGAGGCAGTCCATGAGCTTGGCCATTTCGCGCTTTCAGTGCCGCCAAACGCGCTGGAAGAGCGGATGGAAAGTCGTCGAATGACCCATCATCAAGCCCGCATTGTAATTTGCAGTTGTTGATGATGTGGAGTTTCCAAGCATTTGATTGGCTCGTTCGATATCGAACTTTCTCAATTTCCTTAAATATGTCCAAATCCACCCCGACAATGAAATCTCCACACTCTGTTACAAGCGTGATTCGTGCGTTTCGCCGTGTTGTATGCATGTCTTGGCATTTATAAAGCTGGTGTAGACTCAAAGAGATGAAATTAGTCCGATGAGACTTGAAAAAAGTGGATTGGAATGACACTATAGTATGATTTAAGGTAATTTGGTCGAAACACATTGGGTGTCGCACCTGAAATCTTCCACTGTGGATGAAACTGTTTCAAGGTTTGGTGCGTGACTTTGGCTCCAACCACCCGACCGTGGTCGCTAGGAACGCTGCCATCTTCGCAGCTGAAGAGTCTTTTTCGTGGAATCAGAGCGGATGCACACGTCAATGCCATCGTGGCCGAAATCGACTCCATTTTGCGATTCCCCCGTCGAAATTTACGCACTGGGAGGTGCTAAACTCGATGAGTTTGCAAGATCCTCAGGGGGGACGGAGGGGGGCGAAGGGGGGCGTACTGCACAATGAATCTTCAGTGGAATTTACAGCGTCACGCTCTTGACACGACAGTTTGCCATGCTGGGGATCCCCGGGGAGCATTTTGCTGCCATATGCCAGGCGCCCAACGTAGCAAAATGACAAGGAACGCTGGAAATTTTAGGCAGAATTGACGTCGAGCTGGCGTTGGTGTAGCTCGTTTAGTGTTTAGAATTACTCTGGCGCTTCTTTGTCTTTTGCTCCTCTTTGACTCGAAGGCGCTGGTCTCGTCGCTGTTCTTCTTCCATGAGCAGTTTATGACGCTGCGCTTCGTCGAGATCGCCACGCTTGAGCATGATCAAGTCGTCGCGAAAGCTGACGTCGCTGGGGAGTGGCGACGCCACGGGCTCTGGCAAAAACACTGGCTCGGTTGTGATATCCCACACGACGCGGTCGTCAAAGTGGAGACTGCGGAGCCAGGAACCGCCAATCTTGGAGACCACGACGGGTTTGCCGCCCTTCTAGCTTGAAAAGTGAGCAAGAAAAATTTCATCAAAGCTTCGACGTGCCTTGGTTGGCGGCGACACAATCGTGCCTTTGATGTCGTCGGCGTGGCTTTTGCCAAGAAAGGACGAATTGCCATCCATGCCGAGCGTCCCACGAAGATTCGACGCCGTGTCGACGAACGAACAATCGCCCGTGAACTCAAACATGCGCTCGCCGAGGACAATGCCATGCATCTACAAAATGCCGCCGCAGCGTCAATGGAAACCGCGGTGGACGGCAGGAAAGGGACCTTGAATTTGGGCATTTCATACGTGACGACAGCTCCGTTGGCAAACTCAATCTTGACCTGGCCAGCCTGCAATCAACGACAGCTCAGCAACGAGAGAAGGAAGAGAAGGAAGGACCTGCGCATTGACGACAGTGTTGCCGGCGAGATGGGCTTCGAATTCGCACATGCCCGAGAGACGATAGAGACCGTTGGGGCCTTCCATGTAGAACGCACTGATCGGTGGATGATGCCTAGAACCAAGCGAGTCAAGATCTGCAGGTAGGAAGAAAGGTGTCGTACTTGACGTGCTCGAGAAAGATGGCCGTGCCGTCTGGAAAGCCGCATTGGTACGTTTCCCCCAAGATGGGATTGAATGGTTTACTCTGTCCGACACAAAAATGCAGCCCCGCAACGACAAATGCAATCACATGCTGGAGACGATCTAATGGCTCGGTAGCATGCGCTGCTTTGGTCAGCAGTGTCGGTGCGTATGCCCTACGGGATTGTATGACAAAGTTTGTGCTGCTTGCAGTGCTTACCAGGCATCTGGAATCCGGTCAAGGAGGGAGCGTGGTTCAAAGAGTCGAATTGGGAGAGATAGACGCACGGCTAACTTGCCGCTGAGGAGCTGCGCACCGAGCTGGACCATGATATCTTTGACGACGCCTTGCTGCTTCTTCAAGACTTCCTTGTCGTCAAAGACAACGCCACCTTTCTTGTTGTCCTTGAAACCTTTGAACCAGAACATGCGATCTTTCACTTGCGCTTGCATCCAGTCCTTCTCGCTTGGTTTGATCGCCACGTCGATCGCGCTCGGCTCCGCGGAAGCAAGCTCTGGCATGCGCAAGCTCGAGGTCATTGTCGACATGAGAAGGCCAAAGTTGAACTCTGTCGGCTATTTTGGCGACGAGATTTCAATCCACCAATCAAAATTGACAAGTCAAAAATACTGGAATCTGATTGGTTTAAAATGTAACGGACATTTCAAACTGCGACTGAAACCGCCTCGCCGGTTACAAGGACGACAGTCGATCCAGTGCGTATTCAGTCGGACGAGATAGAAAAAAAGTCGCTCGATGGACCCAAGACGACGCAGTTCAGATGGCGACTGGACGCAGAGTCGCTGCCAGTGACGATTCTACACTCGCGGCGCTGAAATTAGCCCCGAAAGAGCGGCGACAGAGCCATTCGTGCCATGCATTGCGAGATCCAAGCACGATTTCTCATAGAGATCAGTCAATGATTTCTCGTCCGTGGCCTTGCCAAGTTTCAGTAGCTCTTGGCACAGAGGCTCTCGACTGCGCTCGATTGCAAGGCAAGCAGAAACAGCCACAAATACAGACGCCAGTGGCCATTGTTGACTGGTTCCACCTTGCTCACTTGATCGTTGTCGCTTCTGACTGAGGAGGTTGCCCGTAGGCGAACGCCGCGGCTACCATGAGATGAAATAGATGAAACAGCAATCTAAATTGCTTCTTTCCTTGCATTCTAGCACCTGAGAAAGCCCGTCTGCCGCTGTTCCAAGGCGATTCTGCACCCAAGACGCAAAAATCTTATTGCTGGCCGCTGCGAAATACTCTGGAGAAACGAGTTCGTCCATGGAGCGATGGAATGCCGTGGCATTCATCCAGGACAGATCGAAAACAATGGAAAGACGATGGCATGTCGGAGAATTGCATCTATTGCCAACTGGGATCGTTAGTTGGTCGCATATCTATTGGTTTTTCTTGGCTTCGTCCACCTTGATCGCATCTTCTTCGGCAGCATGTTGCTGGGCAAATTGCTCAATACATGAGATGGCGAAGAACCCGATGAAAGCCACCATGATGAGCGAACCAACTTGAGAAATGAGCGACGACGACTCGGAGGCATTGCTCGCATGGTCGGCTGCTGCTTTGTCGGCCGCCGCGTGGAATTTTTGACGGCATTCCAAAAGGAATTGAGCCACCTTTTGATCCAAAGCCCAGTCCGCAGGAGAGATCGTGCCGATAAATTTCTCCACTTCTTTCAATGTCGCGTCGGAAAAGATCGTGACAAAGAACATCGCTTGTCCGTTCGCCTTGATGAGCGCTTTGCCAATCAATGTAGCGCCGAAGAACGTCCAGAATGGCATTTGAAAGTGTCCGCAGCAAATTCCGCAAAGATCAAAAGCCATGTTGGGCCAGGCACTCATGAGAAGAACGCCAAAGAAGCCATGGCGCTGGAGGAAATCAATCATCCAGTTCTTCATGCGGTTCAACACATCGTATTGTGAGGACGATTCTTGCATATCTTCAAATTCTTCGTTGCGCGTTCCAGCGACACTGGCGGCGTAGCTGATAGCGTAAGGAGGAATTTCGCCCATGGCTGTACCAGTACCCCAAAGCATGGAGGCCACCGAGACCTTGAGGAAAATCGACCAAAAGGCCACAGTTTCCGTGCCCGTTGTGTTGCAATTCGCTTCGAACGATCGGAACCACGTGTGGTGACGCGTGTCAAAATCAACCGACTTGCAAATTTGCGCACCTTGGACGACCAAAAAGATATGTGGGAACAAAAAGAGGATGCCAGAATGCATGCCAGTGCCCAGTCCCACGGACGAAAGCACGCCGAGGCCAACCCACCAGACAACGTACTCGACATTGAGGTTGAATTCATCCAAGAGCGCATGGTGCTCGCCAGGCGTGTTGGACAAGCCGAGCCAGAGCAACAGCAATGGAAGCGCAACGAACAACGTGAGCGGATGTGTCGACACGTACACAAGCAACCATCGAAGAAAGCCCGCAAAAACGATGGAAAAGTGGTAAAGCACGGCAAATGGACGGCGGAGGAGCGTGAGCTTCTGGCGTTCAGCTCGCAGCTTCTTCTCGAGCTCAGCGACGCGTTTCTCGCTTTCGGATGGAGCAGGCTTCACCATGGCCGAAGAACAACGCGAAATGGACGGGAGGGAAGTGTTGCAAATCCATCGGAAAATAAAAATAAATTCGCAAAAAATGGAATTTCAATTGCGAAAATTGGATTTTTCGCTGGGAAATCACAATTACGATACGATAAGAATCCACACAGCTTTGACCCAACTACATAGAAAAGCAGCAGTTAAGCGTATAAAACTAAGGAAGGCAGACAACCATGATGAGAACATCTATATCATTTCTCAATGGTCTATGGACGGCGTTAATCTTGGTGAAGAACTAAAATTAATGTGTTTTCGTCAATTATAAAAGGTGAAAAATAAATAAATCGAATATCTCATTGTTTAGTTTAATACTAGGAATTGTATCCAAATTTTTGGAAATTAATTATTGAATTTTGAATAAACAGGAATTTCGTGCAAGAAATCTTGATGGAAACCAGCGCGCGCCGCTTATCCTCCCTTGGAAGTCCGTGGCGGCGATATCGAGTCCACTTGGCATGAAGACGCATGTGTTCATTGCAGGATTAAGTGTTTATATTGATACTTAGAAGATCTCGGATTCATGTCGAGTGAATCTGGCGTAGATTCCATGGCAACTCTTGCCAAAATGTCTACTCTGGACAAGTTGTCGGCGTCGTGGGGCTCTTTGGACTCTTCGCCCATGTATGCTTGAGCTCTCGGAGACTGTCACCTTGCGTCTTGGGCGATTCTTCATCGGCATATGCGGCTGTATACGTCGCGGCGGGATCCAGACGCAGCGACGCTTTGATGTTTGCTGCTTTTGTTGGCGACGGTGGTGGCGACGGCGATGGCGACGTAGTCACGACTGAGGATGTCAATGAACCTGAAAATAGAGTCGGCTTGCCCAGCATGCGGTTGAAGATGTTGCCGGTCGGCTTGGTCATGCGAGCTTTGCAAGGCGAGACGTGAACCTGCTGCCGCAAATGACCATGGCTGCTGCTCGAGTCTTCCTTGGGCCGTTGGTTCCACATGCGCTGCTGGATGGATTCCATGTATTGCTGTTGGGGTCCAATGACACTTCCAGCGCGACAGAGACGCAGCCAGCCGATGCATTCCTTGGCCGTGAAGTGGAAATGCTTCATCAAGTAAGCGCCAATGCACGTTCCGGTGCGACCAAGGCCAGCTTTGCAGTGGACAGCGACAGCACCCGGGGTGGTTTCACAAGCATGAAGGAACGCGTCGAGGATGTTGTCGGGTGGATTCGCGCCGTCTGGGTAGTAGAGATCCAAATGGTCAATGCCGGCGGACGTGAATCGCTTCTCATCGTACAGTTTCTCATTCAGTCGAATGACGAGCGTGACGTTGTGGCTTTGAAAGTACGGCACGTAATGCTCTGGTGTCAAGGTGACGTAGCCTTCAGCCGTGTGGCGGAACGTGTCGTGAGGACCAGCGAACGCGATGAACTTGGGCGAGAGCCAATTGAGATCTCCATGCTCAACTTGCTCGTAGTACTGGTACTCGTCGATGCTGAATGTCGATGGACTGACAAAACGAAAGCGAAGAGCTTTCTCAAGTCCACGGAGACAATCCAAGACGGAGAGCTTGAAGAGACACAACGACGGCGTCGCGTCGTGGAATGGAGGAAGCGGGATGTGTTGGAAGGGCGCCATGGCTTGGTCGGCCGTCATCGCATTGAAGATAATGCCCCAGCAGCCGAGGAGACAGATCGCATTGGCTTTACGTTTGCCGTCGGCGGAGGAGTAAAAGATGAGCTTGGTGCCGAGAGGTTTCGCTCGAGAGATTTCATGGTTGAGCACTTGGCAAAACAAAAACGTTTGGCCGAGATTGAGCGGCCCAAAGTCGAGATAGAAGTTGGTATAGATGAGCTGGTTGTCGACGGAAAAGTACGTCACGTCGACTGTCGATCTTGGTGGCGCGGCGTCAGGAGCTACTGTCGTGTAGTAAACCAACCGAGGGATGAATTCCACGACAGGATCTTTGGTCATCTCGCTCGAAAAACACCAAATAGCAACCAACGCATGTGTGGCAACCGTCTACTTCAGTCGCTTCGAGCCTATTTTTAGAGCGTCAACGCAGACCGTTACATTGTAACCGACGCGAGTTGGAACGACAGTGGAGATCGCAACTTGAAATAAATCGTTGCACGACCTCATCCTCGGCCGAATCAGTAGACAACAAGCTTCAGAGTAGAGATACAAAGGATGCCACGATAGAGCTTTGGCAGGCAATCAACAACAAGTAGGAGCTATAGTTGTTTGGCAAGGCACTCTACATTTTCTACTTGGATTGAAGTCAAGAAAGGATTTAGAGTATCGCTTACCTCGTGAACAATTCCCTCGAGCGAGATAAAAGAAAACTGCAGAGCACCTCGAACAAGTGGAGCATTCATAAGGAGGCAAACTGCCACGACGTGAAAGTATTCTCAACGTTCAGTCGATGGGATTTCAATCAGGAACCTCAAATTTCGGGCGACTAATCGGATAATTTGCACGGTTAATTCGTTGGCGACAAGATGGCACTCACCTCGTCATGGGCATCCCATGGATGGTTTCGAGGTCTATTCGTCGCCTGGGCAATTTTGGCCTTGTTGGTCGTGTGGAGACAATCGCAGGTTGTCTTGGATAGGCGCTTCAAGCAACAAGGCATCGCCAGCAGCAGCGAGCTCGTGATACCCAAGATCATTCACCAGTCATGGAAGACAGCTGAGCGGATTCCATCCAAGTTTGTGCCGTGGATGCAATCCTGGCAGCGCTTTCATCCATCGTGGACTTACATGTTTTGGGACGACGATGACAATCTCAAGGTATTCCAGGTCCATTTTCCACAGTACTTGTCCGTTGCAACGGCTGTGAGCAAGATTGAATTGGCTGACATGGCTCGCGTCGCATTGCTTTATCTTTATGGTGGTGTTTACGTAGACAGCGACTTTGAATGTCTTCGCGCTTTTGACGACCTGCGGCATCTTTCTCTCTTTCTGAGCGCCGAGCCAAGAGTTCATGCCATTCTTCTCGAGAGTCTCGAGACGCCGCGGTTGTGGAATGCTATTTTAGCATCACAGCCGAGACATCCCTTCTGGATTGCTATCTTGGACGCCATTCAAGCCAACTTCAACGCCTATCGCGACACGAGCGATCCCATTGCACTCACGGGACCTGGAGCATTTGATCCGACGTACGCAGCTTGGCCAGACAAAGATTCTGTCGTCGTGCTTCCTGAAGAGTATTTCTACCCTGAATTCTCGGCGTGGCTTGTGCCAAACATGACTGCTGCTTGTAAGAGTAGCAACCATATTCCAGCCGTAGCTAGCGCCTGCACCTGGCTCAATCAACATCCTCAAGGCCACAAAACATCCAACACACATGCCGTTCACCGATGGCAGTGTACATGGTGTGGACGAGGGAGCAAGGCGAACGAATCATTCACGACTCTAGCTGACGCTGCTCCAAACCACGCTCGACCAAAATGGTAACACTTCCTCCAAGCGCCTAGCGGTAACATTTTGCTTCGGGCAACGTATTGCATATCCAACTTGTCAAGTTTTGTGTTTACGTACAGAAGATGGATAAGCTATCATGTGTATTTGACGCCACCCATGAACGTACGTGCATCTGGAGCCGCGCCATTGAATTCCGCATTGGAGAAATCAAATCCAGGATTTTCTTGTTGAAAGCGTTCCAAAAGGATTTTCTTCTGCACTTCGCCTTTCGTCAATGGGTCCAACTAGAAAATACAATGCGTGAGGTTCTCCAAGAACGGGTTCAGCCAGACCTCGCCATGGCCGACAAAGACACAATCCCAAGTCATTCCCTTTTTCATCTTTTGCAAGTTAATGTTGAGCTCGCCGCCATCTATGATGCGACCAACTAGTCAGGACTCTGAGCGATGAATCAAATGGGATACCTAGCATCCAATAGCTTTCATCTGCAACAACTTGACTCGAGAATTCATGCTACACGCAAACAAGATTGTCAATCACATGAAAAAATACAATATACCTACGTCAAGGAATCGGTCTACACTTCCTTTCAATCCGAGCGTCAAATGCGTCGGTGTGATCTTGCAGTCCAAATGGGAGGCGGTTATTCCAGGAGGTGGTCGAATGAACAGGTTGACTTCTTCCAAGGACTGTTCCCACTCGTAAATAAGCTGACCTAATGAAATAGCCTTTGGATTTCTTGCAAAGATGGCTCAGTACCTTGGTGCGTGAACGCGCGGCGACCTGTGTTGACCGCAGGGATGGTCATCTTTCTGGAAGGCTTTTTTCGAAAATGCAATATGGCATCCGCATACCGCATTCGGATATCTCATTGTGGCGGTTACAAAGTCAAAGCTTGTAACGGGCGCCGCAGGTGATGTGTGTCCAAGCGCTCGTCCAAAAGCTTTTTGCTACCGTGAAGGCTGATGCGCCGCGGGATTATCTCGTGCTGGGCGAAATTGCGGCGCTGCAGGACACGGGCAAGATTCCACTTCCAGTGGACTTGATGCATCTTGGTATACTCTTCGAGTTGAATGGATCAGACCGAGATATGATGACCCCTGGCCAATTCGAGCTTGACGCAATATGCGACTTTGTCGAGCGATGCCTCGAGCAAGAGAAGCGGGAAGCACATCCGCTGGCTCCTTCGCTGTTCAAGTACAACAAGGAAGCGCAGAGTCTGTTTGGACTTTGGCAAGTCGCCGCGGACGATGGGATTGAAGTCATTGTCGCTTGGTTGATGGCGGTTTTGCAGCAGAACTCCACTCTGGAAGCGCCTGGTCTGGATGACGCTACGCTTGACCTCTTGCAACGAGTGCTTTGCCTAGACGATGGATGGAAACAAGATATGATGTCGACACCAAGTGACATTGAGACATTCCTCTTGAATTTCTTCACGGGTTGGATGAATCAACTTGGTCGGTTTGGCATTAAACGTCGAGCGTAACGGTGATGAATGGAACCAATTGTCTGTCTCTCTTACTCGCGGAAAGGATCGGCAGGAAGAAGAAGGGAGCAGTGCAAGATCTCCATCGTCTTGGTATATACACCAGCAAATAGATTCATCTCATCCGCTTCTAGTTCAACCGGCAGGCCAAAGCTCGATTCCGATTCACTGACAGCAATCTCGCCCAGATATCTCTTCATGTGCAGTGCATACAATCCGTTGAGAAATTCCGAGATCGCTCGAGTGGTAAAACTTCCATGAGCTTGAAATGCGAGACACAACTCAAAACAACGACTGCCCTGGCAGCGTACCATGCCTTGTCGGCAGCTGTCGACTTTGCTTGCACCAACTTCATGTCCAATTGGTATCAACACAACCACGACCAATGCCAGCTCACTCATCCAAGCAGACAGCGAGATCAACTCCCCGCCGATTTGCGATCCACTCTCATGTCATCTTCTTGTCACCATGGCCGTGGGTGTCATCGCATTTGTTGTCGGGCTCATTGCTTGGCACATGTACCAAAGATATGCCTTTCAGCGCGAACGCGAAGCTTTCCAGCGGCGAGAGACAGAGATCCGGTCGGCGATGGAAGAGAGTATTACCTCAAGCCGAAGTATGTTATCTTCAGTAACCAATCCAAGCATTATCGTGTAGCCTTGTTGTTCTTGGTGTTATGAGTATTTAAGAATGGTTTCGAGTGAACGGCTGATTGTCTTCTCACGACGTTTGGGGTCGTTCTTCCTCCCCTTCGTCTTCGCTTGCTTTTGGCAACAAGTACGTTGAAGCTGTCGTTAATGTGCATCCGTCCAACTCAATCGCGAGAGCTGATTGTCCAGTGCGATGCGCTAAGCTTTCTTGATTGATCTCATCCAAAGCTTTAATAATATCGTCGCCAAAAGAGTTTCCATTTAGCACGAGCGTTTGGAGACTTAAATTGCTCCGTAGCGTTTTTGTCACTTGATTTATTTCGCGAATTGTGTGGATGCTGTTATGGGCAACATTAAGCACTCGAAGAGCCGTGTTGCGCCGGAGAGCTTGGATAAGAGCAACTAAGCCATCTTCACCGAATGCATTGTAGGAGACGTTGAGTAATTCGAGCCCATTGTTGTCGCCGACGGCAGAAGCGACAGTAGTCGCTTGTTTTCCACGGAGGAGGTTCCATGATAAATCAAAATGACGAAGCCTTGGATGGGATCGAAGTAGATGCGCAAGGGCATGGCCACACGTAGTCAATTGATTTTCTGCCAAGTCTAGAGTCCGCAAGGTCGTGTTTTTTGCAATAGCAGTGATAAGCTTCTTTGCAACAACATCACCGAGATGATTCTTCGCGAGCAGGAGGGATTGGAGTTTACAAGATGGTGATTGAAGAGCTTCTGCCAGGGCCTGTGCACCGTTGGCATGAATCCGGTTCTGGGATAAGTCGAGACAGACAAGGCCATGCTGGGAGTTAGTGATAGCGTGCATGACTGATGCACAACCCTTGTCAGCTACAATATTGTCATGAAGGAGTAGAGTCTTGAGACTTCTTCTTGACATTTGATCGAGGTACTGACCCATTTTTTGCACACCTCGATCGCCGAGACCGAAATGGTTCAAGTTGAGCTGACCCGACTCAAATGGTTGCGGTGGAGTAGACTGCGCAAGCTCCAAGCCGGTCCACTCCCAATCATTATCCCATTCCCAACTTTCCCATAATTCATGCGGTGAATTTGCACGAAACGTGTGGAAAAGCTCTCGAATGTGGCCCAGTGGTCGAGTGAAGCCGGACAAGTAGTCATTTTGAACGATGGGGTCTGTCCAAGGAATTTCAGCAAGCCAGAAATCATCCAACAGACGTCCGAATGCTGCTATCTCAAACGGCTCAAGCGGAAGCACTTGCTTGCCCTTCGCGCATTTTTCAATGGATTCACGGAGTCTTTTTGAACTTGCAGAATCTTCTTCATCTGCAGCTATGTCCAAGGCTCTGTACAATTCAATGGCACGGCGATTCCATGTTTCGAGCAAAAGATTGAGGAAGGAATCGCCGTCAATTTTGCGCACACCACGTGTGGACGAGCACTGTCTATCGACGCTCTCTAGCAATTCAGCCTCAGCCGTTGGGGGCCACTGCCGTGCAACTAAAGCGTACTGTAAGAAGCTAACGAGACTTTATGAGTACCCTTCAGTTCACTGCATGACGGGTCCAGATATTGAAAAGCCCAGTATGGATCGGGTTCCCCAAAGAGCTCACGCACGACGTTTTTGGCGGCAGCCTGCGTTAATGCAATATTGTGAAATACCACACATGTAATTGATGTGATGTCTTCATACGCGCCTTTGTCACGAACTTTGACTTGATAGACTTTTTCAATGCATCGAAGAAACATGATGCTCTTCTCGGGAGGATTGAAATCGGTATCGATGCCACAAAGATCAGCAAAAGCCCGGACGAGGGGGTGCGTCGTCATGTGTGTCATAGATGCAAGTGTGGATTGAACTTGATCAACACCAGTTTTTCTACGCAGAACTTAATTGTGATTTTTTCGAAGCAAGATACCGTCCATTGGCTTTTTGGATAATGCTATTAGCAAAATATTCAGGAATGGTCTCAACAGTGAGAATGTCGTCAAAGTGAACGATGCACTGCTCAAGCGTATCGAGGATTAAATTCAGGAGGACAGCGATGTGAATTCGTCGCTCCTTCTTACCAAGATTAGAAGATCTTGCTTTGAGTGCAACAAGTGGATTTGCTATCTGCTTCTTCCAAATTCGCACGCGTTTGCAGCAGTGCTTAAGCTTTTCAACCCGCGCTGGCTAGACAAAAGAAGTGAGAATAAAAGAGAATATCAGAGCTTTACTTCGTAGCCAGGACCTTGAGAGAAAAAGGACGAATCATTGTTAAACGTGGACAGCAAATGATTTTGGGCTGCACTCAGTGAATGTTTCAAGGGCGACTTCCTTGATTCGATCGACGCTTGCATAAAGCTTGTTGTGACGTTGACTTATTTTGGCGCTGGACGGTTTCGTGTAACTGAAGAGGTGCAATCCACACGGCTGCACATCGAGCGGGGCCCAAAATTATGTCAGAGATACCAGAGAGTGATGCATATAAGGCTGCAGATGAACAGGACAACGTTGTAATCGAATTGGAGGAACCTCTGCTTTCGTTTGCTGATGGCTTTGGTCGAGCGTTACAGTACATGAAACTGTTAAATTAACCAACATGAAGACCAGTAGCGGCGGCGACCCAGTGTGTAAGCTCATCTTGGTTGGCAATGGATCAGTCGGAAAGTCGAGTATCATCGGTCGGTTTGTTGAAGATGGCTTTACTCGGCAGTACAAACAAACAATCGGTCTTGACTTTTTTGAGAAGAAGATTGATCTGCCTCGTGGGAAGCGTGTCGTGTTGGAGGTGTGGGATATCGGAGGTCAAAATATCAACAGCAAAATGCTTGATAAATACGTCTTTGGCGCTGACATTGTCTTTTTGTGCTACGATGTCACGGATCCAACATCATTTGTTGACTTGGACGATTGGCTGGATCTTGTCAAGAAGACCCCGGTTTCCAAAAAGCGATATGTCTACGCTGTTGGCAATAAGATCGACCTTGTGGCACTGCGAGCTATTTCATCAGATCAACATGACGGATTTGTTGCGAAGCACAAGCTTGCCGGTGGATTTTTCCTTTCAGCCCACAACGGGGACAATGTTCTTCGAACAGTTCATCACATTGCTGGCCGTGCAGTTGGCATTGAGCTATCTGAGTTTGAGCTTCAGTTCTTCGATAAGCCGGTGGCAGCGTATTCATTGGCCTCCGCGGATGACAACGAACCCAGAACAGCCTGCGCCGATGCAATTGAACAAGAGGATATGCGGAATGAGCAGCGTAAAAAGACTCGAAAGTGCACGATCATGTAGGAATATGCCAAAATAATGTCACAAGTCTTGAACGAATGTGCGTTCGTCATCTTCAGCAGGCTTTGTGATCGATTTGTTCTTTCGAAGTGAGTTCTGCTTGTGCATTGAGCGCAACGAGTCGTAGATGGGTCTAAGTAGATGGTCTTCTACTCAACGACATCATTGGAGTTAAGGGGTAAAGCAGAGACATACCGGCACCAGCAATGGTTGTCAAATGCACAAAAGATTCGACAGCATCAAGATTGACATCATTTGCATAATCCACAACAGCAGTCGAGCGAAGCAAAAGCAATGCCGACGAGACTGCGCAAACACTGCGTTGCAACAACGCTGATGGAATGTTCCCTGTTTTTCTCGAAAGTCGTCTGATGATAGCGTCGACTTTCCATACCTGTCGAGGTGACGAATTGAAAAAGCACTCGAAGACCATCTATTTGAATTTGGACGTTCTTGGGATATATCTCCAGGCCCGACAAAATGACGATGATCAAATTGTTCTGAGCTAACTTTTGCATCAGATCTATCAAACCGGAGTCAAGACAATTAACACTGGATTAAAATGTACCTGGTACCATAGAAAGCCGAGTCAGTGCTCTGAATGAGTGTTGCAGAAGTCTCTCATTACCTGACATCAGAGTCACACATGCCAATGATTCACACTTGTCTACATTAGGATGAGATGTAGACAACAAGGCTCAATGTGATACCTCGAATGTGGTTCTGCACAGTAGAAAGTTCACTTTGTGTTCTTGATTCTTCGAGCTCCACAGCAGATTTTTCCTCCCACAAAAACTTGGATTCAACTTGCTTTGACAAGGTTGCTGCTTCCGTCTCAGTTAGGAGTGCTTCGCAGTCTGCTTTGTCACGAACGAGGTCATTCATGACTGCATTCTGTTTCGCAACTTTGTCTTCAACGTCACGAACTTCGTGATTGAGCTGAATAATGTCTTCATCAACAGCTTCGCGGTGTTTTCGGCTATCAAATAACTCTGTGCAAGTTATAAACGTCTTGGCTCGAGCTTCAGAGATTCGACGTTCATAATGCAATATTTGTTGTCGAAAATGGAGGTTGCGCGATTGCAAATCAACACACGCGGTTATACTTGCAGAAAGGTTTTTATGGGCAGGAGCTATAAGACACGGGTACAAAATAGTATGCCAAGGTGCTCCAAAGAATGGGGGGTTGCCTTTCTACTCATAACTCACAAGATAGTTTCATTCATCTTACCATATCCAGAAGGTTGACATCAGCACCGCTCGCCACAAGAAATACCGACATATCCTAGTCAAGTTTCCGCTGATTTTTATGTCAAGGACTAAAGTTCGTACATTTTTGTGGTTTTGGACGCTCAAGTGTAGAGGAGAAAGTCCGTCCTAGACGAGGACGTCGAGGTGGAATCACATCTCTGATTCAAACCTTCCCTACTGCATTCACATTGCATCCGCGTCCCACAAGTAGTTTGGCAATTTCCTAGCATATTAGATTGTCGACTTATGTGCAAGTCATACCAGAGCTCCGTGCATCGCAACGTAATGCATTGCAACGTAGTGCAAATTCTACATGGAGCGGATGAAAGTAACCATGATATAGCTGTTGGCTACATACTCCAAATGGCTCGTCCACATTGACTTCCTCGCCCAACATGCGCATGACTTCATCCCACTTCGCTCGCCGACAGCATTGTGCTAGCATTCTCTTGATGGCGCCGCACAATCAAATGTGACTCTTCGCGCGCTTTTTCAGATATCCGGATGGAAAAAATGCTTCTTTATCCGGATCTAGATTTCAAGTTTTGGAAGGCGGATGTCGATCTATTTGCGCGTGAAGCGGAAGAACCAGACGTTCTTTGTCTTGGCGGAACCGCATGATACGTTTGTCAAGATCAAGGAAACACTAGCGTCCATTCTCTCTTTGAGCTCTCCAAATCAAGTCCAATTGTGGCATACGAATAAGGTATAGAGATGAAAGTCACAACATGGATCTCATTCGATCAAAGCAAAAAGAGCTTCTGGACGCCGCCACAGTAGCCGACCAAGAAATTGAGAACGATGCAATCATTTATCTTTGCCTGAAGAAAGAAAGTATGCTATTCCAGTCTATGATGGCCGAATGACTTGCTCGATGTTAGATTCCGACGCATGGGAAGAAATTCAAGTGACAAAAATCGACCATGACCACCACGATGGAAACAACAACGACCATTCAACCAAAGGCTAAACTCTCACTCCATGCCACTACGAAGACGTATCATTGATGTAGCACCGTCTTGAGTGGACATTTACATCGGATATTCATTTTCTTCGTCGATAAGTCTAAACCACCGCGATAAGTTCTTCGACGGTTTCAATTGTAATCTTCTACTCAATGCAGCGACGGCGCTTAGGAAGTGCTTCCTTGGAGGCTGATGAAAGTGCAAAGTTAAACGATGAACTCGTCTGTCTTCTCATGGGGATTGAGAGGATATACGCAGACCTTCCCAAGCCGACGCAGTACAAGCTTCATGATCCACTTCAATACATAATCTCTCATTTAGGATTCGCATCGAGCGGTGGGTCGACAAGATATCACAGCCGATTGTAAATGTCCAGTGGAAGAAGAATGCCAACACATACGCAGCTCTGCTCCTTGACATGACTCGGCGAGGGGCAAGCACATCATTCCTCTCCTTTGTTCACTCATCCTAGGTTCTCCGAGAGCCATTCGACAAAAATCCACCGTCGGGACCACTTCAAACGCTTCCTCGATACATGGTTCCTCATCCACATCGCTACTTCGTCATTCATGCTAATAGACTGAGGTGTCCGAGAAGGTTTCCGTGCGAACAACCAAGAGTGCGTGGGTTAAAGCATACGAGCGAGTTGTCGGTCATTCATTGATTTCCTCAAAGCCAATTGACAAAATGCAACGAAGCAGTTCTATGTCATGGATGCAGCAAGACTCGCGAAGACCATCGACGTATGTCGAAATGGTCAACGATATCATCAATCAGTTGGAGAAAGATCTCGAGGCAGAACGGTCGACGACAGCAGCGCTCAATCAACAACTCAAGGTAGAACTGCGTGCTTTCGTATGAGTTTGGATTTGTTGAAGGAACTCCAACTCAAGAGCAAGTCTCAAAACGATGAACTCACAGCTGCCAAGTCGGAGCTCGTCTCTGCAAAAGTAGCCCATCAGAGAGATCTCGAACGGATCCAAATGCTCCACGCAGTCGAGGTAGAAGAGTTGATAAAGCGCCACGAGCAGCACGTAAGACATCGCTGGCGATCTTGACGTTTACACTCGAGTGTAGCTTCAAAGTGCAATCCTCAACAATGAGCGCACCATCTCGGCCATAAGGACGCAGTCTCAAGTACGGTCTCTTTCCTCTACTATCACTGATCAAAATCTGTCTTCAGGAAGCCGTCATACCTGCCTCTGTCGACGTCAACGCATCTCTTCCAGATTTCCTCGCCTTCATTGACCGCTTCCAGGAAGAAACTGTGAAATTGACCCAGCTTCAAAAAAGCTACATCTCCGGTTAACACATCCGGACGAAGATTTTCCTTGAAGATTT
This sequence comes from Aphanomyces euteiches, assembly GCA_021527685.1. Lineage (NCBI taxonomy): Eukaryota > Oomycota > Saprolegniomycetes > Saprolegniales > Verrucalvaceae > Aphanomyces > Aphanomyces euteiches. The sequence continues at coordinate 141,573 of JAJGMV010000194.1, forward strand.
CCTCGGCGAGATAAACTTGGATGTTGGTTGGTCATAATTGCTGGATCGTGCTATTAGTAGGCGCTATGAACCTACAGACGACCAATAATTAAGGGATAGCACTACCTCTAAATACTTTCACCACTCTCTCTCAAATGAATGCAAACCTTCTTCTTCAGAATACTTTTGGTCGTAGACTTCCAAAATGAAACGATGGAAATTTATACTTATATAGCCAATCAAATAGAATAGATTTTGATTTTCAACAGAGTAAGAGCCAATCAAATTATACAAAATTGACATTTAAATGAATTAAAGCCAATCAGATGCAGCATGAGTGAAATTTGAAGTAGTTTACAACCAATCATAATGCAGTAAGCCATAATATCCAGAGAACAGAATTGAATATTAGCCAATGAAATTGCAATATTTGTGTAGCTTTGTGGAGATCGGACCAATCAAATGCGAGGATGTCCCAGTATGCATTTTGGTTGGTGGGCGTTGGAGAACCAGTCAAGCAGCAACCACCAACTGGGTGCTTCAACTTGACCATTTCAACTCTGTCCCGATCATGGCCAAGAAGCAAGCTAAACCTGTGCCTGTGAAGAAGGCTGCTAGCAGCAGCAGCTCCGACTCTTCTGACAGCGAACCTGCTCCTGCCAAGAAGACTGCCCCAGTCAAGAAGGCTCCCGTGAAGAAGGACGAGTCCTCGTCAGATGACGATTCATCCTCGGATGACGAACCAGCTCCCAAGAAGGTTGCTGCTACGCCTGCCAAGAAGGCGGCTCCTGCCAAGAAGGAAGAATCTTCCGATGACTCTTCGTCCGACGATGAACCTGCCCCCAAGAAGGCTGCTCCAGCCAAGAAGGCCGCTCCTGCTCCGGCCAAGAAGGCCGCTGCCAAGAAGGAAGAATCTTCCGATGACTCTTCGGACGATGAAGAACCAGCTCCCAAGAAGGCCGCCGCTCCTGCCAAGAAGGCCGCTGCTCCTGCCAAGAAGGTCCCTGCTAAGAAGGAAGAATCCTCGTCCGACGATTCCTCGGATGACGAACCTGCTCCTAAGAAGGCTGCTCCTGCCAAGAAGGTCCCAGCCAAGAAGGAAGAATCCTCGGACGATTCCTCCTCGGAAGATGAAGCTCCTGCTCCTAAGAAGGCCGCTCCTGCCAAGAAGGTCCCTGCTAAGAAGGAAGAATCCTCGGACGATTCTTCCTCGGAAGATGAAGCTCCTGCTCCAAAGAAGGCTGCTCCTGCCAAGAAGGACGAAACCTCGTCTGACGATTCCTCTGACGAAGAAGAAACTCCCGTCATCAAGAAGCGCAAAGCCTCTGACGCGACCGAACAACCCCTTAAGGTTCACAAGAACAACCAAGGTGAAGCCAAGGCCGTTCCTGAATCCACGGAAATTTTCATTGCTGGCTTGCCATGGGTGTGCGACGAAGAAGAACTCAAAGCCACCTTCGCCGACTGCGGTGAAATCACTGCTGCTCGCTTCCCACAAGATGCCAATGGCCGTTCCACCGGTACTGCTTTCCTTACCTTCGACACTGCCGCCGCTGCTGAAGCTGCTTTGGCCAAGGACGGCCAAGACTTTGGCGGTCGCTGGATGAAGATCCGCTCGGCCGACAAGAAGGGTCACGTGGACGATAAGCCTGAAGGCTGCGTCTCCATCTTTATTGGCAACCTCAGCTGGAATATCGACGAAGACACTCTTCGCGCTTCGTTCGAACACTGCGGTGAAATCGAATCGGTCCGTTTGGCCACCGACAGGGACACCGGCGATTTCCGCGGCTTTGGTCACATTGATTTCGCCACTACTGAAGCTGTCGACGAAGCCGTCAAGATGAACGGTCAAGACATTTTGGGCCGTGCTATTCGCGTCAACTACAGCGAAAAGAAGCAACAAAACGGAGGCGGATTCCAAGGCGGTCGCGGTGGTGGCCGTGGCGGCGGACGTGGTGGGCGTGGCGACTTCGGTGGCCGTGGCGGTGGACGCGGTGGCGGTCGCGGTGGTCGTGGTGACTTCGGTGGCCGTGGCGGTGGACGCGGTGGCGGACGTGGCTTCGGCGGCGGACGTGGCGGTGGCCGTGGCGGTGGTCGCGGTGCCGGCGGTCCTCCTAAGCGCCAACCATCCTCGATCCAGAGCTTCCAAGGCCAAAAGAAGACGTTTGATTAAACACCATGCGTCGTCGACCCCAATAGACACACAACTGCTAGGGCTAGAGTGCTTCGATATATAATATATATGTAACCCCGCCATGAACCAAACTTGCCTTTCTGTTGTTGCATTGGACTGCTAGTGTCTTGAGGATTTATGATGCTTGTGGTGCTTTTTGCTCTTCTTTTCTTTCTTTTCCTTCTTCTCTTTCTTCTCTTTCTTGGACTTCTTCGACTTGTCTCGGGATCTGTCATCTCTGTCACCGCTGTCGTCTCGATCGTCTCGATGACTTCGTTTTCGGTCGTCACGATATCGATCAGGTGAGGATTGTCTCCGTTCTCTGTCATCTTGTTTCTCCTCTTTTTTGTTGTCTTTTTGGTTTGGAGATGGTTCTTTTGGAGCTCCTTGGGGTTTGTCCGTTTTCGTCTCCTCTTCGTCTTCGCTGGAGCTACTGCTACTGCTGCTGTCGTCTTCTTCCTCTTCGTCGTCGTTTTCAAACACAGACTGGAACAAATCGATCGGTGGACGTTCCAAAGGCGGTAACTCTGGCAATTGTTCCTTTGATGCGTCAGCTACAGGCTCATTTGACGCCGCGCCGGCTGGAACATGAGCCAAGATATCGTTTTCGAAGCGGACATTTACGGATGATTTAGTCGGTGCTTCAGCTGGTGCGTCAGGCACAGCGAGGCGAAATCGCTTGCAGAGTAATTTGTCAGGCATGAATGGTCGCGTTTGTCGCACTAAAGGCTCAATGGCACGAGCGATTGGCGCTGCTGCAGTGGACTCGTCAGTAGAGCTCGAGGCTTTTTGAAAGCGGTTTGAAATGGCCGCCAACATGCCTATTGCGAGAATGAGTTCCATGAACAAAGCAAGATGTGTAAGTACCAGCGCGAAACTGCGAGTGCAGCAGCTGCCTTTCAGGTGCAGGAGGTGCTGGCTGTTTGCTCACTTCTCCCAGTGCCTCTCCACGCTGGGCAGCCGTCATGGGTCGTTGCTTTCGTGGTGGAGCCAAGCGTAGATGCTTTAATGTTGGAGTCCAGTTCGGCGGGACATTGATTGCTGCCAGAACGACTGGAGGAGGCTTGTGGCGCGTTGAACTCAGCTTGAAGCCTGTCAAGACAGGAGTTCCATCACTGCAAAATTGCGTAGGAGCTGGTCGATCTTCGTCGTCGTGTGGAGCTGTAAGCATGGCTCTGGATGCGGTCGAAGGAGCTTTAGAAAGTACGCGGTCAAAAGACTCCTTTGTATCCATGGCATAAATATCGAGATCGTCAGCTTCTTCAAGAGCACTCAAGCCATGCCTATGAAATGTGTAAACGCAAGTATGAAATGGAATAGACAGACCCCATCGTATTGCCACCACTACCTCGGATGGCATCAGCAAACGTCATGATTGCACGAGAATTGGATTGTTTGGACGCTGCTTCTTGCTGACGCTTGAGAAATCCAAATTCCGGGGCATTCACAAATGGATCAAACCCAACGCCATACTTGTCGTTCTTCTGTGCGGGGAAAAAGTCTGCAATATTGATATTGTGCTTGGGGGCAATGAGGACAGTATTGTCGTCTGGATCGTCAAAACGACTAAATTTTCTCTTGCGGACTTTTGGCCCAACTCCTTGCCCTGGCTTCCAGCCCATCTTGCCTAGCAAAGTTGTTCCAATTGTGCTTTTGGAGGGTTGGATAAAGTCGTCGACAACAAAGCCGGGAATCGGAACATTTTCTGCCGCTTGCTGCGTCTGAAATTTCTTGGATTGGGCATCCTGCGCTGAGCTGTCATACTTGGAGCTCAATTCCAGTCGTTTTCCCAGCAACGGATCATCTTCTTCATCCATAAAGTCTTCGATACGTTGTTTCCGCGACACATCTTGACCTCGAGACGACTGAAACGTACTTGGAGTCCATCCTTCTTTACTTCCCACTGTATTGAAGTAACCTGCGGAGAAGCCTCCGGTGAAAGCCCCATGGAAACGCTTATCCTGCGGGAAAAAACATCCTCAGTCCTTAGTGTACTCCGTCGGACGCACCTCGCGCTTCTTCTGGAGGTTGCTCATCCAAAAACCTTCAAATCACACGGATAATCACTAACAATTATCCGGACGAATTACATTTCGGATAAAAATCCGGATATCCCGGATGATTTGAGAAGAAATTATACCCAATCAAACAGCTTTTGATCTATTTTTTACACCAATGAGACCTCAATAAGTATCAACAATGTGATTTATTGGTTGATTATAGTGAAATTCAACAAGCTATTTTGAATGAGGCAACATTTTGTTCTGACTATAACGTTGGCTGATATGCCCGACGACATAGGTTTTTGTATTTCCTGCAACGACACTGCCAGAGAGGATGATGAACTCAGTGGCGACGATCAAAGAACATCTTTGGTTGAATGAAGCTCATGATTTTGGTTCGAACGACATCACCCACCCCATTCATTGTGATGGCAGGGACTCCTCAGAAATAATATTATAAAATAATCAATTTTGGTATTATCTTTTACAGATTTCGACACCATTGTCACATGAGCCCACATCAATTATATCAGCAGTAGATCACAATGGTGAGGAATGAATCGTACTTGTACATTATGGTCCTCTGCCTTGGTCATACTTACAATCTTTCGGTCAACATTGGTATCGATGTATGGCTTCATCCACAGCAACCACTTCGTTTCCCATGTTTCGAATGAAAACCATATCGTACACACACTGGTTGAAGCCATTTCTTAGTCCTCTTGAACTGAGGGGTATCGTGTGGTATACTACAAGGGTAGATAGCGTTCTATAATAGCATTTCTGACACCAATTGAATCTAGTTCGTCGATTAGTTGTTTGGCAATTGAAAATAGTACGCCGTATCAATTATCTCATGATAACGCAAAGCACCAATTTTTGGGCGTATCGACAGGTCATCTAGCGCTATTTATACGCCATATCTCATCGAAGGCTCGTCCAATTTCCGTTATTCGAGAGCCAGAATGTTCGCGACATGTGGCTCTCACATTATCACCATAGTTATTCAATTACACAAGTACTAAATGAGAAAGACTTTTTTCAAGTCCAAATATATTGCGCCATTTTTGGCCTTATACAATAAGCAAGAATAAATTTGACAACATGGCCACTTCTGCAAAGAAATATATATGCTTTTTAAAGGTAACAATCAATTATGCAAGGTATACACAGTAGAGACTTTTATCAAAGAACTACGGATTCAACAATGTTCACTCCCAAACGTCCTTCGTCGCGAGCAGGTACGACATCTGAAGCATCGTCGCTCACTCCTTTCTTAGGCCTTTTTGAAGAAACTAGCTCTCGAAGAAGCGCTAACGTCAGGATCCCCCCGCCGACCCGAATTTCTTGCGTCTTGGTGGTTTTTTCGACTCGTCAGGAAGAGCAAAGACATGGCGGCGAACATGGGATTGCGCGGCGAGCCACTCAGGCTACGCAAACGACGACGGAACGCCTCATGAAGCATAGCGCTCAAGGCGCGCATGCATTTTGTCCAGTGAAAGTGGCCAAATGCCAGATTTTTCAAAGCCAGACACCATCTTCGTCGCCCAGTTGTGCCGCTTCCATGCATTTGACGCGATTTCCTTCGCATCTGACTATGGGATGGTAGACGCCTCATCTAGGATAAGTCATTAATACAAAATGAACATTGATCAATCGTACCGTTTTTTGTTGCACCCTGCACTGCGTGAACGAAGCGATCGGCTCACAGTGTTGACGGACCAACTCGTCCATCGTATTGTCATACAGTTCAATCGCGAGGAGTCGTCTATATATAGATATTAAGAGAAATATGCGCTTCAGTTTGCGATTTATCTTGACTTTGTGGAGCCGCTCACAAGAGGAGAAGCAGATAAACGACGACAAAAAGAGCCTGTCATCCGAGGTCCCGGTGACACAACAGTAAATTTACTAGAGAAGAATACTCTGCGAGCAAGTGGTAGTCGGGTTTGACGTGTGCTACGCGCTGGCGGTGGTGGCGACGTTTAGTGGCTACAGCAAGGTTGATGTCGGCTGTGACAAGTTTGTGGTCTGAAGGTGTAATTAGTCCACCCCATGACTGTGCATTGGTGCAGAAGCGGCGTTGATTATGAGGGCCCAGTATGAAATCAATTTGGTTGAAGATGCGGTGGGTGGTGCGTGTTTGGGACCATGTTGTCAAATTTGTAGCCGAAGCTGTCTCCACGCACTTGGCACGATGTAGTATGGAGAAGTTCTCCAAGACGATGTAGCCCCCATCGATTTCATGGCGTGGATTCCAGCGAAGGCAACATAATGACGCAAGAGGTCTCATGCATTAATAACTGTAAGATTGCCCAATTCCAAGTAGTAATAAACAAGCAAACTCTCGACTTCACGTTTGTCAATCATGAAATCAAAGATACCATCGCGGATTGCCCTCTTGAACGGCGCGAATACAAAAATATCCAGTGGTTGGACTAAATGCGTCGCATTTTCTGGGTGGATCAAAATAACGACTTGGAGCTGCTTGCACTTTTCTGGGTGGATCAAAAGCACGACTTGGAGCTGCTTGCACTTATTGAAAGACCGTTGCGAAATATAATTTCCGTATTTGTCCATGATAAGCAATATTGGGCGTTCAATGTCACTTCCAACTTGACTGGAAGACCAGCCAATCCAGTTGTAGAACAATTGCTCGGTAATGATGCCCATGTTTGACGTCGTAATGGTACTGCCTTCAATCGCGTCGCATGCCTCGAGGCCTCGGTAAAGCTCGGAACCGGAAAAATAAATGTCGGTGGTACAATGTTTTCCGGCAGCATTTCCGCACACAACGATGGACAAATGGAAACTTGTTGAAATCGACTTGGACCAAACGGTCTTCGCTCCACGTAACGCGAGGACCTTCTGGCTCTTGTTGCCTGAGTCGTAGACTATCTTGTCCACGTTGAAAATTCGGCTTTCGTCGAGCTGATAATCCCTGATGGCAGATGATATCGAGTCGTAAAAACGGTCAATGTCGGCCGGGGACACAGAGTTGCGTGCTCGATTCATGGTTCGGTATGCCCTTGAAACAAGTCGTATTTACGTGCAACGAAACGGCGTGTCCAGTGGCGGGAGACCTTTTTCTTATTCAAGCATCGCATTATCCAATTTGTGCGCAGTAGGAGGATTCGGCGGGTAGGTGGATGGCCTTTCATTTGCATGGCTCCCGCTCGGTCATGCAAATGGGATTCGAGATGTCAGAAATCATAGTGTATCCGGACTCTGTACGGATATTGGAGATTCATTCTTATTTTATTACATGGTTTCGGCAACGAACGTATAATATATTCAAGTTATAATTTAAAGTGTATTTTATGAAGAGGAGTCGATCTCCTTCAAAGTTGCAATAGGAACAAGGAAATCAACCAATCATGTTTAATGTAACATTTGTTACATTATCATATGTTGATGGTTGGTTATGCTTCACGGCGTGCATCAGCTATGATGTGAAGAGGAATGCTCACTACCCAATTTGCTTCCTCCGAACTGAGCTCCTTCTAGCTCTGCGTATTGTGTATACCCTTCTTTATTGCTTGCATTCTGTGTGTGTGTTATATTTGTTATTTCAAGTATGACTTTTCCTGCTGCTTCTGCGAAACAATCACTTCCTGCGGACTTGGCTCTTCTGGCATTTGACGGAAAGAAGGCCTCGTTTCGTGTATGGTCCCATGGTTTCATCAGCTATTTAGAGGGAAATACTCTAGAAATGGTTGGAAACTACCTTAGGGAACTTAAAAGTCACCAGAGCGACGTATCAAATACGAGGACTGGTTGACATGTGTGCCTCCTGTAGAAACTACTGGGAATGAGATTCATGATCAGTGGTATGCATACAATAGAAAGCGAGCTGAACAATAGGTTCGATTTTATCTTCTAGCTCTTCTTCCTAAGTCTTTCGTTCAACAATTGAGAGATACGACAGACTCTAAGACTCCTGTGAATGAGGTGTGGGCTGAAGTGAATCGGCGATACGGGATTTCTAACGTATCTGCTGTTACGAATTACATGGGACAATTGGTCAAAATAGCTCAAAAACCATTTCTGTATATTTGGCATATCACGAAATCATCACGAAAACCTTTCAAACTAAATACAGCTTTTGAATTGATAGAGGGTTTGATCTCTCGAGCCCCAGGACAGCAGTGGGGACATCAACTCGGATCGTTTGCAAGATTGAAATGAACATGGCGAGAGAAGAAAGCACAACCGGTCGGTCAATTGAGCAGGTGTAATAAAGGTGAGCAAAACAAGCGCAAAGTGCCACTGAAATGTTTCAGGCAAGAGATTGAGGATACCCAGGCGTGAAAGGTTGGCGTTGCTGTGGGCGTTGCTGTGAAGGAAAGACAAACAAGGTGACTCTTAGACACTTGGATTTGAGTATAACTGTATATTCTAGTGTAATTTAAGGGTCCAGTTCTGGTGCTACAAGACGACGACAGCGTTCAATCTCTCGTTTGTGGTCGAGCAATTGTTGGAGCCTTTTGCCTTCCTTTCGAACGACTGTTCATCTGTGCTGGGTGCTTAAATGTATGATCCTCTACTGCATCAATCATGTTTCTAAGCTCGTTTTCTACAGGTTGAAGCATTTGAACATGCGTGAGTTCGTTTCTTGACCTGTTGGACCCGTGAAGGACTTCATCAACGAGATTTAAGACCACACGATTGAACTAATGCACTGTGTATTTTAAGTTATTGTTGCGGCCGTTCTTTCCTTTTGATCGCATCGTACAAAGTAATATAGCTGATGTCGTCCATCCTCTTTCGTTGCCATTCATCCATGGTCATATTCCCGTAGGCAAGTGAGCAAGTCTACTGTATCAAAGTGTTAAAACAGCAAGAAAGTTCCGAGGCTGGCATTTTTGCTATGATTGATTCGTCTACATCAGAAAACGAGACCATTGTATGAATGACCTTTCTAGCTTTCGAGAAATTCACAGCGTCTGATTTGTGAATTGACCATGGCCGTAAAAATCGAAGTGGGGCAATTCTTTGTGCTGGAAGCCCAAGCCACCATAAATTCCACAATTCGTGCGATTTACACTTGGGGAAACGGAAGCTGCTTGGTACCATGTGCATCCTGCCCCCCCCCAGGTCCAAGATGCCGCACCTGTGTCGTCGTCAGATGCTCCTGTGGCCTCTGGTGAAGATTGTGTCTGGTTGGCCAACATGCCATGCAGAGTGGTTAGAAGCTGGGCGAGTGAGTTTGAGTCCATCAATTGGGAACTTGCAGATGTTGTCGATGATTGAGACACTATCGTGGCTAGCCTTTCGTTTAGTCGATTCGACATCGATTCAATGGCCTCTAACATGGTAGAATGCAAGGTTGTCTTTACGAAAGGAGTGAGTGCCAATGTCAGCACTGTTTAATCCAACAGCGGCCATGTCGTCCCGAAACAATGAACAGGTGAGCCTTAACCACGTTGCAAACGTTTCGTTTGCGTTCGAGCCAAACAAGAGGGTAGAGGCTCCCTCACATAACGAACGGCGTGAAAACACAGCCAAGGCTAAACTATAGACAGTCAAAGCGTTAACACAACATCTAGAATCCTGTCGAACCTTAACACAGGACAAATTGCGGGCTCATGGGGATTCGCATACACATGTCTTGGCCAATTCATTTTACCTTCTTGGTCGTTTTTCATTTTGCGCAATCTAATAAGCATGCTATCACCTAGTCTACTGTAAAATGCGCATCAATGTTTCAAGCACCTTCCCAAGATATGTGATCGTAGCGTATGGCAGCAACTGATGCAGCACGGGCCATCAAATTCCATGAAAGCACAAGGAAACAATGGACATGAGGAGAGTACGTTTGTCCGACAGGTTGTGGGATCGACTTATGAGCTATAAAACGAAAGCCTGTGTAGCTCGTGAGATATCGTGATTAAATCAATATTAACTTGGACTGTTAGAGGCATCTTTCCCTCGTTGATTGACATTAGACCATCCTCCTTGAACTTTGCCACTTGCCGTTTGTATCCATTTGAAAAATCTAAGGATGCTGCATGATTGAATAAGTGCTGCTGCGTTACCTTTTAGCATGACGTCCAGATCGGGTGCTAATGAAATTTTGCGTTCCCTATAGAGAAATTTGATGGCATTTATGTATCCATTGACGGTCGAGAATGAATTTGGAGCAGCTTTGCCATTCGCAGCGGCTTTCTTCTTCGTCACGCTGGCGAGGAACGCCTTGCAAATTTCTACTTCCAAAGGAAGCTTGATTTCACTTCCTCGGACTAAAGTCGGGTGTGTCTCCTCCAACCAACGCTTCAAATATGCGGTCATCGTGTTGTACTGCGCGCGAGTTCTTTCAGCAACTCTGGCTCGCAACACCTTGTCACCTGCATCCTCGTTGCTCGTATCCAGAGCCTTACGTTTCCTTCCCATCGCAAGAACAAAACTGACAAGAACCATGCATCCGGATGTTTCGTTTCGTCAAAATTTCGTGATTTTGAAACTATCTAACAGATAGTTTTTTACATACAAATTCTCGTACTTCCCCCTGTGATTCGAAATACGATAGTTGATGGGCACGAAATTCCAACGAAAGAAAAAGTTTCGTGACTCGTTCAAATATCCGGCTAAAAGTTTCGTGATGTCCCACTATTTGACAATATTCAGTCATGGTTTGGTGAGATGAAGTCCCTAAAGAATTTGATCAATGCACAGTCCCAACAGCACTTGGGACGAGATAGTGTAACTGATGATATGCTTATTTATTTGGCATTGAATGAATTACCTTCTCAATTTTATGGCGCACAGATTAAATATGACTCTTCCTTCACCTTGTCTAATGTTGAGACAAATTGGTGGGTGTTTTAGGTCAGAAAATCGGCTATTTTGACCATGGGCGGTCAAAATTCGAAGCAAGAACAACGTCGGAAAATTGTCCAATCAAGGGCCAGGAAAACAAAACAATTGAAGTGTTTTGGCCAATCAAAACAAGCGACACGACGGCAGTCAAGGCACTTCTATTGCGATGGGAAGTACAATGTTGGTGCCCAATACCATCCGAAGTGGAAGTGCCCCAAGCGGCAAGAAGATTTCAGCCAGGGATGGACTCGGTCCAATATTTACGAGAAGCCAAGGAAGATGCAAGACTCGACTCTCCGTGGTCGGGATGCGATGCGCCAGGAAGTGCCCTGCGGCGCTGTGACTACTCGAGAAGAGGTGCCGCTGCCACCCATGGCCGATTCGAGAAAAGAAATTGAGCTCCCCGATGACGAATCGACCAAGTCGATTGAAGACATACTGTTCAACGACGACGACGAACTCGAAGACGATATGATGCAATTCTTCCCAGCTCTGGTTGCTGACACAACTGCAACTCCTAGAATGGAGACAGTGGCAGCCTCTATGAAGTCTCTCTCAGTTGAGCTGGATCAGGTAATAGCATCTAAACTTCCGCATTTGCTAACACTACGCTCAATGACTAGAAGTGAATGGGCTCTCGATGGTGGATGCGGGCATCACATGACTGGAGATGTACGATATCTAGTTAAATCTAATGTACACTCTGGTTTTGTGTTCAAATTTGGAGATGGATTCAGTGCACACATCTAGGTGTAGCTAAGCTTTGGTTTGAGTCTCCTGAGGGAGTTCGACCTTTCACATTCAAAAATGTAGCCTATGTGCCAGGAGCTAAAGCTAATATACTGAGTGAAAATCAATTGAAACGATGTGGATATTACATCGCAGATAGCTCTTGTGGCATGTACAAGTATGTGTTTAAGGATAATTACTGAAGTTGATTGCTAGCTGTATTAATGGAGCTTACTACGTTAAGAGCCATTCTATCAATGAGCGCCAGATGCCATGCAGTTAAACATGGTCCATCTCGTCGGACTGTGATATCGAATGTCGAGCGAGCGCACGCGCTGTTTCGTGAGTGGCATGTTAGACTAGGCCACGTAAACAGAGAGACTTTGATTCGCATGACTTCTGGAAAGATGTATGGTCTACCTAATGTACATGTCGATAGTTTAAAGGATTTAAATGTGTTTTGCAAGACGTGCGTCCTTGCAAAGCACAAGCGAATGTCCTACAGACGCCTTGTTGGATCAAGACATTCTGATCCTTTGGCATCGCTCCACATGGACACACGTGGGCCACTCAAACAAGCTGGATTGTATGGTACAATGAACAATATTCGCTATTACTGTTCAGTGATTGACGATGCATCATCATTTCGTTGGGCGTCATTGCATAGTGCTAAAGACACAATCCCAAATACCATCAAGAACTTTGTTAAATCTGTTCAACGGCAAACCGACATGGTATTTGGTCGTGTTAGAACCGACGGAGGCTCTGAATTTAACAATAGAACTCTTCTTAAATTCTACAAAGAGCTAGGAATAAAATATGAAAAGTCTAGTCGATATTCACCAGAGGAGACTGGGTCTGCTGAGAGAGACCACCAGTCAAAGTTTGCTAAAGTTAGATGCATGCTTTTAGATGCTAATATGACTGCAAAGTGGTGGCCCGAAGCGTTGATGTATGCTACGTACATTCAAAATCTCACACCTTACAAGCGTCTCAGCAACAAGACACTGTATGAATATATTCATGGTGTCCTTCCTGATTTAAGTCGCAATACATATGTGGGGATGTGTCTGTTACGCACACATACCGCAAGAGCTTAGATCAGACAAGAAGCTCTCGTCTAGGTCTATTAAATGTCGACTCCTGGGCATAGCAGAAGACTACAAAGGATACCGTCTATTAGATATCCATAGCAATAAGTTTCTAATTGCACGTGATGTCACGTTCGATCGATAGTTCCTAGGAGACACTGTAACGAAAGTCTTCCACCACCAGGAACCTCGTCTAACTAGACGTGAAATCCATGCTATTGACTCGCTGCCTGGTTCAGCGGCAATGGGTTCAAATGTTGGTGATTGGGAGAGCCATGCTGCTGATTGTGAGAGCCATGGTGCTGATTGTGAGAGCACTCACAACAATGACACTGACTTTCGACACTCGTCTCGAAGTATTCCTGTAGACGTACAGGACGAGCATCATTCAGACGTGGATGATCCAACTTCACATTCTAGATTACATCGTAAGAGAACAATACATCGTGACATGCATCACATGCAGTTAAAGAAACCACAAGTTACTCGAGTCAGTGGGAGAACTTCAATGAGCGTGAGTAAAACTCACTCTCCAACCTCAACCCTTGACTCTCCAACCCAAACCCTTGAATCTCGCACGAGATCAAGACGACAACATCGTCGTCTTCCCGGTCGTTTTAACGACTATGTATGTAATAACACAACCACTCGATCGGGTCATCCGAGAACAGAGTCACTAGAATTGAATGAATTATTAAATCTACTTCATACTGGATTGACAGTCCACGAGAGCATCCACGACGCTTTTTCAACTTATTTTTCATTTACTGAGGATCTGACTATGAAATTATATGTCCTGGAAGAACTTTTTCTGAGGAATCGAAATATACCATTTATTCTCATTTATCTGGAATACTTTGCGAGAAATTCAATTTGAAAATGTGAAATTCTGATATTTTCACCCTTCAAAAATAATACCTCAGTGAAGATTATACATATACTATATTAAGTATAAAAATATATATATGGAATAACAACAATTTCTAGTACTACTAACTGTGAAATATAATATATTTTTATAATAAAATAAAAAGCGTCCTGGATGCTCTCGACCACTGTGAGTTCAATTGATCAATCCAAACAGTACTCTGCTAATGTTGGAGATGTGCAGTCTACTCCACCTCAACATTCAAAGATACCAGTCCCTCGATCTCTCCATGAGGCACTATCGGGACCTCATCGAGCTCAATGGCGTCAAGCCATTGATGATGAATATCAGTCGTTAATTGATAATAAAACCTGGAATTTAACTGAACTTCCTCCTGGCAGGAAGGCTATACCATGTCATTTGGTGGTCACAGTTAAATACCACTCCAATGGGACAATCGAACGCTTTAAAGCTCGACTTGTTGCCCAGGGATGTCATCAGGAGTTTGTTGTAGACTGTGACGAAGTCTATGCACCTGTTGCTCGATTTGAGTCACTCAGGCTTGTCCTAGCACTAGGTGTAATTCACAATTGTATTATCAAACAAATGGATGTACATACTGCCTTTCTAAATCCTGATAGCACAAAATTGTACATGAGACAAGCCCCAGGCTTTGTGCAAGTCAAATCCAAGCACCTAGTATATGAACTTGTTAAGAGTATTTACGGTCTTAAGCAAGCTCCTAGGATTTGGTATCAGCTATTAAATGAATTTCTTGTCTCATTTGGTTTTGAAGGATGTAGGAAAGAATACTGCATCTATGTTCAAAAAGTGGGAGATAATACAGATCAATGGCTAATCGTAGTCGTTTATGTTGATGATCTCACAATTCTATCGAGAAGCTCGACATTAGTCAAAAAGCTTCAAACTGAGTTGAGCAAAAGATTTAAGATGAAAGATTTAGGCGACTTGAACTACATTCTCAAGATTAGAATCGAGAGAAATCTATTTTTGAGAACAATGACCCTATCACAAGAAAAGTATATACTTGACTTGCTAGAGAAATACAATATGGTTGATTGTAGACCAGCGATGACTCCACAGTTAGTGGGAGTTGAATTGTATCCAGAAACAACTATGTCTTCAGCTGAAATTGCTTCACAACCATATCACTATAGAGGGTTAGTTGGTTCATTACAATATTTAGTTAGAGGCACAAGGCCAGACATTGCAAATGCTGTCCCATCTCTAAGTAATTTTTTATCGTGTTATAACAAGCTACATCGGGAAGCAGCCCTGAGAGTACTAAGATATTTGAAAGGGACGCCCACATATGGACTTCTTATAGATGGAAACCAAGCCGGAGTTTCGTTAGAAGTCTATACGGATGCGAGTTTCGCGACTCAACATAAAGAGCATAAGTCAGTAACAGGTTATTTAGTTATAATAGCCGGAGTCTGTATATCTTGGTGCAGCTCTAAGCAAGCGTGTCAGTCTCGATGACTTAGTCGGAATTGGTAGCTCTAAGCGAGGGCATCAAGGAAAGCGAATGGGTTTGTCACCTACTCAGTGAGATAGGATTTAAACCATCTGGACCAGTGGTTGTCTGGTGCGACAACACTGCAGCGATAGACATAGTCCATAATCCTGGAAATCACAAAGCCAGCAAACATATCGAAACTAGATATTTATTTGCAAGAGACTTAGTGGAAAAGGATAGAATCAAAGTAAAATACTGCAAAACAGCGGAAATGCTTGCAGATAACCTAACTAGGGCACTGCCGGTGAAGCAATTTCAATTTCTGCGTCATGCGATGGGTGTGCGAGATCTGTCCCCTTCGCAACGATAAAAAACACAATTGACAGCAGAATTGGGGTTAGGTAATGGAGTCTCCTCACTCTTCAAGTGGGAGTGTCAGAAATCATATTGGAGATTCATTCTTATTTTATTACATGGTTTCGGCAACGAATGTATAATATATTCAAGTTATAATTTAAAGTGTATTTTATGAAGAGGAGTCGATCTCCTTCAAAGTTGCAATAGGAACAAGGAAATCAACCAATCATGTTTAATGTAACATTTGTTACATTATCATATGTTGATGGTTGGTTATGCTTCACGGCGTGCATCAGCTATGATGTGAAGAGGAATGCTCACTACCCAATTTGCTTCCTCCGAACTGAGCTCCTTCTAGCTCTGCGTATTGTGTATACCCTTCTTTATTGCTTGCATTCTGTGTGTGTTATATTTGTTAGAGAGGCTTGGGCAAAGCGGGGCGAGGGCCTGGTTTGCATGGCTAAATGCCACAGCGTTTCACGTTTACCCTTTTGGCAAGGGCATTTCGCGGGATTCCATGCCTTTTTTATGCCGCGTACACAGTCAAACGGTTTTCGAGCACTGCACTTATGGCTTCGTGTAAATGCTCTGGCGGATAAGTCTTGTATTTCATGGTGAAAAGAGAAGTTAAGCGTTTTATCTATGAATTGGTGAGCCTTTGTCACAGCCACTCGAGTTGGCGCGATTGTTTGGCGCCAATGCTGGTGGTTTAGCGGAATGCTACTTTGAAATAAAATATTCATTTTTTCTATATGATTTTGCAGGTCAAAAAGTTATAGAGGTATTGTTACTGTGATTCTATTGGCTGTTATTGCTATGCCCAAAAATTGACGCATGCCCAAAAATTGGCTCTTTGCGTTAGTCCTATGGAGCAGACATCCTCAAAAAATAATTCTATTTAAATATATTTAAATATAATAATAGAATAATGTATTTACCCAACTATATATTGCAAAATAAGTTATTTCTAAGAATCGTTATCTTGAATAAATTGTACTAAAATTTCACAATCACAGTCGATAATTTATTTTTATTGAAAGGATTATTCTCGGTATTCTTAACCATTGGATTTAATGAATGGACAACCTTTCCATCACATTGTGGCCATTCAAGTAGTATACCGTAATTTAACTTAGAGGGGAGTCACCAGTGAGCCAAGCCAATTATGAGCCAAACGAACTTTGGTAGTCGCTGAGGCGAATCTAGTAAATGGAGACAATTTCCATTCCACCGGTGGGGAGCCAAGTGTGCGCCAATCGTAATTATCCGTAGAATCTGAATATCTTTTCTTTTTTGCCTGTGCGGCCACACAGATCATGTTGGCATCAAGTGCTCTCGCTTGATCAATGATGCGTGAAACATTGGAGTCTAATGACATTGATGCGTTAGTTCAGTTGCTCAATGACTCGTCATCATCTGGAAGTGAAGATCTAACGTTTTGTGATACTAGTACATGCATAACCGAGCGGCAGAGTTGCAAGTCTCCTTCTGTCAGCCACTCCCTTCCACTTCCCATGACTCGAGGTATTGATGGAAACAGAGCAACAGGGGACTGGGCAAACTACGGCTGGGATTGGAAGATACATTAATCTTGATTACACTTGATTGGACAAATGGATTGGCTTTCCAATGGCTCATTCCTTGATTTTGAGCCATAGGCGTCTCGTTTGGCTCAAAATGGAGGTTTGAGCCAACCAACTTCAATTGGGTTGGCTTTGGCTCAACCGGTGACACACAAAAATGGAGCCATGAGCCGAACTTATTTGGAACGTACGGATAAGTCGAGTTGGCTTCCAAATTGGCTCAACCGGTGACTCCCCTCTTAGAGAGGGTCATAATTGCATTGTCATGGCACCAACGAACAAACCCAAGCGTCCTATCATTGGCGCAAGTTTGCTGAAATTTACCTCACACGGTTGTCACCAACCTCCACTATCTGGTAATGCAAATGCGACACGAAACGAACGCCAAACGGCTAAGGATACACTAATTTGTGTTCCCATATTATGACTAGCCACTCCGAGTATGTCTCCTTAGACTCGGACAACCATGTTTTTCCCAATGATGTGTACGAACTCCTTATTCCCAGGGAGGTGAACAAATTTCATGGATGGATTGAATGGATTTCTCTCTCATTACACCCTTTTTCGTTTGCGCAAACAGTGTGACTCGGAAGTACACTAAACTGGATCCTATTTGCGAAAATACACTGATGAAGTGGATGGCATCACTCACTCGCCATCTCGAAACCAAACTTGCCCGCCTCTTGCCTCCCAAATTTGCTTTGGTGTTTGATGGACGGTCCTCTGGTTTGACCCAGCTATTTGGCAAGACCTTGGAGAATGTGGTGGTTTTGATTAGTGATAATTGTTCAACTAATCGTGCATTGGCTCGAATTTGTGGTCTCCCATTGGTCGGTTGTGCGAGTCACCGTTTCAATCTTTTCTTCAACGATATTTTGACCGCTCACGAAAATAAAGTCAATATAGTGAACGAGCCAATGAAAAAGTTGCGGCATGTTGTGCCGGCTGCGAAGTCGCGGCGCTTGACGCCTTTGGTGGCCAAGACGAAGAATCCAACGCGCTGGAGCTCCACCACCCATATGCTCCAGCGCTTCTGGGACATCAAAAGTTTCCTGCCATGTATTGGTGATCGTGATGTTGATTCCTTGATGCCATCTGTCGCTCAGGACAGAAGCATCGAAGGCATCTTGCTTGTCCTACAAGATCTCGACACTGCTACAGTTGCTCTCCAGTCACAACATACTACTCTTGTCGACGTCCGAAACTTGTTCGATCAAGCCATCGAAGAATATCCTGGCGCCGCTTGTCGACTCTCGACGGAAGCGGGCATCGTGGCAAACATCGAATTTTAAAATGCGGTGGTATATGCTTTGAGAGAGATGACAAACACTCTGAATGATAGAGAACGTCTTTCGGTACAAAATATGCGAGTTGAAGTGGCGACACCAAGTGAAGTCCGCATTGAGCACTCTAGTCTCGCTGAAAGGGCTGAGAAGCGCATGAAGAAATCGTGTGGCGAAACCGGCTATATAGATGGCCACTTCATCCGTCCTAAATCGGACATTTGCGAAAGATTCTTTTGCAAACCAAGTACGCCTTTACCGACCGACGCCGTCCGATGAGCCCGCAAAGTTTTGAACGGCAAATGTTTTTGAACGCAAACAAGGACTTCTAGGGCATCAATGATGTAACTTTCATCATGTTTGATGAGCAGTAGATAGCGTTCTATAATGGATAATACATGTTGCTTGTGAATTATTCGAATAGATTACTCAGCTGCCGTCGAGATGGGGTAAATAATTCTTCCTCGCCGTGCCACAAGAATAGATTATCCTCACGGGAAATCCACGAGGAATAAGTTACTCGTGAGCGCCCGCCCGTGAATAAGTTCAACATACTATTTTGAGGATGTCTCCAAAGTTTGGAGACCTCTTACCTTACCAATCTTCGCCACGAAAGATGTCAAGACACAGCAACTGGCTCAGCCCATGGGATCCACCATCGGCATTGGCAGCAATAGTACACAATCGATGTCCCTTGTGTCGCAAATTTAGTGTCTCGTCGTGCGCATCATTGGTGTCATACAGTGAATCTTCGTGTCGAGAGTAGAGATAGTGAATGAATGACTCACTAGTGTTGACGTAGCAAGGATCAAATACTTGAGTGTCAAAACATACGGCCAAACTATTTCTTGCAGAATTTCTAATTTTGTAGCGAGATGATACAATGCTGGACAGGGAAAGTAGGCAATTTTCATTGAATCGTTGATTGGCTTACCTCGTTCAACACAAATGCAAATGGCGATTACGACAGAGATTTTAAATATACCAAACATTGAATAGTCGACGAGAAATGAAAATAAAACTGAAATGAATGGACTTCAACGTGGCCAATTGAGAATGGTACAGTCAGGAATATACAACAAGGCAAGACATTTTGTGCTTGTAGTGATAGGTGAACCGATGAAACGATTATTCTTACTCTTATATGCGATTGGACCATTCAAAGATGTCAACTGCTCACCGAAGAGCAGTGTGGTTCGATCTTTGCCATTCGAAAGGCAAATTGGTAAATTCGAAAGGTTGCCAAGGAAATGTTTATGTCGAAGGGTGCCGTTTGTGGCTTCGTCAAGTCCCCTGAGACCCATCGAACTGCCAAACTACCAGGTGGGTCTCCCATTCTCGGCAAATGAAAGATGCTCGAGTTCAATGGGCAACTTACCATCTTGATCTGGGCCTCGGTTGGAACAATGTTGAGTTCTCTGTCGAGAAAAATATCAACTTTAATTGTCCCAATAGCCTCCAATACTATGACCATAACCTGCGCAAGGAAGAACAATCAATGTTGAGTCGCCTAAATGGAGGTGGCAGAGCGATGATTTGGCCATGTCCAGCGAAGTTTTGTCGATGATAACTTTTTTGTCTGGACGTCACGATTCGCCTGCGTATTGCCAAACGCTTGTCAACTATTTGTTGCCCTTTACCCATGCCTACCACCACCAAGGGTATGTCTTTCAGCATGACACTGCCAGTATTTACACCAGCCGTGAAACCATGGAATTCTTGAAGCATTGTAAGGTATCTGTTATGACATGGCCAACGCTATCACTGGACCTAAATCCGATAGAGAACTTTTGGGCATTCTTACCCGAAAGGTTAATGCGGATGCAAGACAATTCTTAAGCGTGCAAGAGCTCAAAAAGAAAATTTTGAAGCCATGGCAAAAGTAATTTTGAAATTGATTACATCTATGAAATTACAAAGCTTCAAGTACTTTACTACCCATCGATCCATACGCCACTACAAACCATTTCCAAACCTCTCCAAATGATTTCATACTGTCTCGGCCTTTTCACATCAATTCTCTTTTTTTAATCAAGTAATTTTTTTTCAACCCAGTCAACATAACACCATTGGACCTAGTCGACTTTTCCTGTGGGCCAGACACGGCATGAAAACAACGTGTCATGGTATCTTTTCCCATGAATACGAAATGTATACAATATCTGTAGTGGATACACTCCCGTACGTTCACAAGGATGTCTGACAATATCATACTGGATCCGTGTATAACTTAGTGTATAGCTTCTGGAACAAGTGGAGGCACGATGAAAATACATATAATGCATCCCTCGATTGAATTTAGACTTGAACGCCACCAAATAGATACGTGTAAGTAAAGTATTGCAAGCTAAGTAAATATATGGATGCATAACGAGGAATAAAATATTTCAATTTGTTGATTTTTGTCAAGTACCTTTGTTCGATGGCCAACATTTTTTTATATATTCTTTTCCAGTCGAAATTTCAGCGTGTGTTTCACATCCAAACTCAAGAAATGAACAAAACGAATTTTCTTTTTAAGCTCTGTCATTCCATGGGGGTTGTATGTTGATACGATTTTAGGTGACTATGTCCTAAAGAAAAATCAACTGTATCTACCTTCCCTGTCCAGCATTGTAAGTTTTATCGCCCTTTTTGTGGCCAAAGTTAATAGGCACGTTATCGAAGCCATCGCTGGACTGTCCTTAAGAATAATTCCAAGCCAGTGGGTGTTGATCGATCCACTGTGATTTTATCTTCAGTTTCGAGCAGTCCAAGAACATCTCTGTCAACTATTCTTTTGTGACATTCTCTTCTATCGCGAAGGAATCGTTCCACAAGAGATACAACTGGTAAGCTTTTTGGTAATCGAATGTTATGTGTTTGCGAGTTTCCAGGAAGCTGGACGACTGTGACTTCTCCCGTGGCTTGAAACTCGCGTCATACATCTTGCACGAATGGCTGCCCTCGGCTCAACGTTCTTGCAATAGTTTCACGCACTTCATTTGCTTCCGCCATTCGCATGTTAGTTTGAAGAATCAAGATATTGAGCTTCTCTTGGAATGTCAAGGCGTGGTGTTGGTTTGCTTTGACGTAAGTGATAGGGATCGTCGAGTTGCGGCGTTTTTACTAAGTGTGCGTGAAAACGTTCATAAGTTCGGAACCTTATAAAATCAATATTCTCAAACCTGTCTTTTTATACTTTTTCAAAAATTAATATCTTTCCAGATGAAAATGATGCTCATTCTTAATTTTAAGCCAGTCATTTAGGCAGGATATTTTAATTTAAAGGTAATTGATTGTTGAGTATGACAGTGTCCAACCAGACGTTTCAAAAGACTAAGACCACACTTACTGGATAACGCGATAGTGATATCCAGTTACGATTTTGTTTGTTAATCTCACAGCCATCATGTATTAAATCATGTGAAATGCGGCGATACGTGGCTGCGAGTTAACTGTAGGCCAGAGCTTTCTGTATCCAAAACTGGAGCTCCACTGCAGTGGATCAGCGGAGAATTCGCCTGGAGAGAGCGCCGCGTCGCGTCGTTCACAAACTACAATTAAATAATACGTCCTAACATGTATGGAAAGTCATAAGTGGATTCTTTTGCCTGGAGGAACCCAAAGACCACGAAACAACAATGCAATCGAACGTGGTGACGCCAACGGCTTGCCACCCTCGAATGGACCAGGATGTCAAGTGTCGAGTAACGCTGAGGTTCCACTATTTACAGTTGCTCCCCATAAGTAATCAATCCATGGGATCAAGGGATCAAGACGGTTGAATCCAAATCTTGCGCCAAATTTCATTTCGCGTCGTCAAGCGCAGTCCGTGCATTTCTCGACAGTTCCCCCACGTGCCCCAAACGAATGATCTCGACTCGGTCCCTTGACATTCTCTTGCCGACAAGTTTGATTGTAACTGTCATGACGTGGGCCATTCAATCGGTTGTCAACGGCGACGTCCTTGTCCATCTCCGAGTAGACTACGTCTTTTGCATGTTGTGTCCCATTCCCTGGAGCACCGTTATGACGATCGTCATTTGGACGACCTTGTACGCCTTGTTTGGATGGATCGTTCACAGCGTCAGCGGCCTCTGGCTTCAACCTTTCCTGGACGACTATGAGCCTTCCGTGCTCATGTGGTAAGTGATCTCCACGACGGCGATGTGTGAAAGAGACTCTTAGGTGTTTCTACCCCGTGACGATCCTCATGGGAGTCGTCACAGTTGCAGCAGGCCTTCTCGCCAGCAATGTCTACTTAAGCGACCTTGTGGGCAGCAGCTCCCATCGCTTTTTGCCTTTGTACGCGTCGTAACATGAACTTTGTTTGAATTGATTTCGCATCGAGTGTAGAGGTTGGAAAAGGGATGTACTCGCTCCCACCGCAAAGCCGAGCGTCACACGACGGTCGCATCTGTGAGTATATCTGGATAACAATCAACAGCTTCATCGCAGGTTTCAGTCATAAGATGCTGACGACGTACGCACCCATGCACGTCGACCATACCCTAGAAATGTCAACCACGCGTCGGAAATGCGGAGCCTGGGACCCTCGAGCACAGCCACATTGAACCTGACTGGCCGTGTCTCATCTCCTGTTGTGCCAGAGCCATGAGAAATGCCTGACCAAAGATCCCGTTCTTCAACGATATCGTCGGTGTCGGGTCCTCTTCAGCACCTGTCATTTGCCTTCCACAGTTTTGAGATGACGGCTGCAGCGAAAGCAGCAATCTCCAGACGTGACAACTTCAGAGATGTGTTGAAGCCCATTTGCAGCTCTCTTTTCACGCGGAAGAACGTCCATTGAGCCGAACGAACGCGTCTTTGGTCTGTCCATTTGAATCGTTTGAATGCAAGTGTAGCATCGTCGGCCACCAGTCGTCACTATTAAATACAAGTAGATGACAAGACCTTCTTCCAATAGAACTAGAGTGAAACTTCGACGTGGCAGCTTTGCGTTCGACCACGCAGTATCAGATCATCCAAATCACAATTCATTCCAATTTACACAAAATCCGCTAGCGTCTCATGGCGAAGAATTTCTTCGGCTGACGGCCTCGCAAGTGGATCTGGATGCATCATGCTGGCGATTAAATGCTGGATCGAGCTCGAGTAGTGTCTATTCAGCCACAGTCAGTATGTTTGACTCGACCAATGCGTCCATACCGAAAGACAGTCAATTCACCATCACGTAGCTTCTGCCACTCATCTCCTGAACTGGGTAGCCCCTCGCCTCTTGCCTAGTTGACCATCTTTAAGCCCATCATTTCAACAAATACTGGACTCACCAACTCGTACATGGTCGCTCCCAGTGCAAAAATGTCACCAGCGCTTAGATGCATGCGATTCCCTTCAAGCAGTTCTCTAGACATCGGTTCATTCTACTCCATGTCAGGGTCGGAGGAAAATGTACCTCGATAGATATCGATTGTCGCCTTCCATAATTTCCATCGAGCCATCCATGGGGACTACTGTGCCCAAGTCGCCCAATTTGTAAACTCCACCACTTGTGCGAAGAATGTTATCGACCTTGATGTCCATGTGAACAAGTTTGATGGCGTGAATGTCTCGCAGAGCCTTTGAATCCAGTATGAGAAAAATTCTATCAGCAGACGAGGTGGTACCTTGGCAATGTGAGCGAGCACTTTGCGGAGGGTTGCTTCTGGGACTGTCGTGGCACCATCGATAAACGTAGCAAGCGAGCAGCCGTGCATGTATTCCAACTGAATGTACAATAGATCGTCTTCGACCCATGCGTCGAAATAGCGCACAATATGAGCACTGCCACTCAAGGCAGCGAGAGCATGGACTTCTCGTAATGCACGCTGCCTATGGACAGACTTGAGAGGTGCCAAGAAATTTGACCTTACTTGTCAGACTGGCCACGAAAGTGTCGTTTGCTTTTCTTGATCGCATAAGTCCATCCATCAAAGCGCTTAATGCACTTGAATACTTTGGAGAACGCTCCAGAGCCAACGACCTAGCCATTAAGCATGAAACACATCATCAATGGAGCCATAAGAACCTCTAACTCGACAAATTCGCTCAAGTATTTTGATGCTGACGATACTCCGAGAAAGACTACGTAGCCACGACTTCAATGACGCTGAAGCGAGATAATTAAACTCACGAGGAGGCGAAATGCTCTTTTTCTTGCGTTTCCGTTCACATGAAGTTGTGGTGGCAAACGGATTTGTGTTAACTTCGGCAAATGGCGTAGACCTAGATGCTCGTCAGATATGAGTTGTTTCAGTTGAACGCACAAGGCAGAGGAAGCGCACGACGTTTGGCCTCGTGGAGAGTCGACTACGTTAATGAGTCAGCCACTGGGTCGATATGAACAAAACGTACTGACACTGCCGGCTTCACTGTTGGTCTCGTTGTCAACGAGAGGATTCGTTTCATCAAACGGCATCAAGCGAACAGTTGGTAGCGTTCGTGGTCGCTTCTTCACTGGCGAGGGCGATCGCGGATGGGACATATGCACAACAGGCTGGTCTTGAGGCGTTGAGAAGTCGCAGAAGGACTGCTGACTGTACATTTGTGAAAAGCTCGGGGCAAAGTCTTGGCTCCATGGGTGATTCTGCTGGTTATGCGAGAGCTGGCTTTCCGACTCTTCTTCGATAGCAGCAGGTTCATGATCTGGTTCACTGCATTGGCTTGGCGAAAACGAGATGCGCTTTGGGCGTGCAAAGTCTTGGGTCTGGGACTCGTCATCGTCATTGTACGTGACATTCATTTCGTCGTCGTCGTTTGGAGGCAGGTCCGCGACATCGTCGGCAATGTCTGAGTCTGTTTCATCTACAAGTTCCAAGCGCTTCGACACGGATTCAGGCGTCGCAACGCGCTTGGCAAAGAAGTCATGCAGCGAGCGCTGCTTCATCCTTGGAGGTCAAATTTAAAAAAGTGCCATCTTTCTTGCGCGGCATTTTCAACTTGGAGTTTGTATACTCAAACGACCAACACTCGTCCCAGAAGTGGCAATCTTTTACAACCAATCAGCGATGAATATTCAAAATAGATCCAATCGGAACGCCATATGGAATTAATTTTATCCAATCAAATGGCTAAAAATGAGTTCCCGCCGATCAACAACGCTTGCACTGTAGAACACTGAAACAAGAAAAGCTGAAACTCGCCACAACTGCGCTTCCACACGACGAATTCTGATGTATTGGACGATATCTAGACCAAGAGTGATCTACGGAGAGGGCTGGGATGTCTAATCTTCGCTGACGTGAGCATTTTTGAAGCTCCAACCTGTAGTATACCAACATCAAGTCAAATGTTCTCTTGAACGTTTAAACGAGCCGGATAATTATCCGGACTGCATGGACAATTTTCGCTCTGACAAGAGCATTCGAGCACCATGACGAAATAGGAAATGCGTCCAGAGAAAGAACTATAAAGTGAAAACCCGACACTGCCTTGACAATATCCAGAGGCATTGGGCTTCTTACTGTCGTCTCGGGAAAAACATCCGGATAAAATGTTTCCGGATGACATCACCGATTTTCCCTCAGTTCACAGATGTCAACAGCACATGCAATACAACCCACAGAACGCAACTAAAGTGATAAAGTGATGCATTGCGACGCACCTCTAAGCTATCTCGGCGTTTGAGTTTCGAAGCATTTGCATGGCAGGCCTACGCACATCATCCAGTAAGCATGACAACAAAGAATGTCCGGATAATATCCGGATATCTCAGTTCCTTGCTTGTTAGAAGGGCAAAACTATGGACCCGTTCGGCACCAGACAACCAGACCTCGAGTTGCATTATTAGCAATTAAATATCTATGTTGCTTGGCACAGTCGTGGGCAGTGTCTTAGCTCATCTTATTGGTATAAACAATGATGATAGAAACGCGTTACAAGACCGAGTATAATTGGACTGGCTGCAAATAATTCGGATAATTATCCGGATATTCTTTTAAACTACGAAACGTCGCAAGAAGATTTTTGAGCGGGCATGAGGTCGACCTTGGCGTGGACCGACAAAGTTCCCGACCGGAATGGCGTCAAAGTGGTCGTCCAAGACTTGGCGTATAATCCAGATGGGACTCAAATCGTTGCCGCGATCGGGAATCGCGTCATGATCTACGATGCTGCATCTGGCACATTGCTTCATTCTTTAAAAGGTGCGTGTCCTTCCATCATGTCTTTTCTTATGGTGACGCGCGCTCTGTAGGACACAAAGACACGGTTTATACGGTCGATTATGCCCACGATGGCAAGAGGTTTGCGTCAGGAGGAGCAGACAACGTCGTGATTATATGGACGGACAAAGCAGAAGGCATTCTCAAGTATACGCACAACGAGAGCATTCAAAAAGTGGTGTACAATCCGCAATCACAGTGCCTAGCAAGCTGCACAGCCTCGGACTTTGGTCTCTGGTCCCCAGAACAGAAATCTGTCGCAAAACACAAGGTAGAACACGTTGGAAATACTATTTGAAGAGGCGTGTGGTCTAGGTTGTGTCCAAGATCCTCAGTGCGAGCTGGAGTTTAGATGGAGAATACTTGGCACTTGGCATGTTCAATGGCCAGATCCTTATTCGAGACAAGCAAGGTGGTGAAAAGGTAACGATCGAGCGGTCGGCGCCCATATGGACATTGAGCTGGAGTCCCAGTCGTGACGAGCAAATGGACATTCTTGCCGTCGGGTGTTGGGATCGCACATTGAGCTTTTACCAGTTCAACGGAGTGCAATATGGCAAAGACAGAAAGCTCCAATTTGATCCGTGCTGTGTGAGCTACTTTAGGTACCGCTAGTTGCGTGCTTGATTGACTTGGAATGCTCTTGTAGCAAGGGCAAGTACCTCTTGGTCAGTGGATCCCATCGCAAGGCCAGTTTATACACCAAAGATGGCATTTTTCTCTCCGAGTATGTCGTTCAATGCTCTGTGGTCATTTCACCGCCATCTTTCGTAGCTTGTGCGACGTCTCCAGTTGGATTTGGGTCGTTCGTGGTCGTCCTAAGACCAACACGATAACAATCGGCAGCGACGACGGCACGATTTCAACGTACCATGTTTCATTCGGCACAGTCCACGGCATCTTTCAAGAGCGGTACTCGTACCGAGAAAACATGACTGATGTGATTGTCCAGCACCTCATGACCGAGCAGGTTTTCTCCTTTGATTCTTTCACATCATGGCTCATCGACTCTTCTTTTAGAAAGTGCGCATCAAGACGCGGGATTTCGTGAAGAAAATTGCCGTCTACCGCGATCGTTTGGCGGTGCAATTGAGCGATCGCATTATTATCTACGAGCTCTCGAATGAAAGCTCGTATGACATGCATTATCGAGTTCGTGAACGTATCCAAAAAGATTTGCCATGCTCGCTCTTGGTCGTCACGTCGCTCCATTTCATCTTGTGTCAACAGCGCAAACTCCAACAATACAACTTCTCGGGCAAGAAAGAACGTGAATGGGTTTGTCCTCCTCCTTTTTTGCTTAGAGATGACTGTGAGACGTAGGTGTTGGAGTCGCCGATTCGATATATTACAGTCACTGGTGGTGCCAAGGGCAAAGAAGGACTCTTGGTTGGACTCAAGGATGGCTCGGTACTCCAAATTTTCATCGACAACCCGTTTCCAATCCCGCTCATCAAGCAATCCAACCCAATCGTTTGTTTGGACATCTCTGCCAAGTACTCCATGACTCGTTGGAGCGTCCACTCAGCTGATGAAATGTCTAGGCGGGAAAAATTAGCAGTCGTTGATGACACCAACACGTGCTTGGTGTACAATCTCGTAAGCTGTCTCTCTCCTTGGGCTTGTTTGGTTGCTGACGATTTTGTGTGTTGGTTTAGATGACAAAGGAGCTATTGTACGAAGAAAAGGGAGCCAACAGCGTGGCATGGAACACTGAGTTTGATGATATGCTCTGTTTTGCGGGCCAGAACCAGCTCAAGATCAAGACGGGCAACTTTCCAGTTCATGCACAACGCATGCAAGGCTTTGTCGTTGGTTTTACAGGCTCCAAAGTCTTTTGCCTCCACGCGTTAGCAGTCCAAGTACGTCTTTTACAAAAACTAGCTTGTTCACACTTTGGTCTAGGCTATGGATGTGCCGCAGTCGGCACCACTTCATCGCTACGTTGAGCAAAAGGAATTTGAGCTAGCCTACCGTGTTGCTTGCCTGGGTGTGACCGAGAGCGACTGGAGACTGCTGGCTTGGGAAGCGCTCAAGAACATGAGCTTTGACATTGCAAGGAAGGGATTCATTCGCGTGCGCGATATCCGCTACATTGAGCTCGTGAACAACATGGAAGCCATGCGAAAGAACCAAACAACCGAGATGGACAAAAAGCAAAAAGCGCTGCTCCAAGCCGATATCCTCGCGTACCAAGGGAAATTCCACATGGCGGCGAAGTTATTGACAGACTGCGATGAAGCGGCCAAGGCAATTCAATTGTTTACTGATTTGCGTATGTGGGACGAAGCCAAGAAGTACGCCGCAGCGTCAAAATCGATCGATGTCCAGCAGCTCGTCCAAGATCAAGCCAAATGGGCAGAAGATGTCCACGACTGGCGCGCTGCGACTGAGATGTACCTGGCTTCAGGCAACATCCTTCGAGTATCGTCTTTCCACAACGACTCTTGGGTTGATGACATGGCTCTAGGCGGTGCAAATCATGGGCGCCCGTGGCTGGTTTAATGACTTGATGGACGTCGTGCAAAAGCAAGACTGTGACGCCAAAGTGCTCTCAACATGTGCGGACTTCTTGCTCCAAGCTGGAAAATTCAAGCAATGCCGCGACGTCTACTTAAAAGTACGTGGAGATCTTCATGGATGGCCAAGGGCTGATTGTGGTTTAGATTGGTGACTTTGATGCTCTCATGAAGATGCACATTGCATGCCAAGATTGGGAAGAAGCCGTTCGTCTTGCCCAAAAGGTACGCCTGAAGCCCCCTCACAGTGTTAACACACTTGCTTCTTAGCACCGCGACAAGATCAAGCAAGTTGCCGACGTCTACGTTCCCTATGCAGAATGGTTGGCAACACAAGACCGCTACGAAGACGCTCTCGCTGCGTACACGGAAGCCAAACGACCGGACCAATGCATTAGGTTGCTCGAGCAGCTCATTGCTTCCGCTGTGTTTGAGACGAGATTCAAAGATGCGTCGTACTACCACTGGCGACTCTGCGATGAACTCTTGGCATGTGTTCAAGCAGCATCTCCTGAAGGTACCGATCGTCGCCGTCTCTACAACATTTCGACTTGTTTGTAGCCGTGACTGAAGAAGAGCGATTGAAAATTGAGAAAGCCTTGCAGCATGAATCGCTGGCCGACATTTACTATGCCTACAGTTTAATCTTTGCCTACACGGACGAGCCATTCACGACATTACTGCCTGAAACGCTCTTCCATGCGTCGCGCTTCCTCCTCAATGTTTTGGCAAAGCAGTCTCCTCCTCCTGGAATCTCCATGGCACGTATTGCTTTCACGCTCGCCCAACATGCTCAACAGCTTGAAGCGTTCAAACTTGCGCGACAAATGTACGAACGACTGCATCAAATGCGTGTCCGACCCGAATGGCAAACCATCGTCGACTTGACGAGCATGACTCTCCAGACCAAGCCATACTCGGACCGCGACGATCTCCTCCCAATTGATTACCGCAGCTCGGCGACAAATCCTCTCTTGAATCCCAATGGCACCGGCGATGTGTGTGTTCACTCTGGCCATCCGTTCGTTCGTTCTTTCGCGTCGTTTGACACGCTGCCGCTTGTGGAATTTCAACCGACGCCTGATTTGACCGACGAAGAAGCGCTCGCGTTGATTGAAATCCTCCCGTCAACGTCATCTTCGATGGACAACAACAACAACGGCGATGGATGGAAAACAACTGACACGGGGGCGACCCAGTCTATGAAGCTTGACGATGACGATCCAGCATCGGGAGGGTCGTCTGACTCGTCCAAGGCAAGTGGGTCTCAGCTCTTTGAACGCGCGCTGAATCGCCAGACGATTCCACGGGGAAGTCCATACAAAGTGCTCCAGATCGACGGCAAGATCCTCGCCGCGCTGAAACCAAACGAAGTGTTTGTCGTCAAGTACCCGACGAAGGCGCTTCGGTGGAAGTTTTACAAAAACATGATTCCCGACATCAAGATCCACTTGAGTCCGCTCTGCCGCAAGTTTTTCCACGAAGACGACTTTGAATTCGAGTACCTCCGTGATGGCGCGTGTGTCTACTGCCGCGTGCCGGAGCTAGACAAGTAAATATCTCATAGATTGGTTCTTTTCCCTGTCTTGTCCATGTTCAAACCGTTACTCGTCTCAACTTGGATTCATCGAGCCGTTACACCGCGCTGTTACACTGCCACGTAATGATCGTACGTCAGAGCATCCCAGACCCAAAACAACCGGATAAATATCCGGTTCATTATCCGTCTAACACTTTTCCTCGATTGATCCACCGCTGGTCATCATCCGCCCAGCTCAAGATCATCCAACTTGTTTACAATCACAACGTTAGAGGGCTGCACCGACTAGCAGGAGGGTATTTGCATCGGCAGCGTTGGTTTCATGACGATGGAATAGTAACAAGGATGCCATGGCGGAACTTTCGTATCCGGATGATTTTGTTTCGAAACACGTCAAAATTTTAAAAAAATCAGAGAGTTCCATGGATGTCCGTCCAAAAAAATACCGTAGAAATGTATGAGATATTTTTTTATGTGGGAGTGTGTTTTTTTTTTCGCGTCGTGCCGCGCGGCATCCAAAAAACATCTTGGACATCCGCGGCCGAGATTCGACTGCCCAGATATTACGGCCGAGACGAGGTTTCCTTAATCAAGTACGGTCGCAAGCATTGCGTCTCTAACGAAATGGATTGCACGCACGTGGACCCTTTTTTGTTGTTTCCACGCCAATGTAGACGTCAACTCACGCACGAGCGCGACATTTTAGCACGAAAAGCGTCGCATCCATGTCGAGCGGATGCGCTTCGATTAAGGGAATGACCATCGCTATAAAGACCAACACTCTAGTTTATAGGAACTCTTGTATCGCTCCGAAATCCGGATAATTTGAATTATCCGGAGGTGTTGGCTTCTCGAACTCTTGGAAGGTCACATTTTGCAATTTGCACAGCAACGACAAAGATGAACCGAACGGGAATGCAATTGGCCGCGATTGAACGCCGCTTGAATCGAATGGAACGCGACGCGCCTGAAAATGATCAAGCGCTCCTTGCGATTGTGGCAGACTGCCGCCGGAAACTACGCGATTTCCAAAACCAATACCAACTCCTCTTGACGTCGGAACTCAAGATCCAATCCCCCCAACGACAGACTTTCAAACGAGACTGGCGGAATGGCTCAACGACGACACCATTCTCCGCAACAACGACGAGGAAGATCCGGAATTCAGCACGTTGGATGGATTTCTCCTCGTCGAAGACGTCGACATGCTCGCGCAGTTTGTCCATGACGTGGCACAGACCAAGACGAGACGGTCGTCAACTTCGTTTATCAAGACACCGTCCGCGACAAACGTTTGCTTGGACCAGCCGACGCTCGTCAACTAGATCGCCTTTTTTTATCTTCCGCTATCTATTTTGTAATCTATTGCCTTCTTCTTCCGTGTCCTGTCGTTGCTGATTTCGTGCGTTTGATGGATACAAATCTCAGTCTTTCCTGTATACTGGTCGGAAGGGGATCGATGAATCTGAGTCATCCCATACACCTTCATCCTCCACTTGTTCGTTTCCTCTTGACGGTCTCCACTTTCGAATCTCGAGAGAGCTCCACTGCATAGACCACGCCGCTCCATCCTTCTATTCCACGCTGGCTTGAAGCTTATTCCTTGGCGTGCAAGGAATTCTTGGCCACGAGGATGCTTCAAGATCTTGCGGAGGCGTTCAACTGCAGTGCCATGTGGCTACCCTCGTACTGTACGTCGCATAGCTTCTCCAAACAAATTCCTGCAGCGCCAATCAGACCCGTCAGGCGTTTCTTCTTGATGTGAAGCAAACGCGTCGTTTCTGAACGGTATCGCCAAGTCTGCCATCAAGCGTTTCACGTGTCATGGCTTTGCCGACGAGATCCTCTCGCCGCTAGCGTTGTCATAGAAATGGCTGGATTGCTTTCAACGAAAAATCCATGGACAAAGAAAACGCTGAAAAGTTGCAGCTTGTCTATGGCCGAGAAGAGTGCGACGAATTTCGGAGAAGAAGTTGTCGGCGACGGCCAATGTCGTCATCATGTCAAAGTTTCACGTCGACTTGCATGATTATGCTCCGGCACATGGCACGTGTCCAATCTTGAAATCCTAGTCAAAATATCAAGCTTTATTGAGCGGTATACTAAATATATGACTATTTTGAGCGATTGTTCTGACTTTAAATTGAATGAAAATATTGAAATATTTTGAGTGGATTTCGGTGATTACATTGAGATATTATGAGCGATGAGAAGGATCTGCACATGGTTCTGCGGATTGTGGCAAAGGTTGAAGCGGGGTGGACGCCATGGAAGCGACGGTCATGCCGACGCGTGGACTTGTCATGTCAGCGACGCGTGTCCATGATTGCGTGACGCTATCAAAGCGAAGGACAGAACTTTGATATGGTTCCATGGCGGATGAACCGCCAATGCAAAAGACAAACTGGTTTTGCCACACGATGGCGCTATGACCACACAAACTCATGGGTAGCTTCGCACTGGATTGCCATCGATCCAACGCGAGATTATACATTTCGCCGGTGCAAACACGCTCGTCTTTGCGAATTTCGCCGCCGAATGTGTACAAGTAGTCGTCGCCAAGGGATACAAGGGCAGCGCCATTGCGAGGGACGCTCATGGGGGACACGAATTGCCATGAATTCGCCACTGGATCGTAGACTTCCACTGAGCTCAGATGGTCACGACCGTCAAAACCACCAACAGCAAAGATACGATTGCCAGCGACGGCAACATTTAGACCACTTCGAGGGGTTTGCATGGGAGCTGCATGCTCCCAGTGCGCGGTATCAAGGTTGTATCGTTCGACGCAGTCGAAATGACGGACACCATTGTAGCCACCAAGAGCATAAATGTAATTGCCAAGTACAGCCACGCCAAGGTAGCTGCGTTCGTGCATCATGGAAGGAATCTCCAGCCATTCATCCGTGTCGGGACTGTACACTTCCATGGACTTCAAGAAGACAGCGCGATTTCGTCGACGGTGATGATGGCCTCCGAGGACAAACAAGCAGTTCTTGAATGTGGCACTTCCAGCATAAGCGCGGCGCGTAAGCATGGGGCGAAAAGGAAGCCAAGTGCCGGAAACCATGTCGAAATACTCGGACGACTTCAAGATTGCCTTGCCGTCTGTGCCACCAAGTGCAAAGATGATGGGAAAAATGCGACGGCGAGGACTTGTCGGTGGTGATTGAAAGTAATTTGTGAGGTGATCGGGCGGCACACTGAGCCATCTTGAGAGATACCACGCTTGTCGGGGCCAGCATGGCTTTGACAGTGTAAAACCATTTTGACGGATGCATGCCAATAGACGTGGAAGATGCGCGACTCGACTGCCGGACTCATGGGCTACCCAAGAGACTACAGCGGCAAGGACTTGGTTTTCATCATCGATGCAAAGATTGTCGCTTTGGAGGATTGTGCAGACTTGTGAAACTGGGATCTGGCGAAATGACTCCGTAAGAGCAACGATAGAAAAAAATGTCGTGACAAATGTCAGAGCATTATTTCGGAGCATTGCGCATGGGGGACGAAGCTGAAACTTATCTGCACAGGCAAAAATGTCAATGCAATTGTGAACTTGGAGCTCCACAATCATTTTGACGCAACATGCATTGACTAGCTCCTAATGGAGATTTGAACAGTCTCAGATGGGCAGATATTTACCTCGATTTGGAGATGATCACTTGCGTCCAAGAGTGGCCACACATTTGTGTCACTGATCAAGATTTCGCGGCCAGAATACATGTACTCGATGATAGAGGCCATGGTGTCAGGATCAACTACGTCCACATTCACTTCTTCCTTGTTGCTTTCTTTCATGCCGTTGGTGAACATCGCCAAGAAATAGGGGCTGTGGAGGGCAAGGACAAGTCGATGAGCGTGGATTTGCTCTGTTCCGACACATAGTGTCACATCGGTGAGCAATTTGTTTTCAAGTGCTTCATGCAATCCTGCTTGCTGTCGTCGTACAAACGCTTCCATGCTGTGTAATGGAGAGAAGATTTCAAACTGAGCGAAGAGACGACAGTTTCGTACACATTATGTAGACTTCCTCGCTTTCTACGACGTGTAACTGGCATGTGTGTCGCGGTATTTTTGGAGCAAGTTTTCTCCTGCGAGAATCGGCGGATACTAGGATATACGTGAAATGGGAAGATCGAGGAAGTGTCAATGAACCTTGGCGGGTCGATCTGGCGTCACGCACGATGGAAAACAAGTGACGAGGCAATTGAAGTTGGGCTCAAAGAAAAATGGAATTGAATAACGTTCTCGCCCAGTTGTGTTAACGACACGATGTTCTGTTGACTTGAACAAGCCATTCGTCCAACGCTCTACCACAACAGAAATGAAAGAGTTGTGGGGTGTTCACGTGCCAGCGAGATCACCGACATTGACAATGAAAGCATTTTCTACGTGAGGAACATCAATCCATTCCCCATCGAGGCGAATTTGAAGGCCAGGCTCAGAATCCGTCGAGAGCAATGTAAGCAATCCTGTCGACAAATCAGCATGTCAGGTTATCTAATGTCCTGAAGCTTACCATAATCGCAATGGGCACCAGCACCAATTATTCCTTTGTCCAGATCCGATGGTTCAGCATTGTAATGGAGCATTCGAAGGACAGCCATAGGTCTAGTAAAGATAAGTCAAACGACATGTAGTACAACTTACCGATCAAACATTCCAGGCGTCTCGAACATCCCGGGGACTCCAGCCGCAGCTGCAAACAAATGGGCAACATGCAAACCCAAACTGCTCATGGCGTCAAAGTATGCCGTGGTAACTGAACGAAAATCAGGTAGAGTGTTTGGGTCTGGGAAGACGTTGTCCGTGTCATGGAGTGGAAGATGCTTTTCGTCGGGAAGTGTTGGACGACACACATGATACGCTTCTTTTGTATCTCCCTTGGATTGATTCACAGGATCCAGTGTTTCCTCATACATTGGCGCCCATCCTCGCATGTTTTTATTAGCCGCTGCTTTTTGTTTTTCCGCAAGAGGGAGATGAAAAAAGGCCTTCATCTGAGAATACATTGCTTGCTGCAACTCCACAGGAATGCGGTGTCCTTCCAGGTAGAAGAAACCAACTTCAGTACATGCCTACAGGGAATCCTCATCCTTCGTAATATGTGCGTCTCATGTACCTTCTGGAGTTGCTGACTCGCCGACGGACTAAAGCAATCGACGCGTGGAATGCGCATTACAATGAAAATCCGAAAATGCACGAAAGATGCACGGAAAAGCCATTTCATTGGAAAACTTATAGCCAATAAAATTAATTCGATTTTCGATAAAATTGTACCATAATATTTTAGTAATACAGTACTCTGATGATTGCCAGGTCCATACAACTGTAAGTCGCTTGCATACGCACGAGACTCTCATTTCTTCCTTTGGACTGTTCCCGTCAGTGCAGCTCCCTTCCTTCTTTACGCAATAAGCCCATCGATCTGTTGAATAATTTTTTTGATCGCATTGGATACAATAAAATTAATGTGAATTTGGCTGCCAAGCAGGAATCCGAGGTAGAGTGGCATGGACTCGATTAAAAGCTCAGCTTGTCCTTGTCGAGCTTGGGCTGAGCGAAAGAGCATACTAGAGTTGAATGGACTAAACGCTGTTGTCAATTGTGGGATGAATTTGCTAACAGGAGTTCGTTTTTTCTATCATATCAAATCACTAATGGTCTTTGAGAGAAGCAGCAATAGCTGCGGCGAGGTCGTCGGCACTTGTTCGCCTTCCAAGAACTTGCGGCTTGATTTCTTCAACCGCATTGAGCATCTCAATGGCAGATTTTGCTAATTCTTCGTCGTGCTGCACGTCTTGGGACAGACGACGACTGCGGTAACTTTCGACCAGCTCGCGTTCTTTGCTAAAATCGTACTGGAACACTTCCCGGTTGAGGAGATGGTGCGTTAAGTTTGCTGTAGACGCTGCTGGTGGTAAATCATCCGTCTTGCCAACGTTCAGGACAACGCGGGAATCCTGGAGCAAACTCGAGCTGCTCGTCATGGCTTGTTGGGTCTTCAGAAAATTGAGAAATGAGCAAATTCATGTCTTTTCATTTTATTATCTGGTTAAGTGTATGTAATAATTTAAAAAATATTTAAAGACCTGCAGAACGTTGGTTTTATACCCAAGATATATTGAGAATCTCCGGAATGTTTGATTTATTTGAATATTTGTAGGAGTTCTCGAATATTATAACGTCGGGTTCGCATTTTTCATTGCCTCGCAAGCATGTACAGCGAGTACGAGCAACATGAGCCGATGCTGGGAAAGCAAGCGCCGTCGCGACACCATGGAGCACCAGTCCAGTCCATGCGACTGGAAGCACCAGCGCCAAAGTGCAACGATGCGTTCTTTGGGTTTCTATTCATCGGTCATTTGATTGCGATCGCGTTCTTTGCGGTATGCACAATGTCGTTGAAGTCGCGCGCTCACATTGTTGTTTCTCTTTAGTTTACGAAAGGTCTCGAATACTTGCGCCAATTTGAAGACGAGCACAAGACTCCGGAGGCGCACAAGAGTCTGACGGTTGTCTTGGGCGTCAGCGGTGGTCTCATTGGCTTTTCGGCCGTTTTTTCGGCGTTGTGGATCCAAATCCTCATGGCTTGCGCAGAAAACATGATTCGTTTTGCGCTTTGGATGAATGTCGGCATGATGTTTGGCTTTGCGATCATGTCGATGTTTGTCAATCCAGTCATGGGTCTTTTCTTCCTTGTTGGAGCTGCCATCAACATCTGGTAATGACTGAGTGTCCGGCAGTGATTCATCGTCTATGTCTAGCTACATCTACGCGGTCCAGAATCGCATTGCCTTTGCCAGTGCGCATCTCAAGCTTGCATGTGTTGCATTGAGCAAGCACAAGTCGGTATTCCTCCTTGCGTTGGTTTTTATCCTTGTCCAAGTACGTACAACAACAACTCTATGTCGTGATTGTTGAACCTTTTTAGGTGGCATGGCTTGGCGTCTGGTCGCTCAGCACTGTTGGCGTCTATCAAATGTTTCGTTCGGCTGATCCTTCATGCAAGAAGGAAGAAGCTCGCGGCGAATTATGCGGTGGCGCTGGCTTTAACGTGACTCTCTTCTTCTTGCTTGTGTCGATCTACTGGGGTCAACAAGTCATTCAAAACGTCATGACGTGCACTGTTGCTGGCACCGTTGCGACTTGGTGGTACAACACGCGTACAAACAATGCCGTTTCTGGCTCGCTCTACCGCTCGCTTACGACGTCGTTTGGCTCAATTTGCTTTGGTTCGCTCATTGTTGCCATCTTGAGCGCCATGCGCACGGTAGACTCTGTTTTCATTTTTGTCTTGTAACAACTCTGGTTGTAGACGGCGCAAATGATCAAGAACAAGGCAGCCGAGGAAGACAATGCTGCGCTAGCTTGCGTCGCCTGCTTGGCCGAATGCATTCTCAAGTGCGTGGAAGACTTGGTGGAGTATTTCAACATGTGGGCGTACACGTACGTCGGCATATACGGCTTTGATTTCCGCACTGCTGGTAAAGCCGTGATGGATCTTTTTAAAGGCCGCGGCTGGACTGCGATCATCAACGACGATTTGTCGTCCACTGCCCTAGCTATCGGTGCCTTTGGCGTCGGTGTCCTCACTTGCTGCATTGGTTTGGTTGTCGCTCGCTTTGCTCCGGTCGATTGGGCTGCTGAATTTGGCCATGATGAGTCGACACGCTACGGTAATCCTTGCTGTTGATTGATTGTGCTGGTAGCTGACTCGTCCTCTACTT
Source organism: Aphanomyces euteiches (assembly GCA_021527685.1). Classification (NCBI taxonomy): domain Eukaryota; phylum Oomycota; class Saprolegniomycetes; order Saprolegniales; family Verrucalvaceae; genus Aphanomyces; species Aphanomyces euteiches. The sequence goes on from JAJGMV010000194.1 coordinate 179,874, forward strand.
GTAGTGATCTTTGGCGTGCTTGGTTTCATTGCTGGTTTCAGCATGGCGATGATCTTGGCCAACTTGGTCACAACGGCGCTTCATACGATTTTCGTGTGCTTTGCCGAGGTACTTTGGCCTAAGGAGGAATGGAATTTGGCTCATTGAGTGACTAGGACCCCATCGCGTTCCAACAATCGCACCCTGACCACTACAACGAACTCATTCTCACGTGGCGTCACTTCCAGCCAGACGCGCTCGTTTCAGCTTACGGCTCTGCAGTCTAAGCATTGCGAAAACAGCCTCGAGCTTTGTATACCTTCTTGCATGTGCATAATGCATTTTCCATTTTGTATTTGCACTCAAATGCATTGTTGCCCGTCATACCCTTTCGAGGAGTATGAGCGCTTGCTACGCAGTCCATCGCAGACTATCTCAGCCATGAAACCTTGTCCTCGTAGCGACGAGTGTAGTGGAAGGCTTCCTATCGCAACATGAACCTTGACGTTTGACGCTCCGTCGATGCGCTAAAACAATGGAATTCGCATGGAATATGTGGGCCGACCATGGCAATAAAAGCTACTGATGGAGCCGCGAATTGACGAGTTTGACCATGAGAGTGCGAAGGGGACCGTTGTGTGTGCGTACCAGTGGTAGAAGGACGGAATCGACTTCATGAAGAACAGTTTGACAAGCAACGACTACAAGAGGAAAATCTTAACGACACATGCAAGTTGACGAACAGCTGCCTCTGCAGCTCATCAAAACCACACGTTTGTAATGGCGTCGGTTTGAACTCAACCAGGATTCACTTCGTCCATCCGTAGTGACGCGTCCCCGCTGCTTTCGATCAACACGGACAGAGAGGAAGCGGAGATGGAGAATATCATATTCAATTGGATTTATCCTCGACATGATGTTTCCAATGACTCTTGACGGCAGTGCGTCTTAGTGGCGGGGTGGCTTCATGTTGTGCGCTGCATACCACAAGGGGCCATGGCCATTTTTGTCAGGAGTGACTCCAGGTAGACCGCCAAACTTGCTGCCAGGCCCTTTGCGTCCTCGGGGACGGAATCTCGGTGGCACTCGAGCGACGACGACAAAGAATGCAAGGATGACGACGAGCAAGAAGAGAGCAAGGCGCATGGTGTCTTGCGCTGTAGGAAGCAAATCTCGATCTGCTTCATTGTTGACTTGTCCTTCACAAGGATCAGAGTACAACCGACGACACTCTCCTCGACACACGGCAGAATCAGCGAAAGCGACTGCAATTCAAAGAGAACGCCTTGCCTGCGGTCGCATCTTTAGGGCATTTCTAACGGCCGTCCCCATCGCCAAGGCATGGGATAAAGTCTGGGACAAAGCTCGGCCATTCTGTCCAATTTGTCGCTTTTGTCCCTATAGCAATGAGTTTTAGGCCGTGTTCGGTTTGAAAATCATGATTCCATCGAGATTCTCCCATGCAAAACCTATTTGGGTCTTTCACGGGATTATCAACATTCACGAGAATCCACATTCACTCATATAAATATACCTGTATGGGGTAGATTCTAAAAATCATGATTATCCCACTAAAGTGGATTATCCCAGTGTTCCTTGAGGAACGGAATGAAATTTCGCAAATTCACATATGGTTTGTGGCCGTTTTCTATTGGACAAAATTTATTCAGAATCAACTTAAATCATGATTCTTTGCCAAGTCGAACACCGCCTAAGCCGTGTTCGACTTATTCATTTGAGCAATATAATTGGACGAACCCTAAGCAAAAACTCGATGTGATTGGCCAGTCCCTATGCCAATTTTCCAGGAAATCTTAACCAATGAAAGGGCAGAATTTTTGGGGGATGGGGACGACTGTTAGAAATGCCCTTAACGTAAACCCTCAGTCGTGGCCGAAAATTCTTTGGCTTACGGAAAGGTGAGATATTGTCTTTTTCGTCCAAATTTGCAGTTTTGATCCAAATCGACGAAAATTGAGTGATCAATCTGGCAATAGTGAATTCAAGTATAATCGGAAGGTACATGAATTAATGTGTGTGTGTTGGTGTGTTTTGTGTGTGTTTTAAGCAAAATCTGGACGCTGATTGGCTGGTTCGATTTGGTGATTGATTCAAAGTTTTGATCGATTTCAGCCAAGTTCAAATTTTGAGTGAATCAGACAATAACTTCCGATGCAAAATGAATCAAGAAAATTGGAAAGTACAGTTGAAATGAGCATTAAACGACGAATACGTACAAATTATCAGAATATATTTGTTCTGCAAGGTGTGCTTTAGGCGAATTTAAATTGAAGGGGCATAAAAAATTCATGTATTATCGGTCGTGGCCGAAAGTTATCTTGATATTTGTATGAAATATGAGACATACATTATCTTACCCAAAATGGCTGAAATATATACATGATCAGAGGATATTAGTTTATAAAGAACCACAATTTCATCAGCTGACCACTGCCTTTGTATGTTCTCACATCAAAGTATCACCTCGTGAAACAAGCGTGAGGTTTCCTTCGATATCAACCTAACTTTGACTTTACTTGACCACAACTTGTGGGCAAGCCCCAGAGAAGTCTTGACAGGTTGACCGGTGCGCTCCATCCACAGAACAGTGAAAATATCAAGTATTCGAGTTTATATGAGCTCTTCAGTTCTTATAACTTGCTCATGGACGTATTTCTACCAATAACAATCGATAATGGAAATCGGCCATGACTGAAAATGTCGGCCACGACTGAGGGTTTACGTTAAAGAGCTAAAAAGGCTCTCCGTGTGCTCGTGGAGCTCATGCGTCTTCTTCGTGAACTTCTAGCTCAAAGAAGAGTCCAGCATCCATCGGTTGGCCGATGAAAGTTGCTACAAAATAGTGGTGGACGCAAATGCGGGTGGACGTTGTATATCCAACCATGAGAGTATGTTGCATCAAGCACACTTGTCGCTCCTTCACGCTGTTGATTGTACATCGTGGACGGGTAGACATCGCCACTGCATGATTTGCAGTCTCCCTGACTGCACTCTTCAAAGGAATTCTCGAGAATGGGGCGGGTTCTTATTGCAGTGGCAGCCTTGATCCTTTTTTTGTCGACTCCTGCAAGGCCAACGTCTTCGCAGGGTTCTAACTGCCCAAGGACGTGCATGGAATGAAGAGCATTACCGCCGTGGTGTCTCGCGATTCAGTTCGACCAAACGCACCACGAAGCTTCCCACAACTCGACGTCCTCATCCTATGGATTCCCCAATGTGCATTTCGGATATGGCCACCGCATCTTGGAAACAATCGACCGTCAAGACTAGCCGTCCATCATCCACGATGAGCAAAATACTATGGACATGTAGATATATTCATTACCGTGTTTCATGCAGCGGGTCTGATCCTCAAACGACGATCATATTGATCATCAACTCTTGACCAGCGTTGATAGTCTCGGTCACAACGACCCACAATACTCGTTGCCGTCGTGGAGTGTACTCCAGTTCGCAATTCTCTCGTTGCTGTCGATTGCATCGCTTGATGAATGTTCCCAATCCACAACCTATGCGTGGTGCCTTCAAGTCGACTTGCCCATCAAACCAAGTGACTCTGTCGCCGGGAATGAGTTTGATCGCAGCGAAAAGTCCAAATCCCGTACCAGGAATGGTCGACTCTTGTATCTTCACGAGGGGCTTCTTGCACTGAAACGATCCTCGCGCTGCAGCTTTCATGTAGTTGAACGTTTGGGAACGTGCATGCTGCTTGGCGTGTCGATGCATTTCGCGCACTTTCGTGAGGTACCCATACGGCATCAATCTCAACTTCTGGGAGACCTTTGGGCTTGTGGGAACAAGGTCTTTTCGATGGTGCGAGTCGATATGCGAACGCAGCGACGGTAGCGAAGGATGGCGCTCCTCGCAGTAAGGACACGGCCAGACGCCGCCGACTATCATGGTCTTGTCCGTTTCCATTGCAAGATTGAAGAAAAATGCGCCATAAGCACTTCAACCAGCGTGAAATTTGAAAATTGGCCAATCAAAATGCATAAAATATTAATTTTTCACCAATCAAATTGCTTTAATTGGACAACGGAGTTTCCATCTCCCAATGCCGAACGCCACGTCAAGGCCAATGACTTCAACCAGTGAAATCTTCATGGAGAACGCCCTCCGTGTGGAGTTTCCGAGGTCCAAAACACTCTCGATGTAGCTGGTTTTCGGTTGATATCGCCTCAGGTTTGAGATTGATCCTTCATTATCGTGTTGTGAGGAGAGCTCGACTTCGTGGGCCGAAGCGTTCATCTTCTCCCGCGAGCTTGATGGTTCTTTTGTCACTAGACTGGCCCTGTGGTGTCGTCTAGAGTAGACATATCCAAGCCATTACATGATTTTCGACGCTGGTTCGCTGGAGTGTGCTTTCCCATCGTTATGAAGCGTTTGTGGCCATTTTCCAAGTCAAGTTGAAGACACCTAGGCAAAACTATGAAGATGCACTGGAGAAGTAGAGCGAGCTGCCTCGATAAAGACAGCGAGAGAAACGCCCCCGTCGACATGTTCTGGCCAGGGTATTCATCGGTAAGCTGACTGCTCTCTTTGGAAGGCTATGCTCACTGTCAATGCTCTGGTGAGGATGCATGTTTGACCTCGGAAATGAAACTCAACGTGTTAGAGCTGTTATGACTAGTTGGTCTATTCATCTCTCCACCTGCGTTTGAGGCAACAGTTTGTCAGGGACCAGCGATATGGCTGCCAGTATGGTCGATACATTTGGCGCATGGCAGGTCTCGCCCCTTGGATGCCTGCCGAGTCGACTTGAGCGTGAAGTTGGTGCGAGTGGTGCTTCCCTTCAATGCAAGCAACAAGAACCGCGAGGATGGCAATAGCGAAGCGCATTGCTTCAGTTGGAAGCAATTTCGAAAATGTCTTTCAAGCCGTTCAAGCTGCTCGACACAATCAACCACAGACACAATCAACCATGCACATCCCAAAGTTCGCGCGACCACACGACCGGCAACTACAACAAGCAAAGAAGGCAGCCAGCCTCAAGACAAGATGATTTCAATGACAAAGGCATGTGAAATTTCACGTCGAAGGAACGTTCTCGCTCTCAACGTCATGCGAATCTCCGTTGTTGGTCGGCCAAATTTGAGTTTCTCTACTGTAGATCAATGTGAATACGCCGGAATGCACACTGAAAGTGTTAAATTGTGTGTCTCTACCATGGTATGGACATCTCAATTGGTATGGACATTTCACAGGTGTTCTGTATTCATTCTACATTTTTCTCTCTGCCTTGCTCTCTGCCAAGCTAGCTAGTCTAACTTGTAATTCACTTCCTGATTTTCCTCTTGTTTGTGAAAGGTTATGAGCCCAAATAAAGGAAGTCAAATCGTTCTGCTCACTGGCAAGAACTTCTTGTCATGGCGACGAGAGACCGCTATCTATATTGCGGGAAAGGGCCTTGAAGGTCACATTGATGGATCAATTGAGGAGCCGCTGGAGCTTCCACAAGGTGCCGAAGTGGGCCCGTTCGTTCGCAACAAGGCAAGCCCCACCTGGCAGCGTTGGCGCCAAGACAATATGAAGTGTGTCGACAAGATTCGGAAGAGACTTTCCTTGGAGATCCGCGACGACATCGGTGACGCTACAATTACGGCCAAGGAATTGTGGGACTTGCTCCAGTCTCGTTATGGAAGAGCAACTGGATATGCTCGCACGATGGCCATGCGCGACATCTACATGTGTCAAATGAAGGTGGCAAATCAGTCTCGCACCACCTCGCCAACGTGAGCCGCTTGGTTGGAATTGCAAGACAGTATGGATGCAGCATCTCCTGTGAGGATGAAGCATGGCTCTTGGTCCTGAACATGGATTCAAAGTATACATCTATGTCGCTATTCCAAGATATCAATGGGACATTTGGCACGCGTGATGTTGAGAATCTAAAGATGAAGATCGAAGATGAAGAGCGCCGCCATAGCGATATGCGTGGAGGCCGCCGTGACCATGAGCAGTGGCGTCGCAATGATCATGCGCTTCGTGTTGGGCAGTTACAATGCTATAATTGTCAAGGTTTTGGACATAAGACCCCTGATTCCCCCTCCATCGAGTCATTCGATCAAAGTGGCAACGTCAAGAAGAAGAACAAGTCCAAGAAACACGGGCAGAGGCAGAAGAAAGCAATCGAAACACCCTCGGATGGGGCAAATTCGTGCTCAATGTTCGTGGAAATGACAAGAATACTGCTTGGTTTGGCGACAGCGGCGCGACGCTTCATGTCTGTGCGCCTCAGCATCGCCATCTCCTCCATGACGTGGCGAAGCTAGATACACCTCGGGTGGTACAAGGTTTTGGGGCCGGTAACTCTTCAGCCACGTCCTATATCAAAGGAAGCATTGTTATTGATACACCGCAAGGCCGACAAACAATCACGGATGTTCACTACTTTCCACAGTCTGCCGTGTCCCTGCTTTCACTCATTGTACTGCACTCAAAGGGCTTTGACTATGGCACGCAAGGCAAGTCCGATCTTGTTGTCTCGAAAGGTCGCGTCGAAACGCTGCGTTTCCGCAAGTCGGGGACACTCTATGAGTTAGTTGGCTCGCTTGTTTCACCAGATCGAGCTCTGATTACCAAAGACGTGAATGAGTGGCATCGAAGACTTGGCTACGTGTCGTTGGATTCCATGCGAAAGCTTGCTACCGCGAGCTTGGGAATGCCTGACCTCTCGCAACAAGATTTGGGCAACTGCGATGTGTGTGCTGCGGCTAACCTCCACCGCCAGCCTTTCAACTCGGCGAGATTCAAGAAGATTTGCCTGATACAGTCAGTGTTGACTTGATGTTCTTTGGTTTGCCGTCACGAGAGGGCCATACGTGCGCACTGAATGTGGTGACACATGCCCATCGACTCAGCTATGTGAAGCCACTCAAGACCAAAAGTGATGCTCTTACTGAGTTCCAATTGTTCTTCTCTTACTACAAGACCCAACTCGACACCAGTATCAAGCATGTCAAGTCCGATGGTGGGGGCGAGTTCATGGGCCAGTTCCATTGATGTCTCTTGGATAATGGCGTCGAACACCATGTGACCCCTCGTGAAACTCCTCAACTCAATGGTGTGGCCGAACGCACAGGTGGCACACTTGGAGCCATGACACGTGCACTCCTTAAAGATTCCAAGCTGCCTAAATCGTACTGGTCGGATGCAGTTGTTTGTGCTGCTTACCTTCGCAACCGTTTGCCCTCAGTTCCGCTACAATTCAAGACTCCTATCGAAGTATTCTCAAAGCGGAAGCCGAACTTGTCGTTCATCCGTCGATTTGGTCAGCACTGCTATGCCAAAGCCCCTGATGGGAAGAAGCTCGATGACAGTGGTGACCGCTGTGTGCTGCTTGGATTTGGGCCACTTGGCTACAAGCTCTTGGACCTCCGTGGTCGTTGCACGATCTACCGACGACACTGCATGTTTATCGACCAAGGCTCCAACACCATTGATGGCGACTACGTCGACTCGCTGCCCGAGTCGGTGGACGATGGCAACTTGTTTGATGGCTCAAGCAATCCACCAGCAGCGCCAACACCTCGCGAAAGCACCACAGGTCATGTCGATCCGTCTCCCGTTGATGAGTCTCCTTTGGTCGACGACACCACCTTCGACAACGTACAATACGACGAGCCCTTCATACCAAGTGCCAATGATGAAACCAATGATGCAACGGATGATGCTGCCCATGAACCGTCTACAACCACTGATTTTACTGGGGATCAACAACAAGAGCAACCGAATCTGGAAGAACCATTTGATGACCATGCCGATGACGACTTTGAAGGCGTGCCTCCTTTTGAAGAAGTGGACCCATCTCCTTCTGGTGGCTTGGATGGTGTAGCGAATGATGAGTCTCGGCGTGGTTACAAGCGCTCTCGGTCAGACGACGATCTCGAAGACTCAACCGATGATGCCACCTCCGCGCTCCGTCGTAGCAACCGTCGCATTGTGCGTCCCCGTCGCTTTGAAGACTTTGCTCTAAGTGTGGTTGACCTCTGCCTCTCTCTCCAAGATACCCCAAGAACCATCGAACAAGCGCTCTCTGGTCCTGAGGCTAACCAATGGCGCCAAGCGATCGACTCTGAGTTACACTCGCTCAAACTTCATGGTACATGGGAAGACACCACGGATTCACCGACTCGTAGCCTGGACACAACCTGGGTGTTCCGCCGCAAATTGGACCAAAATGGTCGAGTGGTCAAGTACAAAGCTCGTCTCGTGATCAAGGGCTACATGCAAGTTGAAGGAATCGACTTTGACCAAACTCACGCTCCTGTTGCTCGAATTACAGCCATCCGGGCCGTCCTTGCTTTGTCTGCGTCCAAGGATCTTGAAATATTCCAATATGATGTTGACACAGCATTCCTCAATGCCGATATTGATGTGGATATCTACATCCGACGACCTCAAGGCTGCTCGTCTGGCACGCCTATCCTCAAGCTTAAGAAAAGTCTCTATGGCCTTCGCCAGAGTCCACGTTGTTGGAACAGTCTACTCGACTCTACGCTGAAACAATTTGGTTTTAAGCCCGCGGCGTCTGACCCATGCATCTACGTCTATGGTCACATGGAGGCCTACATCATCGTCTACGTAGATGACCTCATCCTTTGTGCCAAGACCAAGCCATTCGTGAAGAAATTTGAGTCGTTCTTGGCGTCGAAATTTTCGATCAAGCAACTTGGTGAGCTGGGCTTCTGCTTGGGGGTGGCTATCCAACGCGATCGCAAGAAGAAGACCATCTCTGTCAGCCAACGATCGTTTATCAGTCAACTCTTAGACAAGTTCGATATACATCAACATGGCCTCCTCGAACCAAAGAAGAATCGACCAGCGACTGGTCAAATCAACTCGTCTCTTTCAACTACCTACCGTGCAATCGTTGGATCTCTGCTCTAAGTCCAACAATGGACGCGTCCAGATATCAGTTATGCTATCTCCACCTTGTCCAGATCACTGGCTTCTCCTACGGCTGCAACTATGACTGCCGCCAAAGATGTCTTGCGATATTTGAAGCACTCGATCCTGGGTGGACCCGCTGGTGATCTTGTTGGATATTGCGACGCTGATTGGGCCTCCGATGCCACTGATCGCAAAAGTCAATCTGGCTTTGTATTTCTTCTTGGCGATCGCCCGATCTCGTGGCGCAGTGTGAAGCAAAATTTGGTTGCTACATCGTCCGTGGAAGCTGAGTACATCTCGTTGAGTTCTGCTGTCTCAGAGGCTCTCTACCTCAAGCAACTCTTGGTTGAACTTGGTGTCGCATCGAAGACCGTTGTTATCCATGAAGACAACATGGGCGTCCTGCATCTCGCCAAGAATCCTGGGCATCACGACAGAACGAAACACTTTGATGTGCGCCTGCATCGAGTACGCGACTACGTTTCAAGCAAGCAAATTGGGCTCGTTCATGTTCGAAGTCAAGACCAACTAGCCGATGGACTGACCAAGCCTCTTAAAGGTGTTATGTTCGCAAAGTTCAAGAAAGCTCTGCTTGTGGGGGCGTGTTAAATTGTGTGTCTCTACCATGGTATGGACATCTCAATTGGTATGGACATTTCACAGGTGTTCTGTATTCATTCTACATTTTTCTCTCTGCCTTGCTCTCTGCCAAGCTAGCTAGTCTAACTTGTAATTCACTTCCTGATTTTCCTCTTGTTTGTGAAAGAAAGCTCATTCTCTCTTTGACCTCTTACTCTTCGTTGTTGAGCGGCGCTCGTTTCCTACCGCGGCGGGCCATCGACGATTGCCGAGTCAAGACCATTCCATGAAAAAGCTGGAGCGCGAGGCCTGCATGATCGACATGTATTCCACGATGGACATTTTAAGTTCGACATGCTCGTTTATATTCGACAGACTTGCATTGACGACGATGGATCTTGTCGCGGCGGCCTTGCTCGTCTGGACGACAGTCGTAGCGGCTCAAGTCGATCCACCTCAGCATGACGCCGTTGCTGCACTTAAAGGGCTCATCGCACGCCGTCTTGGACCGACGTATGTTTCGCAGGTACTGAAGAAGACGGATTATGAACCATGACGTTTCTGCATCGTCTAGATTTCGCTTGGGACGCTCCCAGCTTCCTCGACCGGCTTGGACGTAGCCCAAGTTCATGCTAACGATGGAAAGATCGTCCTGGAAGGGTCTAGCGCCACAGCCATGGCGTATGGACTCCATACGTACGAACCATCGCGGTGAACGGTTAAACTGACGACTCTCACCTCGTAGGTATCTGAAACAAGTCGTGAAAACTCAAGCGGACTGGGAAGACCATGCGCTTCATCTCCCTCGTGTTCTTCCACTGCCGTCAAAGCCCATTCGTCTCGAGAAACAGTCCAAGTATACGTACTACCAGAACGTTTGCACGGCGAGTTATTCCGCGTGGACTTGGTCATGGTCCAAGTGGGAGAAGCATCTTGACTGGATGGCCCTCAATGGTACTGCGTCCGACGCGTTTGGCTAGCTCTAACAGCTCTTCTTTTAGGCATCAACATGCCTCTGGCCTTCACAGGGCAGGAAAAAGTCTGGCAGGCGACATTTGCTCGCTTTAACATTACGTCCCTCGATAATTTCTTTGCCGGCGCGGCGTTTCTCGCGTGGGGCCGCATGGGAAACATCCAAGGCAGTTGGGTCCGCGGTCCATTGCCTCAATCGTTCATTGACGATCAAGCGCAACTCCAGCATGAGATCCTCAATCGCATGAAGGAATTTGGCATGATGCCAGCGCTTCCAGCCTTTGCCGGCCATATTCCCGCCGAGTTTGTCAAGCTTTATCCCGCGGCCAAAGTCATCCAGAGCGACGCCTGGGCTGGTTTCCAGCCGCCATTTACTAAAGTCTACCTCATGGACCCGACCGATCCAATGTTTCTCGAGATCGGCGCGGCATTTCTCGACGAATACCAAGCCGAATATGGCTTCACGGCCCATTTGTACCAAGCGGACACGTACAATGAAATGGATCCGCGCGATTCGTCGGCGGCGTATTTAAAGCAGGCTTCCTCTGCCGTCTTGAAGAGCATGCAGGTCGTTCTAGCTGCTGAAAATGGAGCTAAAAAAATGCTGCTGTAGATGGTCGATCCAAAGGCCGTGTGGCTCATGCAAGGTTGGCTCTTCTCCTTCTCCCGCTTTTGGACGGAGGCGACGATGGAAGCGTATTTGTCGCCACTGCCGATTGATAGCTTGATCGTCTTGGATTTATACGCCGAAGTATTGCCCCAGTGGAAGAAATCGCACAATTTTTTCAACCACGCTTGGATTTACTGCGTCTTGCACAACTTTGGCGGCAGTCTTGGCATGCGCGGCGATCTCCCGACGCTCGCAGAGGCGCCGACAGTCGCTCGACGTGAAAGCCAAGGCCGCATGGTCGGCGTGGGGCTCACAATGGAAGGCATTTTTCAAAATTACATCGTCTACGACTTGACGCTCACGATGGCGTGGACGTCCCGCGCTCTGGTCGTTGAAACCTACGTCGAGGAGTTCGTCGCCGCGAGATATGCCGGTGGAAATGCCGCCGTCCAAGCTGCGTGGAAGGCTCTCGCGTCGTCGGTGTACAATGTTCGCAATGCATTTGGCGGCGTGACCAAGGACATTGTGTGTCTCCGACCGCGGTGGAATTTAATCCACGATGGATTTATGCCGACACGACCATTCCACGACCCAAAAGACGTCCGAAGCGCTTGGAAAGAGCTCTTGAAAGCGCCGCTGCCGCACGTTGAAGCGTACTTGCATGACTTGGTCGACGTCACAAGACAAGCGATGAGCGATGGCATTCTCGCTCAGTACAAACTCATCCAAACTCAGCACGACCGACGGTCTGCGACTTTGCCAGAGGTAACGAGCGGCTTGTAAGCCTTGGAATTATTCACAGTCTTGTGGTATGTAGATGGAGACGCTGCTCGAGGGTTTACTGGAGCGCATGGCCGATTTGGATTTGATTCTAAGCACGAGCGTGGATTTTATGTTGGGCACGTGGCTCCACGACGCAAGAGCCCTCGCCCGCGCCGATCGAGCGGACGACGACGCGGATTACTTTGAGTACGAGGCGAGGAATCAAGTGACGAGATGGGGAGACAACAATTTCAACACGCTGACAGACTACGCTGGGAAAGAATGGAGTGGACTCGTGTCGTCGTATTATATTCCACGGTGGAAGATTTGGACCGACCAAGTGTTGAAAGCGTACAAGGAAGAGCGCAGTGTGGACAGTCGCGCCGTCGTGGATGCCATTGAAGCGTTTGAGCTCCAGTGGCAATTGGAAACGACGCGCTTCCCAACGACGCCGCAAGGGGATTCGATTGCAGTCTCTCGACAGCTCTATGTGAAATACGTCGATCCGATCGCCGACGGATTGCCGCCGCCTCTGCCAGAGTCCAAGGCGTTGAATCTCCAGCAAGCGACAGTGAAAGACACGACGAGGAGAAAGATCGACATGACGGAATGGGTTCAATTCTGCTTGGCAGACTGCCTCTGGTGAAGACGCCAGCGATCTTCCGACGACAAAAGTTTTTCCAAAGATATTTAGTTGCTTGTGGTCCTCCTGGTTGTGGCTCTGCATATTGAATAGAAGACATTTGAAACTTGTGAACCTAGGCCACCTTTTGATACCAGCCACGCCCATGCCTTCCAAATGACCGCAAATACCGACGTGCCAGACACTGGAGGCGCTTGGATGCCCATCTCTCGGTCGATCCACGCAGCATCTACCTAGCGCAGACTCTCCATCTGCAGCCTTGTAAGATCTAACAAGGCGATAGACATCGTAGAGATCGTGTTATGACCGCCAGCCAGCTCAAAGCCAGTGCTTGTAAAACTTGATGTAGACGACGACGGCGGTGATGATGGAGCAGAGGACGGCCCACCAGATATAATAGCCATTTTGCGCGTGGAGTTCCGGCATGTTGTCAAAGTTCATGCCGTAGATGCCCGTCATAAACGTCCCGGGCAGTAAACAGGCGGCGACGACCGACATAATATACAACGCATCGGCTTGGCTCTTGGCTCGGATTTCCTTGTCTTCTTCAAGGAGCGCCACCAGAGTCTGGTAGTGGCTCTGTAGATCCGCTGTCATTTGCTTGAGATGGTCTTTCACGTCGCGCAAGTAGTTTTTGACTTCGCCCTAGACAACGACCGTCGACTTTAAAATGTTAAGAGATTTCTTACGCGGTTGAATTCGTCCTGGTCAAAGAGATGATCTTGGACGAGATCAAGGAGCGGCCGGACAATCTTTTCAAGCGCTCGGAGCTGTTTCTTGGCAAGCGCAAAGCGCATCGTGTCGAATTTAATCCCTTCGAGACGCAAAAGCTGCCCTTGGAGCTCAAATTTAGCTTCAAAGACTTCGACGAGCGGCAGGATTTCATCCACGACGGCATTTAAAATGGACACCACCAAGAACGGAGCATCATGGCTGCGGACTTTTGAGTATGATTTTTCCATGTTGTGGTCAAAAAGAGCATCCCAGAGCATAAATGCCGATGTGTCATTGTCCACGTCGGCTTGGACACTTAAAACATTGTTGGTCGTCAAGTTGACAAAGACACAGAGCTGGTCTGGGACTTGCGTTATGATTTTGAGCTCGTTCAGCTTGGCAGTGAGCGAGTCTTTGCTTTCAACTGATGGAGGCTCGATAATGCCGTCTTTCATGAGTGCCTGCCTTTTGTTGAACACATCTTGACGATAAGCTGCGATGTAATCTTCAATGTGGCTGCGTTTCTCAAGACTCAAAGCACGAATCACTGGCACAACCTAGAAAGCCATCACAAACTAGCCCTGGAGATGCTACGAGTATACCAAGAAGGCGTGATCTTCGTAGTGCTCGTACTTGCATCGGATCTTGTCGTTCTGGTTTAGACAATCTTCCACGGCGAGAGGATGGAGCTGGTATTTGATGGCCAGACGGCGCATGTTGAGGTCGTCCAGCTTGTGAAAGCCGGCCAAGTGGACCCACCGGACCTTGGCCCATGTCGGTTTGGCGGAAAACATGAACGACTGCAGTTTGGTCACCGGCGCCACGGCGTGCATATTCGTCGGCGAATAGTCGACGACGCGGAGAATGTGTTTGTCGACTTGGTTATGCTCTGGTCGAAACAAGTGCGCGAGTTTGATCATCTGGACCACTTTGACAAACTCGTCCAAGCTGATGACGCCGTCGCCGTTCGTGTCGACTTTGCGGACGAATTCGCGAAAGCTCATGGACGATGGGACGGAAATGCCCAAGGCGAGCAGGCCATTTTGGAACTCATCGTACGTCACCTCTTCTTCGCCTACAGAGGACAAGATCTTTCTAGGATCTTCGAGACGGATGTTCACATACCTTGAGGGCTAAAATGCTTGAACATGCGGCGGAGACGCCCCGTTGTGACGTCGTAGAATGGATCCAAGAGAACGCCAAGATCCTCTTTGATTTCGCGGTCAGGATCGCCGAATTCAGAGCTGCGGTAGGAAAGACGGCTAGCTTTGGATCCGACACGACTTGGGAGCGAATGCCGAAGGTTTTGCTTGGTCACGTTGGCGTAATCCCATTCCATGGCTTGGGCATCCTGGTACGTGAACTGCGGGAGGATGGTCGACTCGACCCACTTCTCATCATGAACTGGGACGGCCGTCGTTGGGACTGGCGCGATGTTGATGTGGATCGTATCCCCCGCTTCTTCACGGTCTTCCACGGGAGTCTCCAACGCTGTATACTGCGCCATGGCGTTGATCTGCCGTCAAGTTGAAATGGTGTCCAAGTGTGGGTGGCAAAAATGGATTGCCATGTTTGTAACACATACCTTGGAGGTGATAGGGGTTCATTAGTGACATTAAAAAATCCAACGCGTTGGCAGCTTCGATTCCCTCTTGGCTGGAGCTTGTTGCATTGGCCAGGTTTCTCCACGCAATGAAGAATAAGCCAAGCAAGCTCGCACATTGCCTTGCATTCGGGAGGATCTCACGGACGAGACCGATGGCGTCATGTGGGAGATTTACACATCTCCACCAGTCATTCTCTATATTTCGGCTCCCTCGCCTCGTCACAAGTTCATCCTTCTTGCACTCCATCCATCGCCAAGTCTTCTTAGGTTAACTAGCAGCGTAGGCTAGACATATATTGCGGCTCGGTACGTCTCCATCGCCGTCCGCTTCTTGTGCCGACAACCTGACGACAACAATAGTGTATTTATAACCAATCAAAACTCGTTTTTTAATATTTCATCCAATCAAAGGACTTCATAGTCAAATTTATAGCCAATCAGATATAAAGATTATTCCAAACATTTTCACATTTATTGTTAATTTTTGATACAAATTTCAAGTCAAAAATCAACTTTACAGTTAGCTTGATTTCCCAGCGGAATTGGGGGGACGCCGTCATGACCACGCGGAAGTCGAGACTGCATCTCCAGACGTGGACGAGTCAATCAAGTAAAGGATAGATTTGCTCCACCATAAAGCCTCAGAGGCCATTCTGCACGGATGACTGGAACGAGCTTCTTCAAAGTTTGAATTTTCTTGATAAACTCCAGAGCCTGCCACGTTATAAAATCAAGGAGCGAGTAACAAATATGATTTTCGGGAATGAAGAGGATGGCTCTCTGTCGTTGTCAAAGATGAGAGGCATTAAATAGCATGAGAGGTTTCTACTTTGGTGGCTTTGGTTGTTGTCCACTTGATGTTCGTCTCGCGACCTTTCAGGCTGCCCCTTCTCCAAGTCGGACTGAACTACTCGAATAAGGAGATGGAGATTCACACTTGAAATTTGACTTGGATTGAGTATGGTGGCCGAATTTCGTTGGGGTTTCGCTAAATCTTTGTCAAAAGCGCATCGACCACGATGGCGACGGATCAAGACAAGACGTTCTACACCGCGCTTGCAAGTCCGTCGGGCAATGCGCAACCACGAGACTTTGAATCAGTGGTTCAGATTGAGATCCCTCCAATTGTGCCGCCAGCTGACGAGAAGTGGATCGAAGTGCCAGTCCTGCCGCAGTTCACATACCAGGATGCCCAAGCCATGGAATGGGACTACGCCAACGTGACCAAGCAAACATTGCGGCAGTCATTTCGGAACCACGCTGGGTCCAAGACGAGCCAGCTCTCGTACCGCCCGAGCTCTGAATTCGGCGATCCAGACCGGGAAACGAAGGAAGAGCTTGGTGTCCTCCTCGATCCATTCTACGATGTCACAACGGGGCGTCTCCGCCGCATGTTCAAGCACTTTACACCGTACGGTACGTCGCCATAAAGCAAGTAGAGAGTCCTGAGAGCATAGTTGATCTCTAGGCAAAGAAGAGGTGACGTACGATGAGTTCCAAAATGGCCTGCTCGCCTTGGGCATTTCCGTCCCATCGTCCATGAGCTTTCGCGAATTCGTCCGCAAAGTCGACACGAACGGCGACGGCGTCATCAGCTTGGACGAGTTTGTCAAAGTGGTCCAGATGATCAAACTCGCGCACTTGTTTCGACCAGAGCATAACCAAGTCGACAAACACATTCTCCGCGTCGTCGACTATTCGCCGACGAATATGCACGCCGTGGCGCCGGTGACCAAACTGCAGTCGTTCATGTTTTCCGCCAAACCGACATGGGCCAAGGTCCGGTGGGTCCACTTGGCCGGCTTTCACAAGCTGGACGACCTCAACATGCGCCGTCTGGCCATCAAATACCAGCTCCATCCTCTCGCCGTGGAAGATTGTCTAAACCAGAACGACAAGATCCGATGCAAGTACGAGCACTACGAAGATCACGCCTTCTTGGTATACTCGTAGCATCTCCAGGGCTAGTTTGTGATGGCTTTCTAGGTTGTGCCAGTGATTCGTGCTTTGAGTCTTGAGAAACGCAGCCACATTGAAGATTACATCGCAGCTTATCGTCAAGATGTGTTCAACAAAAGGCAGGCACTCATGAAAGACGGCATTATCGAGCCTCCATCAGTTGAAAGCAAAGACTCGCTCACTGCCAAGCTGAACGAGCTCAAAATCATAACGCAAGTCCCAGACCAGCTCTGTGTCTTTGTCAACTTGACGACCAACAATGTTTTAAGTGTCCAAGCCGACGTGGACAATGACACATCGGCATTTATGCTCTGGGATGCTCTTTTTGACCACAACATGGAAAAATCATACTCAAAAGTCCGCAGCCATGATGCTCCGTTCTTGGTGGTGTCCATTTTAAATGCCGTCGTGGATGAAATCCTGCCGCTCGTCGAAGTCTTTGAAGCTAAATTTGAGCTCCAAGGGCAGCTTTTGCGTCTCGAAGGGATTAAATTCGACACGATGCGCTTTGCGCTTGCCAAGAAACAGCTCCGAGCGCTTGAAAAGATTGTCCGGCCGCTCCTTGATCTCGTCCAAGATCATCTTCTCGACCAAGAAGAATTCAATCACGTAAGGATAGCTCCCCATCGAGAATGCGCTGAGTTGAAAATCATGTAGGGCGAAGCCAAGAATTACTTGAGGGACGTCATAGACCATCTCAAGCAAATGACGACAGATCTGCAGAGCCACTATCAAACGTTGGCAGCGCTTGTGGAAGAAGACAAGCAAATTCGAGCACAGAGCCAGGCAGATGCCTTGTACATCATGTCTGTCGTGGCTGCTTGCTTTTTGCCGGGGACATTCATGACGGGTATCTACGGCATGAACTTTGACAATCTTCCAGAGCTGCACTACGAAAATGGCTATTACGTCTGGTGGGCAGTCCTGTGTTCGATCATTCTGCTGCTCTTGGGATATCTAAAGTTTTACAAACACTGGATATAGGCGGACAGAGACAAAGTTTGAGCAAGTGCAGAATGTGCAAATACACTCGATGATAATTGTAAAAAACTCCAATGGGTTGGCCATTTTCGCGTCGAGTTCGAACGAGTTTGCCATCACGATCAATGTCCAACAACGTTCAAGCAATTCCAGCCACAATCCGTTTCTTCTGACAACGTCTTTTGAGACACATAACGCACATCTTGGTCACCATCTAGTCTCTCTGCCGCAGAGGATCCGCTGATACGTGCTGACCACTAGCATGTCGTCTCATCGATCGCGCAAAAGCTGCGGGCCAACCAATATGACTGCATCACATACCAGCAGCAGTTGCGTGTAAGCGCCCGTGGATCGTCGCAAAAGCCAGTCTGTCTCAAGGGCTGCAATCGACCTGCCTCTCTAGTACGCTTTCCATCAGGAAGCGCTAGCGTCTAAACCATTCCATGATAATTTCTGCACTTGTGGCCTTGGCAACATAACGCAATACTGCATGGAGACAAGCTTGACCATCAATCCAAGAGCTTGGAGACCTTCACGGATGTACCATCCATTAGAAGCACTTGAGAATGACAGCCAGTGGAAGCATGATGTACTGTATTTTGGGGAGTCCTCCACTCTGATTTGCTGAACAAAAAACATTGCCGCCATGCCATTGGTCCACACGGAACGGCAGGTTGAAGCGGCCAAGATCAGCATTTCTCAATTTGCCACGTCCTGTGCACATGCTTGTCGTCGCTGTTGCCTGCCTTGTCTTGAACGCTGCGATCGCCGTAGCTATCTTCCACGAGACTTCTGAACCTACCAAGGCCAAAGAAGACAAGCCCAACTCGGTCGACCAATGGATCATTCCATTCTGAGCAAGTTGAGTGTCAACGCCACGATGGCGTGACTGACGACAACCTTCTCTCTCTCATCTTTCAACCATCATCGTCTTGCAAAATTGTCGTCCAAGGAGCTGGAGTCGACGAGGGACGAGCTTTGATAGTCATTGATTTTCCGTTCAATAGCAAGCTTATTTCTTTTTTTGTTTTCTTTCACATGTTTGACAGTCGAACGAGCATCATATTTGCAGCCTTGAGCACTTGATCGCTAGATCCATTCCTTGAAATATTTGAAGTAGGTAAACAACCCGACGAGAATTGTGAGAAGAACGCCCCACCATATAAAATAGCCGTATTCTGCGTGCAATTCCGGCATGTTGTCAAAGTTCATCCCGTACAAACCCGTCATGAATGTGCCTGGCAGGAATAAAGCAGCACTGATGGACATGATGTACAGCACATCGTCACGATGCTTGGCGCGGATTTCCTTGTCTGCTTCGACGAGCTCAGCTAAACTCTGAAGATGTTCCTTGATATCGCTCGCCATTTGCTTCAAGTGGTCACGTACATCGCGAAGATAATTCTTGACTTCGCCCTACTCGGATTCGTTCTCAAATGACATTTTCCTATGGCCGTACTTGCTTGAATTCATCCTGATCAATGAGTTGGCCATCGACCAAGTCGAAAAGCGGACGCACGATCTTTTCAATCGCAATGAGGTTCTTCTTCGCCCGTGTGAACCGCTTCGTGTTGAATTTTGTTCGCTCAATTCGAAGCAATTTGCCCATCATCTTAAGTTTGGTTTCAAATACCATCACGAGTGGCATAATCTCGTCGACAACTTCATTGAGAATGGATATCACGAGGAACCAAGCATCGTGGTTGCGAATCTTTGAGTAGGACTTTGTCATATGCAGCTTGAAAACAGAGTGCCACAATGCAAAGCTCGCCACGTCGTCGGATGAATCTTCTTGAACGCTCACAACTGTCTCCCCTCTTACGACAAAGACACAGAGCTGCTGAGGTCTTCGCATGAGAAGACGCATGTTGTCGAGTTTTGCCGTCAACTCGACTCGCTTGACTGCTTTCGTCGCGCGTTTCAGCTTTTCGTATGACATTTCACTCATGGAGCGGCCTCCCAACGACCTACCTTTCGCATACATGTCGTAGCGATGACGACTTATGTACCCTTCCAGGTCTGTCTTCTTCTGCTTATCGAGGGGACGAACAATTGGTAAGCAGAGAAAGGTATGATCTTCGTAGTGCTCATATTTGCAGCGAACGACGTCATCCTTGTTCAAACAGTCTTCAAGAGCTAATGGATGGAGCTGGTACTTGATGGCCAACCGGCGCAAATTGATATCGTCCGAGCGATTGAAACCACACACATGAACCCACCGCACTTTTGCCCATGCTGGCGTGGCTGAAAACATGAACGATTCAAGGTTTTTCACTGGAGTCACGGCATGAATATTGGTCGGGGAGTAGTCCACAACGCGAAAGACTGCCCCAGAAGCCAAGGAGGCTGGTTCATGTTCACTTCGAAATAGATGCGCTTGCTTGACCATTTGAATGACTCGGATAAACTCCTCCAAACTGATGTAGCCGTCCTGATCGGTGTCAATTTTGCGCACGAAGTCTTCAAAAGGAATATCAGGAGGCGTTGAAATCTCAAGAGTCACTAGACCCTTGTGAAATGCCTCGTACGTGACCTTTTCAGCGCCTACAACGAAATTCAGGCATTCAATAGCAGAACTTGCGGTAACCATCGGGCGCGAAGTGACGAAACATACGCTTGAGGCGAGTGGTCGTGACGTCGTAGAATGGATCGAGAAACACGGTCAAATCGTCGTCCATGTCTTGATCTAAATCACCAAACTCTGAGATCAGCGAGTTCTTTCGGATCTCTTGGACGACATTTACGTAGTCCCATTCCATGTTTTGAGCATCCGTGACTGTGAACGTGGGCACCTTGCCGCAATCGGTCCACTTTTCATCGACGTTTTTCTCCACGACAATGTCCACGAGATTGATGTCTTCTGGTCTCGCAGAGTAGAGAATTCTTTGCTGGTCACTCAGTAACCCGTCAGTCTCTCTCTGGTGAAAGTGACGCAATGACATCTCTGATCAACAAGGCAAAATGCCCTCGATGTCTTCATGGCTGTCCACACAAGCAACAATGGGAGGAGTTCTACCTTGAAGAGAGGGATGACATGAAATACTCACGCTGCTCCATTTTCAAAGTTTTGTTGTCGAACAACTCATGCTGCCTTTGCCCCCGCCACGACTTCATCATTTTGAATGATCCACAGAGTTTCTGGAATTGAAAGCCACGGTCAGCAGTTATTTAAGTAAGAGCAGGACGATTGATATGTTGGCATTCTAAACTCTGTCACACAACGCACGTCGATCGTGACAACGATCTGGTCAGCTCTCAAGCATTCCCATCCAATGGGCAGATTGGCGCTTCGACAAATCGTGCTCTTCATTTGGGGATCGTGTCTTCCTGAACTTTGTCTTTGAAGCGATCCAAGGGGAAAACTGAAAGGACACAACGAGTCAGTATTTCTATCTGTGGCAACGACGTACTTGGCATATCCTGTATGGATGCGTTGCCACTGTCACGACCACGACGCATACCCAAACAGGAACCGTGTTTATGTTCATTGACGTGGCATCATCGTCTACCTAAATCCATTTCTTCACCACTCGGAGGTATGTGAAGAGCGACGAGATGATTGTGAGAAATACGATCCACCAGACAAAGTAGCCGTACTGGGTATGAAGCTCCGGCATGTTGTCGAAATTCATACCATAGAGGCCGGTGAGGAAAGTACCAGGCAAAAACAATGTCGCGCTCACAGTCATGATGTAGAGCACATCATCTTTGTGCTGCAGGCGAATTTGCTTGTCTTCTTCCACGAGCATACTAAGTTCACGATGGGACTCTTTCAAAGACGACGCCATTTGCTTCAAATGGTCGCGAATATCTCGAAGATAATTCCTCGATTCTCCCTAATTTCATGGTTCATGATACTGATGCTCAGTTCACTCATACCTTATCGAATTCATCCATGAGCTGTCCATCGACAAGGTCTACGAGCGGCCGCACGATCTTTTCAAGCGCAATCATATTCTTCTTGGCCCGCGCAAGCCGTTTGCTGTTGAATTTGACACCCTCAGCTCGAAGGACTTTGCCCAACATAGTAAGCTGGACTTCGAAGACTGACACGAGCGGCATCATTTCGTCCACGACTGCATTCAGAATCGAAATAACTAAGAAACTGGACTCGTGATTGCGGATCTTGGAGTACGATTTCGCCATTTGATTTTTGAAAACTAGCTGCCAAAGAGGAAAACCAGTTGCTTCATTGTCGTCCGCTTCTTCTTGAATACTCAACACTGTCTCACCACGGCAGATAAACACACACAATTGCTGAGGCTTTCGCATCAGCACGCGCAGTTTGTCCAGCTTCTCAGCGTGGTCCACACGTCGTTTCGGCTTTGTAAGACGGCTCGGAGTACGGAGTGACCGATCTTTTGTAAACAAGTCGTACCGGTGGCGATTGACAAGGGATTCTATTTCGAGCTTCTTTTCCTTGTCAACAGGTCGAATTACCGGCAAGCATAGGAAAGTATGATCTTCGTAGTGTTCGTACTTGCATCGTATGATGTCATCCTTGTTCAAGCAATCTTCAAGAGCTAGAGGATGCAACTGGTATTTAATTGCAAGACGCCTCAGATTAATATCATCCGAGCGCCTGAAGCCTGCCAAGTGTACCCATCGGACTTTGGCCCAAGTTGGCTTGCTTGAAAACATGAACGATTGCAATTTTGTTACGGGGGCTATGGTGTGAATTGATGTTGGTGAATAATCGACGACTCGAAGGATTGTGTCAGATGTTTGTGAATCGGCAGCGATATGCTCAGGCTTGAAAAGATGCGCTTGCTTAATCATTTGCACGACATGAATGAATTCTTCCAAATCGATTGTGCCATCATGATCTCCATCAATCTTGTGAACAAAGTCTTCAAACGAGATATCAGGTGGTGGCGAAATACCGAGGGCTGACAACCCTTCATGAAATGCGTCGTAAGAGACTTTCTCTTCACCTAAATAACGTAATGACACGCTAGTTTAGTGTTGTTTCGTACCATGAGGAGCAAAAAGTCGAAACATGCGTTTGAGTCTGCCTGTGGTAACATCATAGAATGGATCCAAAAGTACACCAAGCTCTTCGAAGTCGACTTGATTGAAATCCGACTCAGTTCGGTTTTTCCCTTCCACAGGCACGTGCGCGTAGTCCCATTCCATGCACTGAGCATCCGCGACCGTAAACGTCGGCATGGGGTTTGTAGTATTCGTCCATTTTTCATCGATATTTGGGATCGTCTCCACAACCACGTCACGTCGTAAGGGGCTGTGGAGTAGACGTGGATGGGGGAAATTGAGCCCGTGTCTCACTCTTTTCATCAAGTAATGGTGTTGCTGCATTAACTCGTCGACCTTTGCGGCTCTTCGACGGCGACTTGGGTCCCATCCTGCAAGTTTGAAAATGCGATCTTTCATGTTGACAAGGTAGGAGGGGTGACATAGTTGGATACGGCATACAAAAAGAAAGTTAAAATTATTTCTCCTGTCCGGTTTTCGCGCATTTTCTTATTTGCCAGATTGGACACACTTCACGGTGCCAAGGAGAAAGGACGATCAGTCCTTGAATGGATCTGGGACGATATCATCAAGCTTTGGCATAGCACTGTGCTGCAGGGAGCTTTGTGTCTTAAACTCTGCGAAAGCAGCCTGGAGTTCTCCAACAACTTGAAGGATCTAGCCGTGTTTTCAATCGTTGATGGGGTAAGGACAGGAATGTACCATATCGCTCTTGATGTTGACACGTTCAAGAAATTCAGAGGTATCATACGAGGCGTCATGTAGCGCGAGGAACACGACAGCGGCTGCGACCAAAAACGGTGGTCGCACCATTATGACGTTTGTACGATAGGCAAAAAGGCACAAGTCCCTTTTTGTGTGATGAGAGTCACATGGAGAATATGTCGACATACCAAGCCGTCTTAAAGCTGTTTTCATTCATTGGAAAGGTTTCTTCAAATTCTTCGTAGAGTTTGATCAGAGTGCTGAAAGGATGATGAATGATCATGTCGTATTGCATTGCTTCGATCACGTAGAATTCGCATTCGATGATGTCCTTCTCGGTAAAATCGTAGAGCCAATCCTTATCTTCAGGAAATTCTAGATCAAATTAAGCTTGATGCTTTGAAGTAAGCCAGGAACGCACTGGATGTGAGTTCATGAAGTTGGATGGCTATATCAGCCAAGCGAACTTGGCATTCTTCAATCTTCGATGAGATAAACAGTGCCGTGCCTGCCACGAGTCGGGGATCAAACTCGCAAAAGCTTTGACTGCATCCATGATGTCAATAAAACACGACTCAGGGCGTACATACGTCAAGTAAAATCGTTTGTAGACTACGATGGCTGTGCAAATGATGACCTGTTATGAATAGAGAGGATGACTGAACGGAGATCTTCAGTGCTTGCCTGATTGATGTGAAGCCGTGCCCCAAGCTCTTCAATGACTAAGGAAAGATCACGTGAGTTTGGTCTCATGAGTCGTAAAGGTACGAGAAATGATGGCCAGATGAATGCTCTCAACTTCTTGGAGCGTCAGCATCGTGTCCTTGGGGTTGATTCGCTTGAAGTCTTCGACACGAAGGTTCTTCATCCAGTGGAGACTATATGAGATCTGTTGGGCACATCTTCTTCCTGCACTTACTAATGCGTAGACTGCCAAAAGTTGAGCGCCATGTCCGCCGCGCCGCTTGTTTGGGGTTTTGAAAATCCGGAACTCAACCGGATAGAAAAGAAATTGCAACATGGCGGATGATGGGAATGAGGATAGCTCCTCCTCGATGGAGCAATTATCGATCAATGGACGACCTTCTGGACCCGAGAAAGGTAGAAAATCGCTCAATGGCTTTGTGTTATATGGAGTGCTAGTCACGATTCAGTTTACTGCGGTGGGAGGAGCGCCGATCATGAAGCGAAGCAAGTTCACTGTCAATGGCAATGATCCACTGAGCAACGTAAATCTTGTCTGTAATGAATCCACAAACCATCAACCATGTAGGTGTACATCTTCCTCCGAAAGCAGCTTCGGTTAAAAGATGAAGACTCTCTTGTACGATGCGATCCTCATGTATTTCTCACGGTGTTGACGTTTAGTTTGTTTATTGCAACAACGCGTTTGCGCCGACGCCCGACCAACGTATGAGCGAACTATTTGAGGTACTGCTCTCACTAGGCGCAGTCAGGGCGCTCATCTCTGCTCCTAGTGCTTTCAAATCAACGGCCTCCTCGTCCTGAACTATAGTCGAACTCAAGCCTGGGGTTAATCATTTATCTTATTCACGCATGAGAGCTTCCAATTGTGCCCTTGCTGCTCGATGCTTTAGCTGGAGTTGATGAAGCTCCGACTGAACTTCCAGCTCTTGGTCTCTGGGCTCTTCAGGTTGGTCTCGTTTGCTTGTTCGTGCATTTTCCTTGGTGGGACTCACTGCTTTGCGAGTGACAACCTTTGGCTTCGGCACTTTTTTTTTGGCAAATGCAAGCGCTTTCTCCCGGTTTGATGGTGCTTTCTCCTTCTCCACGACTGTCTCCTTTTGCTTCTTTGGCAAGGTCTGATTGATTTGTCTCAAATTCTTGGAGAACTCTTTGATGCGCTCTTGGTTGGCTCGCTTCTCAACAAGTTCGGTGGCGTTCAAGTCGGGTTTGAGCTTCCCAAGCTCATAGTACTTGTCCTGCTTCTCCTGTCTGTACTCCGTCAGCGTGCAAGGCTCGTAATGAACGGGGCGAGCCTTCTTACTGAATGCCAACTGGTCACCTTCCGTCGCTGCTTTGAGCTCATTGCGATTCACAGGAGGTGAGTCAATCGTCGAAGCCTTGACAGGTTTCGTCTTTTGTGGGGACACATGCGGCGGCTTGCGTGGTGACTCGTGGACAACAACTGGCTCCCGTTTTGGCGTCAATTCTTCTTGGCGGAAGTCGTGGTTGTTATCTCGATTGTTGTCGTGGATGAGTGGGGTCGGTTGAGGCTTTTTGCGCAGTGGCCCACTTCGAACTTCTTCCGTGCCGTCTGCACGCCGCAGAGTGCCATGCATGGTCACAGTGGAGATCTTGTTCTCAAAGCGGGCGAGGAAGCTCATGGGAAATGGGAAATGCAGCGATGGCGGAAGACTATGGTGCTATTTATAGACCATGAGCGTTCAGAAGGGAGAAAGGAGAATGGCATCGCAACTCAAGCAAGCGGCGACAAATTGCAGGAAAACTGAGCTCTTTGTCAGCAGCTAGTCAGCCATCGATAGATTACGCTCACGGTGACATTGCTCAAGTGTCAGCAGAACCTCGCCATGAACTCTCGCTGCTTCAAGAGAATGCTCATCGGAATCAACAGCGAGGTCATGGGAGTTCTACAGTATTCGATGCTCTGGTTCTTCATCGCAGAACACACATGCAAGGGCGGGCAACTTGTATCGAGTAGCGACATTTCTAGGATCAAATTTGTTCTTGGATTCAATGCGCCAACGTGGGAGCATGGAATTGAAGAGGAAGAGTGGAGTTTGGAGTTCATCGGGATGTTGGAGGACTGACTCACGACAGTGAATGACGCACATGACTCACGAATTCACTGCTGAACCTCCATAGTCAGATGGTGCACGATCTCCAAGCTGATCCGCCACATCTGTCGTGCAAGCAGCATCTCAACATGGCGTCAAATCTTGCCACAGTCGACTCTTCCCGCTTCATTTCCCACACAAATCCTCTATCATGTCCCTTGTGCTGCACAAGTTGTGCATTCACCCAGAGACGCATTCAATGCCCGCTGTGTATCGTTAAAAATAGGTTCAGTCCCCATTGCTCTCTCCCTCGCCACTTTGAGCTCGTGTCAGGTCCAATTCCACGCTTCTTGGTCGATCCGCGCATCGAAAAAACTTCCTCGTTGTGTCATTTACAGCGTTTGATTGCCGCGGGACTTCGTCTTCCGATGCTTCGCGACGTTCTCCCCGCTAAGTCTGTCGAGTGAGTCATTCGGTCGACGCTAAATAGTGTAATGATGAGTCATCCATCCAAAATGAGTCATTCGGCAGTGAATGTATTTTTAAACATCAAACCATACAAATTGCTAGTTATTTATTTATACTTTGGATTAAAAATAGACGTATCCGGATCCGGATAAATACATTTTAATTACACACTGAATAAAGTTCAAGGTGTCGCAAATCCGTGGCTGGCGCCTCGTTCACTTTGCAACTCGCGTCTCTCCGCTCACTTCTCTCTCGACCATGCACGCGACCACGACGCTCTGGAGACGCTCCATTGTGCCTAGACTTTCCCGCGGCTTTTCAGCGCAATGGGATAAGCCGTTCCCGTCGATCTTGGTACGTCGCACAAGGAAATTCCAAGAGGGGCTGGACGGGTTTTACACGTAGATTACGAAAGACGCGATCACAGCGCAAGGATCGTTTGCTGAAGCACAAGCAGCATACCTCAAGCCGAATTTGGAGACGGTGCGCGAGTTGGACGCTATTTTGGAAAAGAAGAAACTCGGAATCGTCGCGCATTTTTACATGGACCCGGAATTGCAAGGCGTTCTGTCGTCGTTGAAGTGGCCACATACGCTCATCGCAGACTCCCTCGCCATGGGAGAAGCTGCCGCTGTGATGGCGAAGAACGGGGCCAAGGCAATCGCTTGTCTCGGCGTTGATTTTATGTCCGAAAGCGTTCGAGGTATGAATTTCCTGGTGATGAGTTCAGCCATGACTGTGAACATACTAGCAAACTTGGACTCAAATGGCTTCCAAAATATTCCCGTCTACCGTCTTTCGAAGAAGTACATTGGATGCAGCTTGGCGGAGTCTGCCGAGAAGCAAGCGTACATGGCTTACCTGAAGAAAGCAGCGGAAACGCCAAAGAGTCTCCATGTCGTCTACATCAACACGTCGCTCAAGAGCAAAGCATGGGCACACCATATCATCCCCACGATCACGTGCACATCGTCCAACGTCGTCCAGACGATCTTGCAGTCTTTTGCCCAAGTCCCAGGATTGTCCATCTTCTATGGCCCTGACACGTACATGGGAGAAAACCTCGAGCAAATGTTCCAACACATCGCGACGCTCCCTGATGAGAAGATCCGTGAGATCCATCCTGCTCACAATCAAGCTACGTACGTCATTGCCGTGGACCGCTGTCCTGACTGCTTCCTCTAGGATTCGAGAGCTCCTGACGCGCTTTGACTACTTTAAAGAAGGCAATTGTGTCGTCCATCACATGTTTGGCGACAAGGTGACAAAACGCGTCCGACAAGACTACGGCGATGTCTACACGACGGCGCATTTTGAAGTGCCTGGCGAAATGTTTACCCTCGCCATGGAAGCTCAAAACCAAGGACGTGGCGTCGTGGGCTCGACATCGAATATCCTCAACTTTATCAAGGACAAGACAAAGCAAGCACTTGATTCTGGATCGAACGAGCGCTTGCGATTCATCCTCGGCACTGAAGTACGTGCAGAACCACCGCGAACTGACGCGGATTGACTTGTAACTAGGCTGGCATGATCACATCGATCGTTCGCGGTGTAAAGAACACTCTGGCAAAGGGATCCTCGTCGCCCGAAGTGGAAATTATCTTTCCAGTGGCAGCTGATGCCGTTGCAACTGAAGGCGACACGCTTGTCCCTGGCGTTCAAGGCGGAGAAGGCTGCTCGACGGCTGGTGGCTGCGCCACTTGTCCATTTATGAAGATGAACGACCTGGACGCGCTCTTTGACGTCGCGGAAGCAGTCGACTTGACTCAGGTAACTCTTGAGCCCCCTACTGAACTCTCATGAGAGAATTCTAGACAAAGGACCCTCTCGCCGCGCATCATCCTCAAAAGTACAGCGAGCGCATCAACGGCAAGAGCATTTCTGAAATCGGCGTCGTGCCCATTCTTCACATGCGGTCGTTCATGCACGGACAGAAACTGTCGGATCAACTCGTCCAGGACGTTGTGACCCGCAAGCCAGACGCAGGATGTCCTGAATCCCATTAAGTCTATGTAAATTGAACACACGATATGGCATGAGATGCGCAAATTCGACCGCATGCGTCGTCTATGGCGCTGTCTTCAGGAAAGCTATGGCACTGTAGAAGGAAAATGAACAACACGTCGACAATGCATTGGCCCGTCCACAGTCGTCAGTCAGTCGCATGGATCAAGCAATCGTAGCTTGTGCACGGATGTGATCGTCGTGAGAGTCCTGTCGACGGAGTATGGTGGCTACAGGGTGGTGAAAGCTCGAGAAACTCGAGATGGAAAGAAAAGTGTACGGCGGGTTGTGTCCGAAACAGGTCACATCCGGGGCAGGTCACTGTTTTGGGTCACACTACAATATTGACCATATCTCCATCACCAGGAAGAGTTAAAGCGCCATATTTTGCCATTCCCTAGTAGGCCTCATCAGGGTGGCGGCACGGCCATACGACCAACCTGCCGCCTTATCCGATGAGGGGAAATATAAAGAAACCCCTTTTGGGGGCTGCCTCCGAGTCATTCACCTGCAGAAGAATTTTCACTCAAACGCAATTTTCTCGGCAGCCGATTTTTTAGGTCTTTTATTTTTTTCAATTTTATTATTTGTGCTCATTTATTTAATTTCTTGGTGGTTATCTGGTTGCCACAATTCTTTTTATTTAGAGCAGAATTTTCCATTGACGGAGAATGAAGATTGTCTTCTTCGGCGTGTCCTGTTCTTCCGCGCTTGGAAGAAAGCAAGACATCGACGTTTGCTGTACGCTTTCTTGCAATATTATTACGCTTCCTTCGTGCACAAGACCCCGAAGAGAGTTTCGAGTTTGACCGGAATCCAATGGCTACGTGAGTGTCTAGAAGGAAATGAAGATGCATTTGTCGAAGAGTTTAGGATGCCAAAAGACATCTTTATGCTGCTCGTGGCTCAACTCAAGGAACATGGAAATCTCTGATCGTCCCATCGTGTCAGCACTGAAGAGCAAGTTGCTATCTTCCTCTTCTTTGCGGGTCATCACAGCTCCAGTTCTCAACTTCAGAGTCGATTCCAGCGCACGTCGCAAATGCCTTGTGATACAATCACAAGGCATTTGCGACGTGTGCTGGAGTGTCTTGTCGGCTTATCATCAAAGTACATTCGTCTACCAGCGGATGACTCACCAATACCCAGGAAAATATTTAATAGCGCGAAGTTTCAGCCTTTTGTGGATGCACGAATGACAGTGGACGGCACGCATATCCCAGTTTCAGTTCCAATTCCACAGCATGCGCCATATCGCGGTCGAAAAGGTATAACAATGAATGTTCTTGGCGCCTGCGACTTCGATTTGAGATTTACTTATATCCTGTCCGGCTGGGAAGGAAGTGCAAGTGACGCACGAGTTTAACAAGATGCCTTAACAAAGGGATACACAATATCGCCAAATTTGTATGACTTGATGGACGATGGATACGCGCTAACGTCAAAATGTTTGACACCTTACCAAGCAACACGATACCATCTTAAAGAATTTGGCCAAGGAAGACTGCGACCTCAGACCAAAGAGGAATTATTCAATTTATGTCATGCAAGTCTCCGAAATGTTGTTGAACGAGTGTTTGGAGTATTGAAGAAAAGGTTTCCAGTGCTTTGCTACCCCGTCAACTATGAGTACAATTTTCAAGCGAAATTGGTAGTTGCGTTGTGCGTCATTCACAATTTTATCCGCCTCAATGGATGCACGAACGATATTTATGTCGAGCAGGCACAAGAAGAGCAAAACAGCGAACCAATTTATTCAACCCAACCCGAAGAGACCATTGAACAAGACAATGAAGACGCTAAAGCCTGGCGCGACGAGATTGCTTCAAAACTTTGGACTCAATATACGAGAACATTAAACCGACGACGTCATAGATCATAAACTAATATTGGGATGGGTTAAGTGCTCTTATTTGACGCATCAGCCATACAAACCGAACTTCACCACGCATGTGCAAAAACAACGAAGCTTTTGTTGTATTTTCCATCACTTCAAATGCCGCTGCCATGTCGTCTGTTGAAATATTGTCAGTGAATTCGTCTTGTAGAATAAGCAGAGCTCGTTCGGATGGTGACAAAATTTCTGTGTGCAGCGGCAAATTGCTAGACGGTCGTGGTGCAAATTGCTAGACGGTCGTGGTACTAAAGCTTTCAGTATTTCTAGTTCCTCAGATGCGGTTTCTTCGTACTTCTCAAAGACTTGGACCATACTCTGTGCCAGTGATCTCGATTTCTTGATTGATTTGCCATCAATATCATCATCTGGTGCGGGGCGTCTGCTTCGACGCACTGGATCACTGATGTCGCTTATATCTGGTTCATCTCTACTGCCGTTTGTGTCAGCGTAGTTCTCATTTGTGTCGGAGCATTCGTCTTCACTTATAACAATATTTCCACGAGAATCTCCACTTGTGTCGACGCCAGTGGTGGATATCACAACATTGCCAGTAGCAAGTGTCTTCGCATACAACTCGCAGCATTTGTGATAGAGCGGGAAAGACGTGTTTCGCCATATTGTCGTTTTCGGGTTTGCTCCATTGGCAAAGAACGCGTCCCAAGTAGTGGTAATACATACGACGCGACATGTTGCTTCTTCCCATCCCATTCCTGATGTATTAATCATCTTGTGAACCATTGAAAACTCTCCTTTCTTCACATCATTGCTGGATCGTAGTTGCTTTAGGTTGAAGGGTTGCTTCAGACCAGGTGCCTTATTTAACTTCGCAAGTGCTGCCATGAATGCAGACTTTTTGAATCCAGAGTCCGATCTTTGTCCCATGACATTAGCTTGGTGAATCAGCTCGTCCATCCATATCTTGTCAAGGTCATCATTCCATATCTTCATCTTTGCGCGGGGAAGTGAGAAATTCACGAATGATTTCTAGTGGCAAAAAAAACTCCTTCTGACTACTTTTTTATTTTATGGCGATTTCTCTATTTATTTGACCAAAATATAATTTGCTCGTTTTGAATCCAGATGGTCAAAATATGGAATATGTTCTTTTTTATGAATTATGGCCAAAAATCTAATTTATTGCCAAATTTTTGGTCATCCAGACCCACCCTAAAATCTGATATTGTGCTTTTGAGTGAATTTTTGGATTTATGTCCGGTTTGCTGGCGAGATTTCCATGATCTTACCCAAAATGCGGTATGTGTTGGCCAACATGATGCGATGAGTCAACTCCGACTTGAAATCAATGTCCGGCAGCGTTGGGCCAACGACTGAAATTGCGCCGAATGGGATGACGAAGTTGAGTTGCTCGTAGATGTGAACCACAATAGCACCACAGTCCTTCAACAACGCTTGGTTGAAAAGGTAACAAGATCAACTTGGAGCCTCGAGCGCCATGGTTTTCGTACATGCTTCGGAAGAACTTGGTGGACTTGGACGAGAAGCTGCTTGTCGTGCAGATGACAGTAGCGCCGCCTTCCAACAAGGACTTGACGACTTCACTGGCAATCGAGTCACAACCACAGCCAGTGACCAGCGCGTTCTTGCCGACGAAGGACACACCACCCGTGGCAATTTCGGGCATACTCAACAGAACTTCTTTGGTTAACCCTTCGTCCAAGACACGGACAGTTGGGTCCCGTTCATCGTTCTTGCGCACGTACACATAGGGCAATGTGGTGAAGGACTCGCCAAAAGATTTCGTTCGCTTGGTCCTGATGTTATCCGCTTTGATGCCGAACAATTTAGGCAGGTTGCCTGGAGACCCACGATGAGCTATGCGTCGTGGTTGCGCGGCAGGTTCGTTCTTTGGGCTACTTGACTCTGGCCGCGAGACCGCAGAGGAATCTATGCGCTCTATGGACGACGTCGGTGCGGATCAATTCGATCCAGCAGTCAGTTTTGACAGGTTCCTTCACACTCAAACAGTCAAAGGACATGAGCGACAAGGATTACCGTGAGAATGATCAATGTGTCGACGACGGCGTCGAGTGAGTCCACTCGGAGGACTTGTTAGACCACCGCTTTGATGTCCGCGAGGGCTTGGAGTTGATCACTCCAAGGTGCGAGGACGTCGAATGTAGTAATCTACGCACGTGCAGTGTGAGACTCGGATCCATGTCGTCGTCGTACCTGCTTTAAGAGCGTCTCCATCGTGGGGTTGGATCTCGAAATATGCGCACAAAATGGATAGTAATTGGAAGCCTACCAAAACCTGCACAAATGTCAAAGGTCTACACAAATTCGTGATTTGTGTAGACCTTTGACACAAAAAACCTCTATAATCCAATACTAGTACAAGTTTATACAATTCATCTGCCGATATCCAGTGATTTCCCAAACCACCATGCCCCGCAGAGGCACTCTGCCCATCTTGCTTGGGTTGCTTGGTGCATTTGTATATGCCTGCCCGATGGAGACCACTCAAAATAAACCTATTGATAAATGTGTTTTGTGTGTGTTTTGATTGCACCACTTTTAGAACACTTCAAAACTGGAGTGTCAGATTTAAAAAAATGAAGGCCTTATCCGGACAAAAATTGTGCTTGAAAAGTGGTTTGTGCAGGTTTTGGAAGGCTTCCATTGCCTTATTTTAAACATGGCTTGGGTACATTTTAAATACGACTTGGGTTTGATATCCTCCTATAAATAGACGATGGATTTCAAAACCATACCAAACGCACACACTTCGACATGCAACAGTGTCACACCTCATTTCAAATCCTTTTAAATGCTTGGCTACATTAGTGAGTACTGCTCGTGGATTGGAAGCAAAAATATCATTCTATCCAATGGGATAACCTCAATCAGTTCGATTTGAAGCATACTTTGACAAAGATCTTTTCCGCGCGCATTTTCACAAGTTCCGTGATTTCAAAGATGTACAGCAGACAACAGGCTGGTTCACCTTCTTCACACAGGCTCGACCTCATGTGTAGATGCCAGACCACACATTTCAAGCAACGTACGAGTTCTACGCAGAGACTGTCGTGGACTACCGCGACCTGCCTGCGGGGTTTACTTTTCAAGCATCGACTCTCTATTTCATCGAGGTCAACCACACAACACACAAGAACGAACGGCCTCCGTCCAGACCACCCACACGGTCCACAGGCAAGAAAAACTCGGTGTCCAACATCGTATCATCCGTCGTCACTCTTCTCAGCCTTTTCGTGCTCCTCGTCGGCGTGAGTGTGAGCGCGGCCAAATGCATCGCTGCACGCCATGGACCGTTGTCCCCACTCGAGGAGCTCCGACGTGAAGAGAGTGCAATCGACACCTATCTTTACTACATGTACCCTCGCTGCACAGGCTACAACACCAAGTGCACATTGAAACCCCAGGAGCCTGGTTCGCCGCAATTTGCATGCTGGACAACGTGGACCAGTTGCGAACCTCCAGCTTGGGCACCCCGAAGTATGAAAGGCCAAATCACTCCCGAGAGATTGAGAGAAGTGTATAAGAAATTTAGCGTAGCCAGAGGTAATTAATGATGTACATATGCATTGCATCTGTAGTGCGCGATCATGCAAAGTAGTTAGCCGTCTTTCTCCATGCGATCGACTAAATTCGCAAACGTTTTTGCGAAACCCAGCCTCATCTTTCCTCTGCCAGGCCTTCGGAACCACCTCAAGGTGGCCAATCGAGCCAAAAAGAGGACGCCACGACGTTCCTCGGGCTCATAGCATGGACATTCTACGTCAATCCGCATTGCGTCTGTATCTCATCGACATCAGCGAGTACTGCTCGTGGATTGGAAGCAAAAATATCATTGTATCCAATGGGATAACCTCAATCGGTTCGATTTGAAGCATACTTTGACAAAGATCTTTTCCGCGCGCATTTTCACAAGTTCCGTGATTTCAAAGATGTACAGCAGACAACAGGTTGGTTCACCTTCTTCACACAGGCTCAACCTCATGTGTAGATGCCAGACCACACATTTCAAGCAACGTACAAGTTCTACGCAGAGACTGTCGTGGACTACCGCGACCTGCCTGCGGGTGTGGCGTGAAATGTGGGTTTCTCGCCGGGTCTCCTTGAGATACGAGCTCAAGCGGCGAACTAGCGACGTTTGACGTTGGGCGAGGCTGAACGGGGTGATTCAGCGACGACCGACGGACCAACCGTTCGGAAGATTCAAGGTAAAAGCGATTGTGAAGTTAGAAAGGCTAGCTAGAGCTAAACATATGCAGTAAACTAAGGAGTATTGATAGTGGAAGATGAAACGTGATGGGAGGCAGTTCCGACGCGCGACATTACTAATGGGAGACCCGCCAATCAGAAAGGAGAAAGGGTACCGGATTGTCGTCGGGCAAGATCCGAGTGTAAGCACTACAATCCGACTGACAGATATCCGAGCGACAGATAATCCGAGCGAGAAGATATGAATCCAAGTCCGTCCAGGGATTTCCAATCGGACTAGGATTTCCATAGCACTAGACGGTAGCTCAGCTTGGTCGATGCAGTTGAATAGGAGTCGTCAATCAGACAGTTGGTCGGACTTAGACGACCAACCTTCAGACGACAGTTGACGCCACATCCCCCCAGACTAAATGTCAAAGCTCTTGATTTGACCCAAGACAGCTGAGTTGTTCGATCCCGAGTTCGACTTCGCACACACAGAGTCCGAGTTTTAGCTACACCAAAATTCCACGTCCGAGTATCCAGAGTAGGGTTCGAATCCGAAGCATAAGGTCACAATTTTCACCAGATTAGTATTTCAAAGGTAGTGGCACGTCATAAACAATCAGAATGATAAAACAAAGGCTTGGACTTGAATGGGGTGAGGAGTTGCGGATTTGTCTTGACTGTTCCTTCCCTCCGATTCCGGATACAACCCCACTTCATACGGATATGCTGGTGTACCGTAAAATACCAGATAGCGCATCCGAGGGATTGAACCCGGGACCTTCGGGACGAAAGTCCGACGCCTAGACAACTAAGCCAAGGCGCCCTTTTCAAGTCAAACTTCCGAGTGTCCACCAAGTCCACTTCCAAGTCTGGGGGTAATTCCATTCTCCAGGCGACCAACCACGTCTCAAAATCCACGCACATTGAATAATTCCAAAGTGTAAACCAATCCATACAAGTAATATAAGTTCCATGTCCGAGTCAGATTCCAATCTTGTAAATCAGAGCAGGAGTCGGGGTAATCAAGTTTTAAAACAAAGTCGTATCGTCAGGTTCCACGTCCATCTCCGATAATCTTTTGCTTCTTCGTAATGGTGGTAGTCCGGATTCGGAACGTCTCCTATTTTCAAATTCTGCGACGAAAGACGGGTAAGTGCGAAGTCGAGATCTCGATGTCCAGTAAGTATTTCCATCCGCATGTCTCGTCAGGTACTCGATGGGTTTTCCAGGTAGCCATCGTTTGTCCAGGATTTCGATGAGGGGTGAGTCCGTGTTCGCATAAGCAACGTCGCCGTCGGAGTATTGAATTCGGTCCACAAAACTGGTCGGGGGTAACAAATTCGAGTCGAGCTGGGCATCCGCTTTGTCGGAATCCGACTCGGACCGAGAGGGACCTTCAGATTCATTTTCGTCGTTCGCCAGTCGGCTTGGGATTTCGTCGTCGTAAGGCCGAGACCAGTGACCCTGAAATTTCTTCAGGCGGTCAACATTGATCGGTACGATTCTGTCGGGATGAGAAGGCAGATATATCCGATACGTGTTGTCTCCTTGTTTGCTGTGGATCCGATATGGCCCGTGCCAACTACAGGCGAGCTTTTTGATCCGTTTGTCGTCCGGGTCGGTCGTCTTTCGAAAGTATTGGTAGACCCACACGGAGTCCGCGGGCTCAAATCCAATCTTGGTCTGACTCGACTTCGTTCGAGCCGTCTTGTTTTGCCCATCGATGAGTTGTTTCTCCACCAAATGTCGGGTGGCTCGGAACAAGGCACTCTGTTGGCGCCTCCATTGTGGAAGTTCATCCGACTTCCAAGCCGGGTCTTGATTCACAAATACGAGGTCCAAGGGCTGCACGCGATCACGGCCAAACAGACAAAAGTAGGGTGTATAGTTCAGGGTTTCGTGGCAAGCTGATCTGTACGCCCATAAAAGTCGAGGCAGATACGTGTCCCAATCCGTCTGCATGGAGTTAACGTACATTTTCATCATCGTTGCCAACGTCGAGTTGAATCTTTCGACAAGTCCTTGTCCTTGAGGGTGACTCGGAGCGCTCGCTAACTTGTCGATGCCGAGTGTTTTGTAAATGTCCTGGCCAACTCGGATACGAAGTTCGTTCCTCGATCTGATAGTAGGTGGTCTGGAACGCCGTATCGGCACGCAATTTCGTCCACCAGGATTCGGATGAATGTCGACGTCTTCAAGTCTGGAACCGCGAATGCTTCGGGCCACCGAGTAAAGTAATCCACAAAGATCAGCACGAACTTGTTGCCAGTCGGGGTGAGTGGGAATGGTCCGAGCGCATCTACGACCAGGAAACTAAACGGCCCGCGCAGTTTGTAAACAGGCATTCTCTGGGTCAGTCCTTGTTTCCAGGGTCGAGTTCCTTTAGCGGCTCCACATCTTAGGCATTTCTTGCAATATTCAGCCACATCATCACGCCAACCACGCCAATATCCGAATCGTTTGACGCGTTCAGTCGTTCGGACGACGCCAAAGTGCCCTGATAGAGATGAATCGTGACAGATTTCAAGGATCGTCTTGATCATCGTCAGCGGGATAACAGGCACCTTGATCACGCTCGGATTTCGCAAGGGCGATTTCAGTATGGTACGACGGTATAGGATGCCTTTGTCGGTGGTGAAATGTTTTCCAGTCCGCGTCAGTATCTGGAGTGTATCCGAGTCCATAGGCATGACGTTGTCTTGGAGATATCCTTTCACGGCTTGGACGAATAAATCCTTGGCTTGCTCGACTTGGAGTAATTTAGGCGGCAGTCGGTATTTAATTCTAGAGTACTTGGGTAGCCTTGCCGATTGGATACTTCTTGTTTCCTCGTTTTCATCCGACCCAGAGTCCCCCTCCCCCCTGGAAGAGAAAAATCCGTCCTCGGATTCGTTTGTTGCGCTCGGATGGGAAAAATCCGTTCTCGGGGTGCGGTCGGGTGGATCGTGATCTGGCGGTTCGGGATACGGGTCAGACTCTGGTTGTTCCGCTACAAGACGTGCTCGCGTATCGGACACGGATTTGGATATGCTCCGAGTCTGAATTGCTGCGATTGTAAGTTGTCGATCCCACTCGGAGGCAGATACGTCATATCGATAAGTGGGCGAGGACTCGATGTCGGCGAGGGTTGGTTCGAGTGGTAACCGCGAGAGTCCGTCCGCACATCCCATCTTCGATCCGGGTCTGTGTACAACAGTAAAATCCAGACTTTGCAAGTGAACGACCCATCGTGCAAGTTTGCCGTTCGTGGAGTGAGATCCGGGTTTAAATAGCCAGACAAGAGCCCCATGGTCGGTGTAAATTGTGAAAGGTCGTCTGTCTATGTATGGTCGGAATTTCTTGGTAGCCCATACGATTCCGTAGCATTCAATTTCCGATATGCCATCGTGCTTGGTGATCCATTTTTGATGAGTAGAGTCGAAAGCTTGGCTAGCGTACGCGACAACGCGATCTTTCTTGTTCTGGTGTTGCATAAGTACCGCGCCGACTGCGATCGGACAAGCATCGACGAGGATGAAGAATGGTAAATCGAAATCGGGGTATGCCAAGATAGGCGGGCTCACAAGTTTACGCTTCAGAATGTTAAGAGCGTCGTCGCATTCGGGTGTCCAGACGAATTTCTCGGCGGTTTTCAGGTGTTCGAGTGGTTTAGAGATAGCCGCGAATCCTTGTATGAATCTTCTGAAATATCCCGCTAACCCGAGGAATGCACGGACTTCGGCTACGTTTCGCAGCGGTCGGATTTTCAATACGGATTTGACCTTTTCGGGATTTGGCAAAATCCCGGCGGGAGTGACAATGTGTCCCAGAAACGTCACGGATGTCTTGCCCCAGTGGCACTTGGACATTTTTAACTTGAATCCGGCATCTTGTAAGCATTGCAATACTTGTCTGAGTCGCGATAAATGGGAGGCAAAATCCGCGCTGAAGACGATAACATCATCCAGATATACCAGACAGGACTGCCAGAGTTGGTCTCGGAGAACATCTTCCATGAGACGCTCGAATTGAGGCACGGCGTTGCACAGGCCAAATGGCATAACAAGCCATTCATAGAGGCCAAACTTGCAGATAAAAGCGGTCTTCGGAATGGAGTCTTCGTCCATCCGAACGTTCCAATACCCAGACGCAACATCCATCGTGGAGAAGTACTTGGATTTGCCGAGGACATCGAGCAAATCGTCGACTCGGGGCATTGGATATCGATCCTTGATCGTCACATCATTGAGTTTTCTGTAGTCAATACAGAATCGGATTGATCCGTCTGGTTTCTGTATCATCAGTACTGGACTTGCCCAAGGGCTGGTGGATGGTCGAATTAATCCGAGTTCTTCATACTGGCGTATTTCAGCTTCCATAAGTTCACCCTCCCTTTGCGACACTCGGAAAGGGGCTGATTTTATCGGAGCAGCGTTTCCCGTGTTAATCGTGCACTTGATTCGGTCCGTCCTTCCAGGTGCCTTGGACGTCGTAACGAACAGATCGAATTCGAGTAGCAGTTGGCGTATCGTTTCGCATTGTAATGGGTTGAGGCTCGACCCTTCCCAATTGATGGGGATTTCCTCTTTGACAGCAGTGCGCTTGTTGGTGGTCTTAGTGGGAGGAGTGTCGGTCACCACTGCTATTAGTCCAGGGTAAATTTGTTGGGTCAACGCAATCGGACTCTTGTCAGTATAAGTCCGAGTCGGATCGCGTGTTGAGTCGGTCCGGGTCGGATTGCGTTTTGAGTCGGTCTGAGTCGGATTTACGTCATCTTTCGTCGAATCGATAGAAGTGCCGTCGTGATAGTCAGATGGTAAGACCGTTGCCGTGCCGATCTGGGTTTGTGGTCCCCAGTCAATTTCGCTTTCTGTCGGGTTCTGAACTTGTACCCAGACAACTCCATGGCGGACCGTATTAAGTGATCGGGCTACCAGAAGGATCTCGGAAGCTATCGTAGTTTCCACCAAGACATGAGTTCCTTCACGAAGAGGTGCGAGCGGCATGCAACAGACCATTTGTCGGTGGTATCCCGGTAGTTGGAGCGACTCTTTGATCGTGATTTTCGTCGAGGTTGGGTTTGCCATAGTAATGGAGGAAATCGAGACCTCGTGTTCGTTGGAAGGATTAACAAAATCCGACTTGTGGATCAATGATAATGGTCGGCTAGTACCAGGCACGATCAGGCAGTTTTGAATTAAGTCGATTTGGGCATGGACTCTTCGGAGATAGTCGATCCCAAGTATAGAGTGCGAAACGGTGCCAGGCATGACATGAAAAGGGAATAACTCCGTACGCTCAGCAAGACGGATTGTAAACGTACGCAATCCCAGGGTTTGTAAGGATTGACCCTGTACAGAAATCATGTTGGTCCGAGATTTCCAAAGCGTCGGTGATCCGGCTCGGACCCAGCACTCTTCGCTAATGACACTGATTATCGCACCAGTGTCTATAAGAGCGCTGACCGGGACGCCGTTAATAGTCACAGCAACAGTCGGAGCTTGATTCAACGGTCCGATTGCGCACAATAATCGGGCCGGAAAGTTCGAGGGGTTTGTGAACAAATCCCTGCCGTCAGGCGGGTGAGGTCGTGGGGGTGCTCGATCACCCCCCAGACTAGATAGGCTAGTCGGGTCGGAAGGTAATTCGTCGAGTAGCGTAGCTACAAGAGTTTCAGAGGCGTCTCGAGCCTGGTCCGGATCCGTTACAGTCGGAGTCGGATTACTCGGGACGGGTTCGAGGTCAGGGTCGGGGCTACTCGGACTAGACTTCAGAATTCGAGAAATCAGTGTACGGCGAGCCGGAGTCGCCCCTCGGATACGTCGCCATAGTTTTCCACTCAGGCGGGTTCCTTTCAAGTCTGACAAGTGAATTGACACAGCTTCTTGCAGACGGTCGTAGCGGTATTCAGCTTTGTCTTTGAATCGAACGGTAAGGCGTGGCTTACCGGCGGACTCGGATTTACGAATCCGAGTACGTAAGGCAGACTTGTAAGCTGATGTCGAGGCTGTATTTCGAACAGACGGACAAAGGGGGGTAATGGTCGGTTTCTTCATTGAAATTGAGGAAATCGGGGTCGGATATGAGTCAGGGTAGGCCGAGTCGAACAGTCGGAGTTGTCGCGTATTGAAACATTTTATGGCGGCAACGATAGCGGGACGGCCTTCGTGGGTGTTTCTAAAGTCACGGCTTGCCCGGCGAGCTTCTTCACAAGTATTCAAGGTCGTTTCGAACCATTTTAACCATCGGTCGGGATCATCCAGCGCATCAGGCGTTTCCATAATAATCTTCTCGTCTCTCGTGAGGGGTCTCTTCAGTGTCTTTGTTATGGCTGTCACCAAGTCCGTATGAGCGGGATCCTTACGTCGGGATCGAATCTTCTTGATCTGACCTTCAATGTCCGCTGAGGAAATAGGCATCATTCTGTCTTCAATATCCGCGACAGATTCCGAGATGCCAACAAAATCGCCAGTAACAATGGCTTCGATTTGAGCGGGGGTAAATACGGGAGCAGGAATCTCATTGCTCCGTAACAAAGTAGAGGTCAGATCGGGAGTACTCGACAAGTCAGGCTGGTCGGGCTCATTCAGAGGGTTAGTCACGAGTTGGTCTTCGGAGGTAGCCTCCGAGTGAAGAGAGGATATCTGGTGGATTTCCGTCGGTTTGGTTTTATGTTCGTCGTACCCAGATTCGTTGTCTGATTCGTCGTCGGACAAGGGTTCTAATGGGGGTAAGTCGAAAGGGATACTTGCATCGTCCGTTTCGTATCGACAAGTCGAATCACCACTCGTGATCGGCTCGGGTAACGGATGTGCAACATCACGCAACATCACGCGGTTGTCCGGTAGAAGAGCCACACAATGACTCGGATAACTTCGATACAAATACAACCGGTGGTTCAATGAGGGGGTTGGTTTTCACAAGCGAGGGAGGGGATAAGCCCGATTCGTCCTTCGTGGGTTGCGGGGTTAGTACATCACGATCCGCGTGATTTTGATAACGCTTGGTGTAGTCAGAGGGTAGACGTTTGAAATCCGTCTTGGTTCGTCTCACAGGATTCGAATCTGAATCTGTCTTCGGCTTCGAGCCGGCTAATTTCGGTGGGGTCAAACTCGGATTTATCGAATCCGGATGGGGTATGGTCGTGCACGGATTTATCGAATCCGGCTGTGGTAGGGTCGTACACGGATTTATTGAATCCGGCTGGTTTCTCTTCGTCGGATCCAGAGGCGAATCGACGGCACGTTGGGTAGAGGGGACGACATCGTCCAAGCTCATAGTCACCCCGGATTTCCGGCCGGGAGAAGTATGGGCAATCGGTGTAACAGTATGATCCGAGTTCGGATCACTAAGGGCAGATTGGGAATCAGGGTCAGGCAAAGGAGGTAAAGGTCTGGATATAATACTGGGTGGGAAAGCTTTGTCGGGGTCGGGAGTTTGACAAGGTCTGCGCCGCTTCCTTCGGCCGGGATCTTGTCCCTCTTCTCTCAGGCTTGCTGGTGGGAACTCGCTGAATTTTCGCGCACGACCGTCGACGAATTTCCGATACCTCCGTTCGAGCTTCCACTGTTTTGGGATCCCTGACTGTTTTGCGATCCTCGTCGACCCGGTAGCGAGCATTCTCGAGCTACGTGTCCATACAGGCGGCATCTGGTGCAGGTCATATTCGCGCAATAACATTTCTCTCCCGAATGACCAAGTGTGAGGCATCGACCGCATACGACACCATTGTTGACGGTGAGCACATCGTCGTCCATTCGGATCTTCAGTCGAGGCCCATTTGTCGAGCCGAGAGAGAACCAGAATTCGAACCTCCAGACGAAGGAGCCTGAACGTTAGTCTGAGTCGTAGTCATCAGACTCGCAATCACAGTCGGGATTTTCTGCATCATTCGGGCCTCCATAAGTTGATTTTCGCGTCTCAATTCAGCTACCGGACCTTCCCAACTCACGGACTCGGGTTTCGAAGAAATCTGACCCCGAGCCGGCATTCTGGCAGATTTGGGTGAAGCCGATCGGGATCGTTCTTCCTTCTCAGGCGTGATTTCGACGTCGATATCCCTTCTACGCAAATAGTTGATGCATTCGTCCAGGGTCTTGGGAGGGTTCTCTGCATTCTGCAAACTTGAAATGCGGGACTTATCGTAGGCTCCAGACAGGAAAATGTCGACAGCGGTGGCGTCAGGGACGCTGGTTTCTTGAGCCGCCTCATGCAGACGGGTAGCAAATTTGCGCAAGGATTCGTCGCGTTGCTGTTGTCCTCGTTCCGTGAAAACCTTGACGGTCGTGAGTCGGGCCTTATCGACGAAAGTTTGTCGCAGTGCTATTTGCGCTTGTTCCCACGACTTGAAGGGAGATTTCTTGTTCTTCTGCGCCCACCATATGGAGACCTTAGGATGGTTCGACTCGGTGATTCGCCTGTCCACAGCCTCTAGGATTTCGTAGTCGGGTATCTCATGTAGTTGCTTGAAGTCTCGAACCCGGGTAAGAAAATGCTCGATCTGGTCTCGCACCGCCGAACTAGTAAGCTTCGGGGCCAACTTCAGGACATCTGACAAGGAAATTCTCCCACGGGGTCGATAACTAGGCGGTCGAGCATCCCGGGGAACGCCCCTCGCGCCTCTCATGTCGTCGTCTCTGCCGTCCGGGCCGTCGGAACCATCCCCGCCCGGGTCACTAGGCGGATATCGGTCGCTGTAGCCGTGTCGGGTCCGTGTCGGATCGGTAGGTTGAGATCCGGGTAGGCCGGCCGCCACCCGACTCGGGGTAGAATATTGAGTTCGAGTCGGATCATGAGAATGAGTCCGGGTCGGACCGGTTCCAGTCTGTGTCGGATTTGACCCAGGTAGCGGGTTACTGAACCGAGTCGGAGAGACGTGAGGCCTCTGGGCTTCGAGTTCAGTTTTAGCCATGTAAACGGGGACGTCGGACATCCGAGAGATTTCAGCCTCCATCGGGATCTTCATACCAGGGGGCAAACCTTGGTGGGATAGCGGCTTCAGGTCGAATCGGCTGGTGTCAACTTGACGACTTGGATACCCAGGGTAGATAGCAGAAGTCGATTGTGTCGAAGCCGTAGGGGAGTACATCGATCTGTGTCGGTGGTCTGTCCAAGCCCCATGGAGCCGGACTTGCAATTGCTGCCGCAACTGTATTATCTGGCCTTCATATTTGGCAGCCAAACTCTCTCGGGCCTCGATTTCGATATCCGTTTGCTCTTTCGCATCCGCAAGTTGTCGTAGCGCTTCATCTAGTTGGGCGCGCATGTCCGTACTCTCATCCTCGACAGCTTTAAAAGTCGTCGATAGCAACTCGTATCTGCCAATCAATTGTTGGTACAAACCATCCTTGTCGTTTATTCGGACTTTCAAGTCACGAATCGCCGAAGTCAACTCCTTGATTTCTTCGTCAGCTTGATACAGCTTCTGGTGGGAAATTTCGACTTCTTGGTGAGCACCGGACGACACGGCTTCCAGTTTCTGACACTGTTCCTTCCATTCGTGTTCGACGCGGTCCCT
Organism: Aphanomyces euteiches; assembly: GCA_021527685.1. Classification (NCBI taxonomy): domain Eukaryota; phylum Oomycota; class Saprolegniomycetes; order Saprolegniales; family Verrucalvaceae; genus Aphanomyces; species Aphanomyces euteiches. The sequence continues at coordinate 224,107 of JAJGMV010000194.1, forward strand.
TTTCTCTAATAATTCTTGGGCGTGGTCTCGAATCAGAGTCTGGATCCGTAATTCAGAATCTTCCAGCTTGGACTTCAATCCGGGACAGACTTGGCAATTTGCAAGGTTCGAATTCTTCGGGCTACTGCGGAGCTTAAGATTAGTTTCCAGCGCTCGTATCAAGTCTTCTTTGGAACGTATGGCAAGTTGGAGCTGATGAATTTTCATCTCGGATTGTTCGGATTTGTTCTTGTACATCGTCAAGTCTTTCGACAACCGTTCGACTTGACTAGTCAATATCTGGTCCCTCGATTTGAGAGCCGACACATCCATAACATCCTGACGTCGCTCGGCCAACTGTGCTGCACGGATCCGACTCACTTCGTCTTCGTGTTGAGTCTTGAGCTCCTCCACTTCTGTTTGTAGTCCCGTAATGCTTGCTTCAGCGATCTCGAAACTCTCGTCCATGTTTCGACGTTCCGACTACCAGTCGGCTTTCATTTGGAGTAGGTTTTCCCTTTCCGCCAGGAGGACTTCATTTTCTTGAACGAGTCGGAGGACATCGGGGTCGGACTTCGGATCCAAATCTGGATGTAGAGTTCATATTCGGCGCGAATCCGGACTAACTCGGATTCGTGTTCGGCCCTTTGAGCATGTAAGGTCGAAGTCAGAGAACTGACTGCATCTTCCTTTTCTTGTTCAGTCGAGGATATAATCTCTTCGAGACCACGAATTTTTCTTTCCAACAAGTCTGACTCGGACTTGGACTGAGTCAGCATCCTTTGGGTTTCGGCCAGAGCTCGGTTAGCCACTTCAGATTCTCCTCGAACAGCAGTTAGCTGGTCTAGTAAGGTTTGTCTTTCAGCCATGACGGCGGCTTGAACAGCAGACTGAAATTCGGGAGATTCAGTGGAAAAGGTGTTTGCCCATTGAGTGGATTTTTCGCGTTCAACCAGTTGAAGTTCGAAGGCTTCGCGAATAGAACCAGTCCATGCTCGTAGGCGGTCGTCGAACAACTGTTGCAGATGAGACATGGCAGCAGCGAAAGTAGCAATCCGTGCCTCCTCGTTTGTTCGACATTGCTCCAAGACTTGTGAAATCAGGGCGTGACTTTGTTGGTTTTCTATTCGCAGAAAGTCCCTCTCGGATTCCAATTGCTCGGCATAACGTCGGTACTGAGCCGATTGGTCCAGTTGTTGTTGCAAGAGGAAGCTCTCGTAGCCTTGTCGATGTATCTCAGCGGCACTTTCCAAAACTTGTTGAGAAATCCGTGGCACCAGCTCCTCACGGATTTCAGAAAATCTGGCCAGGATTTTCGCCTGGTCCGCCGGTATCATAGGCAACGCATCATCAGCATGCTCTATGCGGGGCTCCGGCATAGTCCTTCTTATAGGTGCTTCGTCGAATTGGTTTTTCGTTTCTTGTCCCGACTCACTTTCGTGTAAAGGACTTGTTTCCGGCTGACCAGATTTTTCTTCGTCCGAGTCCGAGTCCGAGTCATCGATCACTATGACTACCGGATCTTCCTGAGGGGGACTTTCTACCGCCGGCATCTTCGTAGGAACTTGCGATTGGGGTGACTGATCCGGGTCGTCTTCTGCTTCTCGTTTGCTCGTCGACGATCCGAGTGAGCTGACAACCGAACTAGCCGAATCCTTGTCTTCGATCTCCAGTTGAGGCAGGTGAGCGAGTTTAGCGCTTCGCGCGGGCTTCTCATAGAGACCGTGTTCAGGTGGTTCTCCCTTCAATCGTGAGGATCTTCGTGTCGGCGCAGATGCGGCCACAGACTTCCTTGACGCCCTCATAGAAGGTGTCTCAGTTGGTCTCTCGGGCGAATTTTCTTTTATTGTCGCAGTCCAGCAGGCTTGTGCCGTACCCTGCTTCTCGAATGTGGCGTGAAATGTGGGTTTCTCGCCGGGTCTCCTTGAGATACGAGCTCAAGCGGCGAACTAGCGACGTTTGACGTTGGGCGAGGCTGAACGGGGTGATTCAGCGACGACCGACGGACCAACCGTTCGGAAGATTCAAGGTAAAAACGATTGTGAAGTTAGAAAGGCTAGCTAGAGCTAAACATATGCAGTAAACTAAGGAGTATTGATAGTGGAAGATGAAACGTGATGGGAGGCAGTTCCGACGCGCGACATTACTAATGGGAGACCCGCCAATCAGAAAGGAGAAAGGGTACCGGATTGTCGTCGGGCAAGATCCGAGTGTAAGCACTACAATCCGACTGACAGATATCCGAGCGACAGATAATCCGAGCGAGAAGATATGAATCCAAGTCCGTCCAGGGATTTCCAATCGGACTAGGATTTCCATAGCGCTAGACGGTAGCTCAGCTTGGTCGATGCAGTTGAATAGGAGTCGTCAATCAGACAGTTGGTCGGACTTTAGATGACCAACCTTCAGACGACAGTTGACGCCACACAGGTTTACTTTTCAAGACATCGACTCTCTATTTCATCGAGGTCAACCACACAACACACAAGAACGAACGGCCTCCGTCCAGACCACCCACACGGTCCACAGGCAAGAAAAACTCGGTGTCCAACATCGTATCATCCGTCGTCACTCTTCTCAGCCTTTTCGTGCTCCTCGTCGGCGTGAGTGTGAGCGCGGCCAAATGCATCGCTGCACGCCATGGACCGTTGTCCCCACTCGAGGAGCTCCGACGTGAAGAGAGTGCAATCGACACCTATCTTTACTACATGTACCCTCGCTGCACAGGCTACAACACCAAGTGCACATTGAAACCCCAGGAGCCTGGTTCGCCGCAATTTGCATGCTGGACAACGTGGACCAGTTGCGAACCTCCAGCTTGGGCACCCCGAAGTATGAAAGGCCAAATCACTCCCGAGAGATTGAGAGAAGTGTATAAGAAATTTAGCGTAGCCAGAGGTAATTAATGATGTACATATGCATTGCATCTGTAGTGCGCGATCATGCAAAGTAGTTAGCCGTCTTTCTCCATGCGATCGACTAAATTCGCAAACGTTTTTGCGAAACCCAGCCTCATCTTTCCTCTGCCAGGCCTTCGGAACCACCTCAAGGTGGCCAATCGAGCCAAAAAGAGGACGCCATGACGTTCCTCGGGCTCATAGCATAGACATTCAATCCCCGTGTCTGTATGGAAAGATAATAATTTTTGAAAAAGCATAAAAAGACAGGTTTGAGAATATTGATTTTAGAAGGTTCCGAACTTACGAACGTCTTCACGCACACTTAGTAAAAATGCCGCAACTCGACGATCCCTATCACTTACGTCAAAGCAAACCAACACCACGCCTTAACATTCCAAGAGAAGCTCAATATCTTGATTCTTCAAACTAACATGCGAGCGGCAGAAGCAAATGAAGTGCGTGAAACTATTGCAAGAACGTTGAGCCGAGGGCAGCCACTCGTGGAAGATGTATGACGCGAGTTTCAAATCACGGGAGAAGTCACAGTCGTCCAGCTTCCTGGAAACTCGCAAACACATACCATTCGTGGAACGACTCCTTCGCGATAGAAGAGAATGTCACAAAAGAATAGTTGACAGAGATATTCTTGGACTGCTCGAAACTGAAGATAAAATCACAGTGGATCGATCAACACCCACTGGCTTGGAATTTTTCTTAAGGACAGTCCAGCGATGGCTTCGATAACGTGCCTATTAACTTTGGCCACAAAAAGGGCGATAAAACTTACAATGCTGGACAGGGAAGGTAGATACAGTTGATTTTTCTTTAGGACATAGTCACCTAAAATCGTATCAACATACAACCCCCATGGAATGACAAAGTTTAATAAGAATATTCGTTTTGTTCATTTCTTGAGTTTGGATGTGAAACACACGCTGAAATATCGACTGGAAAAGAAAATTTAAAAAGTGTTGGCCATCGAACAAAGGTACTTGACAAAAATCAACAAATTGAAATATTTTATTCCTCGTTATGCATCCATATATTTACTTGGCTTGCAATACCTTGATGCTTTGTAATTTCATAGATGCAATCAATTTCAAAATCACTTTTGCCATTGCTTCAAAATTTTCTTTTTGAGCTCTTGCACGCTTAAGAATTGTCTTGCATCCGCATTAACCTTTCGGGTGAGAATGCCCAAATGTTCTCTATCGGATTTAGGTCCAGTGATAGCGTTGGCCATGTCATAACAGATACCTTACAATGCTTCAAGAATTCCATGGTTTCACGGCTGGTGTAAATACTGGCAGTGTCATGCTGAAAGACATACCCTTGGTGGTGGTAGGCATGGGTAAAGGGCAACAAATAGTTGACAAGCGTTTGGCAATACGCAGGCGAATCGTGACGTCCAGACAAAAAAGTTATCATCGACAAAACTTCGCTGGACATGGCCGCCCAAATCATCGCTCTGCCACCTCCATTTAGGCGACTCAACATTGATTGTTCTTCCTTGCGCAGGTTATGGTCATAGTATTGGAGGCTATTGGGACAATTAAAGTTGATATTTTTCTCGTCAGAGAACACAACATTGTTCCAACCGAGGCCAAGATCAAGATGGTAGGTTGCCCATTGAACTCGAGCATCTTTCATTTGCCGAGAATGGGAGACCCACCTGGTAGTTTGGCAGTTCGATAGGTCTCAGGGGGCTTGACGAAGCCACAAACGGCACCCTTCGACAGAAACATTTCCTTGGCAACCTTTCGAATTTACCAATTTGCCTTTCGAATGGCAAAGATCGAACCACACTGCTCTTCGGTGAGCAGTTGACATCTTTGAATGGTCCAATCGCATATAAGAGTAAGAATAATCGTTTCATCGGTTCACCTATCACTACAAGCACAAAATGTCTTGCCTTGTTGTATATTCCTGACTGTACCATTCTCAATTGGCCACGTTGAAGTCCATTCATTTCAGTTTTATTTTCATTTCTCGTCGACTATTCATGTTTGGTATATTTAAAATCTCTGTCGTAATCGCCATTTGCATTGGTGTTGAACGAGGTAAGCCAATCAACGATTCGATGAAAATTGCCTACCTTCCCTGTCCAGCATTGCATCATCTCGCTACAAAATTAGAAATTCTGCAAGAAATAGTTTGGCCGTATGTTTCGACACTCAAGTATTTGATCCTTGCTACGTCAACACTAGTGAGTCACTCATTCACTATCTCTACTCTCGACACGAAGATTCACTGTATGACACCAATGATGCGCACGACGAGACACTAAACTTGCGACACAAGGGACATCGATTGTGTACTATTGCTGCCAATGCCGATGGTGGATGCCATGGACTGAGCCAGTTGCTATGTCTTGACATCTTTCGTGGCGAAGATTGGTAAGGTAAGAGGTCTCCAAACTTTGGAGACATCCTCAAAATAGTATTTTGAACTTGTTTCACGGGTGGGCGCTCGCGAGTAACTTATTCCTCGTTGGATTTCCCGTGAGAATAATCTATTCTTGTGGCACGACGAGGAAGAATTATTTACCCCATCTCGACGGCAGCTGAGGGGTCGTTTCACCAAGAGGATAGGATAAATGGGATAAATAAGTTCAGCTATTTCACCCATAAAACTTTGCTCTGATTGGACAAGAATTTACCCCTGGAGGTAAGATTTATCCTACCCTCTGGAGGTAAGATAAATTTTACCCCTGGGGTAAATTCTGTGTGTAATGTTTATCCAAGTTATCCTATCCTCTTGTTGAAACGACCCCTGAGTAATCTATTCGAATAATTCACAAGCAACATGTATTATCCATTATAGGAAGCTATCTACTGCTCATCAGACATGATGAAAGTGATGCCCCAGAAGTCCTTGTTTGCGTTCAAGAACATTTGCCGTTCAAAACTTTGCGGGCTCATCGGACGGCGTCGGTAGGTGAAGGCGTACTTGGTTTGCGAAAAGAATCTTTCGCAAATGTCCGATGTAGGACGGATAAAATGACCATCCATATAGCCGCTTTCGCCACACGATTTCTTCATGCGCTTCTCAGCCCTTTCAGCGAGACTAGAGCGCTCAATGCGGTCTTCACTTGGTGTCGCCACTTCAACTCGCATATTTTGTACGAAAGACGTTCACTATCATTCAGAGTGTTTGTCATATCTCTCAAAACTTTTACCAATCAAATTCGATGTTTGCCACGATGCCCGCTTCCGTCGAGAGTCGACAAGCGGCGCCAGGATATTCTTCGATGGCTTGATCGAACAAGTTTCGGACGTCGACAAGAGTAGTATGTTGTGACTGGAGAGCAACTGTAGCAGTGTCGAGATCTTGTAGGACAAGCAAGAGGCCTTCGATGCTTCTGTCCTGGGCGACAGATGGCATCAAGGAATCAACATCACGATCACCAATACATGGCAGGAAACTCTTGATGTCCCAGAAGCGCTGGAGCATATGGATGGTGGAGCTCCAGCGCGTTGGATTCTTCGTCTTGGCCACCAAAGGCGTCAAGCGCCGCAACTTCGCAGCCGGCACGACATGCCGCAACTTTTTCATTGGTTCGTTCACTATATTGACCTTATTTTCGTGAGCGGTCAAAATATCGTTGAAGAAAAGATTGAAACGGTGACTCGCACAACCGACCAATGGGAGACCACAAATTCGAGCCAATGCACGATTAGTTGAACAATTATCGCTAATTAAAACCACCACATTCTCCAAGGTCTTGCCAAATAGCTGGGTCAAACCAGAGGATCGTCCATCAAACACCAAAGCAAATTTGGGAGGCAAGAGGCGGGCAAGTTTGGTTTCGAGATGGCGAGTGAGTAATGCCATCCACTTCATCAATGTATTTTCGCAAATAGGATCCAGTTTAGTGTACTTCCGAGTCACACTATTTGCGTAAACGAAAAAGGGTGTAATGAGAGAGAAATCCATTCAATCCATCCATGAAATTTTTTCACCTCCCCGGGAATAAGGAGTTCGTACACATCATTGGGAAGAACATGGTTGTCCGAGTCTAAGGAGACATACTTGAAGTGGCTAGTCATAATATGGGAACACAAATTAGTGTATCCTGAGCCGTTTTGCGTTCGTTTCGTGTCGCATTTGCATTGCCAGATAGTGGAGGTTGGCGACAACCGTGTGAGGTAAATTTCAGCAAGCTTGCGCCCATGATAGGACGCTTGGGTTTGTTCGTTGGTGCCATGACAATGCAATTATGACCCTCTCTAAGTTAAATTACGGTATACTACTTGAATAGCCACAATGTGATGGAAAGGTTGTCCATTCATTAAATCCAATGGTTAAGAATACCGAGAATAATCCTTTCAATAAAAATAAATTATCGACTGTGATTGTGAAATTTTAGTACAATGTATTCAAGATAACGATTCTTAGAAATAACTTATTTTGCAATATATAGTTGGGTAAATACATTATTCTATTATTATATTTAAATATATTTAAATAGAAATATTTTTTGAGGATGTCTGCTCCAAAGGACTAACGCAAAGAGCCAATTTTTGGGCATGCGTCAATTTTTGGGCATAGCAATATTGTGAATTCCGTCGAAATTTGCCGTTTTTGCTTCGTTTTGAGCTGAAGGCGAAATCGCCCATGAATCAACCAATACATTTGATTGGACAATAATAAAAATATCTACCAATGAGCGTTTCCAAAGCTCTTGAGGCACCAACGCAGCGTTGAGGAACGCGGAAGCATGCACATGAGAACATCGCATAATTGTAACTTCGCGACCACAGCAATACATCTATTTAGTCTTTAGTATCAGCATGTCCTCTCTGCACACACAGTTTATCACTGCTTATTATACAAGTAAATCTAGTCACGACCCCTCACGTTGTCAACAAGTCTACCCGAACGACGCGACGCGCGGTCAGTGGCGTTCATGCACAGTTTGAGGCTAAGCACAGGCACCATCCTCATCGAATGTTGACACTCGATTAGGACGGTGAGTTTTGCATCGATGCTTTCGTGAAATGCACTGATGCACGAGGGTGATCACGCTTGCCGATCTCGAGGTCTTCAACTTGAAACTACAGAGAGGAAAAACTCTTATAATGAATAATATATAGAATATAAGAGTTCGGGCGATTGCCGGGTCGATTCAATGAATCGATCGAGGAAATTTCGAGTAGAACCCACAATAACAGCCAATAGAATCACAGTAACGAAACCTCTATAACTTTTTGACATGCAAAATCATATAGAAAAAATAAATATTTTATTTCAAAGTAGCATTCCGCTAAACCACCAGCATTGGCGCCAAACAATCGCGCCAACTCGAGTGGCTGTGACAAAGGCTCTCCAATTCATAGATAAGACGCTTAACTTCTCTTTGAAATACAAGACCTATCCGCCAGAGCATTTACACGAAGCCATAAGTGCAGTGTTCGAAAACCGTTTGACTGTGTACGCGGCATCAAAAAAGCATGGAATCCTGCGAAATACCCTTTCCAAAGGGTAAACGTGAAACGCTGTGGCATTTAGCCATGCAAACCAGGCCCTCGCCCCGCTTTGCCCAAGCCTCTCTAACAAATATAACACACACACAGAATGCAAGCAATAAAGAAGGGAATACACAATACACACAGCTAGAAGGAGTTTAGCTCGGAGGAAGCAAATTGGGTAGTGAGCATTCGTCTTCACATCATAGCTGATGCACGCCGTGAAGCATAACCAACCATCAACATATGATAATGTAACAAATGTTACATTAAACATGATTGGTTGATTTCCTTGTTCCTATTGCAACTTTGAAGGAGATCGACTCCTCTTCATAAAATACACTTTAAATTATAACTTCAATATATTATACGTTCGTTGCCGAAACCATGTAATAAAATAAGAATGAATCTCCAATATCCGTACAGAGTCCGGATATACTATGATTTCTGACACTCCCACTTGACGAGCGAGGAGACTCCATTACCTAACCCCAATTCTGCTGTCAATTGTGTTGTTTATCGTTGCGAAGGGGACATATCTCGCACACCCATCGCATGACGCAGAAATTGAAATTGCTTCACCGGCAGTGCCTTAGTTAAGATATCTGCAAGCATTTCCTCTGTCTTGCAGTATTTTACTTTGACTCTATCCTTTTCAACTAAGTCTCTTGCAAATAAATATCTAGTTTCGATATGTTTGCTGGCTTTGTGATTTCCAGGATTATGGACTATGTCTATCGCTGCAGTGTTGTCGCACCAGACAACCACTGGTTCAGATGGTTTAAATCCCATCTCACTGAGTAGGTGACAAACCCATTCGCTTTCCTTGATGCCCTCGCTTAGAGCTACCAAATCCGACTCAGTCGTCGAGACTGACAAACATGCTTGCTTAGAGCTGCACCAAGATATACAGACTCCGGCTATTATAACTAAATAATCTGTTACTGACTTACCCTCTTTATGTTGAGTCGCGAAACTTGCATCCGTATAGACTTCTAACGAAACTCTGGCTTGGTTTCCATCTATAAGAAGTCCATATGTGGACGTCCCTTTCAAGTATCTTAGTACTCTCAGGGCTGCTTCCCAATGTAGCTTGTTATAACACGATAAAAAATTACTTAGAGATCGGACAGCATTTAAAATGTCTGGCCTTGTGCCTCTAACTAAATATTGTAATGAACCAACTAACCCTCTATAGTCATATGGTTGTGAAGCAATTTCAGCTGAAGACATGGTTGTTTCTGGATACAATTCAACTCCCACTAACTGTGGAGTCATCGCGGTCTACAATCAACCATATTGTATTTCTCTAGCAAGTCAAGTATATACTTTTCTTGTGATAGGGTCATTGTTCTCAAAAATAGATTTCTCTCGATTCTAATCTTGAGAATGTAGTTCAAGTCGCCTAAATCTTTCATCTTAAATCTTTTGTTCAACTCAGTTTGAAGCTTTTTGACGAATGTCGAGCTTCTCGATAGAATTGTGAGATCATCAACATAAACGACTACGATTAGCCATTGATCTGTATTATCTCCCACTTTTTGAACATAGATGCAGTATTCTTTACTGCATCGTTCAAAACCAAATGAGACAAGAAATTCATTTAATAGCTGATACCAAATCCTAGGAGCTTGCTTAAGACCGTAAATACTCTTAACAAGTTCATATACTAGGTGCTTGGATTTGACTTGCACAAAGCCTGGGGCTTGTCTCATGTACAATTTTGTGCTATCAGGATTTAGAAAGGCAGTATGGACATCCATTTGTTTGATAATACAATTGTGAATTACACCTAGTGCTAGGACAAGCCTGAGTGACTCAAATCGAGCAACAGGTGCATAGATTTCGTCACAGTCTACAACAAACTCCTGATGACATCCCTGGGCAACAAGTCGAGCTTTAAAGCGTTCGATTGTCCCATTGGAGTGGTATTTAACTGTGAACACCAAATGACATGGTATAGCCTTCCTGCCAGGAGGAAGTTCAGTTAAATTCCAGGTTTTATTATCAATTAACGACTGATATTCATCATCAATGGCTTGATGCCATTGAGCTCGATGAGGTCCCGATAGTGCCTCATGGAGAGATCGAGGGACTGGTATCTTTGAATGTTGAGGTGGAGTAGACTGCACATCTCCAACATTAGCAGAGTACAGAGCCCTGGAAAATATACACGTACAGTTGTACTACAATTTGATTGGCCAAATGGCCAGTTTTACCACATATCATTTTTAGAAAGACCTATATAAACTACCTTTTATACTGAATACGATGCGTCAAAAAGTAAGCTTCAAATGCTTTGAATGATACGTCCATAAGTTTATTTCATCCAAAACTTAATTGAATGATTATTATTCACTGTTAGAGTAGATGTCCAGAGAGAATGAGCTCCAAGTAAAAACAAAAACCATAAAACCTAAATAAAAAATGACTTGATTAAACTATGTAGACATCCAGGTTATTTGTCATTATCCAATTTGACTTCAACATGACAGTCCATGTTTTCCAACAGCCCTTTTCGAGATCCAATGGTTTCCTAGAAGCATGCTGTAGGGGAGTAGGGAGGATGTTCATGCATCGCATCGCGTAAGCCTTGGTGTATGCTGAATCTCAGTCCTACATCATGCAATTGAGAAACAATGGATCTTTATAAGGGCGGATGAAAAACATGGATTGTCATTTTGAAGTCATGACAGTCCATGTTTTTCAATGGCCCTTATCGAGATCGAATGGTTTCCTACAAGCATGATGTAGGGGAGTAGGGAGGATGTTCATGCATCGTATCGCGTAAGCCTTGGTGTATGCTGAATCTCAGTCGTACATCATGCAATTGAGAAACAATGGATCTTTAAAAGGGCGGATGAAAAACAAATCAGACATTTTATTATCAAGGATAGCAATAACTAGCTACGTCTTGCTATAGCCTTTTCGAATGCTTTTCGAATTGTCTCGGGGGAAATTTCTTCCCATGCCTGAATGGCTCTTTTAATGCAGGCCATTCGCTTTTCCATAGCACGTTTCACGCAGCCATAAATTCCTGAGTTTGGCTTTGAAGGGACCCATCACTCCCACGTCTAGTGGTTGCAACACAGACGTTGTGTTGGGTGGGAGTGTACAGAGGACAGAACTGAGCTCTTCTTCGACGAAGGCAATGTTTTTTGCCGTCGTATGGGCATCAAAGTATCCAATGTTGCGACATCGTTTTGCTCGAAGCGACGCAATGATCTTGTCCTTCTCTCGCACGAAGTTTTGAATCGTGCGTAGTGGGATGCCGCTGCGAGACGAAACATCCTTTTGTGTGCATTCAGTAAGTGCACGAAGAATGTTTTGCTTTGTGTCGAGACTGTAGCGGCAGCGCGTCTTGACAATTTCGACGCTGCTTTCCATGATAAGAATGCAATTTATCAGCCTCCACAGCGACCCATTTTTTCCTCCAAAATGTGTTTCCTGTATAACTTATTATGTTAATTTATACAGCACATAGTTGGATGGCTCCAAACTGCAAGTACAACTGTACGTGTATATTTTCCAGGGCTCTGTTCTGATTGGATTGATCAATTGAACGCAATCCAGTATGAAGTAGATTTAATAATTCATTCAATTCTAGTGACTCTGTTCTCGGATGACCCGATCGAGTGGTTGTGTAATTACATACATAGTCGTTAAAACGACCGGGAAGACGACGATGTTGTCGTCTTGATCTCGTGCGAGATTCAAGGGTTTGGGTTGGAGAGTCAAGGGTTGAGGTTGAAGAGTGAGTTTTACTCACGCTCATTGAAGTTCTCCCACTTACTCGAGTAACTCGTGGTTTCTTTAACTGCATGTGATGCATGTCACGATGTATTGTTCTCTTACGATGTAATCTAGAATGTGAAGTTGGATCATCCACGTCTGAATGATGCTCGTCCTGTACGTCTACAGGAATACTTCGAGACGAGTGTCGAAAGTCAGTGTCATTGTTGTGAGTGCTCTCACAATCAGCACCATGGCTCTCACAATCAGCAGCATGGCTCTCCCAATCACCAACATTTGAACCCATTGCCGCTGAACCAGGTAGCGAGTCAATAGCATGGATTTCACGTCTAGTTAGACGAGGTTCCTGGTGGTGGAAGACTTTCGTTACAGTGTCTCCTAGGAACTCTCGATCGAACGTGACATCACGTGCAATTAGAAACTTATTGTTATGGATATCTAAGAGCATCCCCAACGGTGATTGCTATCCCTATAGTTGACAACCGAATCACTGCACCGGAGGTTGCTATCTCTAAAAACATGTCACAAATTTCTATTCGGAGTGAAATTAGCCACTGTGGCCACCAGTTTCTAACATCCAAGGGCATGGGCAGAGGGGTGAAGTGGACACACATTGAAGATGCTCAGCTTGCGCGCTCATGGGTAAATGTGTCGGAAGACCCAATTAAAGGTGTTGACCAGTCATCGGATTCATTCTGGGGCGCCATCTATGTACGTTGGATTGCTGCAGGCTGCGAAGAACGATCCACACAAGCATTGAAGAATCGGTGGGCCATTCTCAATCGTGCCACCCAAAAATTTGCCGGGTATCTCTCACAAGTGAAGGCACGAAAGGCAAGCGGAAAGACCGATGAAGACAATATTCAAGATGCTTTTGGTCTGTACTTGTCGTTGGAACATGAAGTCTTCGAACATGAATGTGTTTGGAGGGTACTCGGAGCATGTGTGAAGTGGCGTCAAGTGCCGGTGTCCCATAAAGTGAAACCAATCAGCACACATGCAAACGATGATGAAGTAGAAGCGCCCGAGAATGCCAATTTGGCTCGGCCTATATTGCGAAAGGCCGCAGAAGATTTCGGCGTTCTACAACGGCTTGACAAACTTGTTCGCGTGCAGGAAGAAAAAAACGATCTCTTTGCTGACTACATGTTACTCCAAGCCCTCATGCAGTCGAACAGTGAAAGAAACAATGAGGCAATAGAACAACTTGTACTCAAGCTGTCTAAACGTCGAACATCCGTAATGAACAACAACATTGTTGAAGGCTAACCTTACATTTTCCCAAACTTAAACAATGACTACTACTCTTTTCCTTTAAGGTCCCACAAATGTTCAACGAGGTCAGTGCGCAATTGAACGTGACTATATTCGTTTGAAACACTGCAAATTCACATGGCACGAAAGGAACACAGTCGTCAGGTTGCGTCAAACTTTCAGGAGGTGAATCGTGATGGCGATCGTGTTCAATGATCATGTTGTGCATAATTATACACGCACGAATGACCATTGCCATGTCTTCCTTGAACCAAAGTTTGAACGGTTTTGTAAGAATATGCCAATGGCCTTGCAGAACACCGAAAGCTCGCTCCACATCCTTTCGACATGCTTCCTGCATGCGCACAAAGTGCTTTTTCTTCAGTGTATCGGGGGCTGAGAGAGATTTTACAAAAACTGTCCAGTCGGGGTAAATTCCATCTGTCAGGTAGTAGGGAGTTGTCCTTTGCGTTCCATTGATAACATAGGATATACCCAATGGCTTGTCGTTGTACAAGTCACTGAGAAGCGGCGAACGATCCAAGATATTGATGTCATTGCAGCTGCCAGCACTGCCAAAGAAGCAGTGCCAAATCCATAGATCTTGAGTGGCCACAGCTTCCAGTACAAGTAAAGTTTTCCCGTCTTTTCCAGTGGATTGGCCAGCCCACGCTCGTGGGCATTTATCCCAAAACCAATGCATACAAACGAGCGATCCCAACATGCCAGGAAATCCACATTGAGCGTTCATGTTAAGTATGCTTGAAATATCATCGGCATTGGGCGATCGCAGATATTGCGACTCATAAGTCTCAACGATGGCTTTGCAATAGCGCTTCACGCATATCATAGCAGTAGATTCAGCAATACGGCAATACTCATCTACGGCGTCTGCTGTAATTCCATAGCTAAGGACACGCAACGCCGCTGTCACTTTCTGGTTTGTTGATGCACCGTACTTTCCCGTAGCATCTTTGAGTCGTCGGAGCCGAGGGTCTGTCCTTACTACATCTTGACAGACACGATGAAATACAGCCTTTGGAACTCGAAAGCGGCGTTTACCAACGTCTGCTGTAATTGCAAGTTTGGAATGCATCTCAACTTCACTCTGAAATGTATATCGACTATTTCTGGACTTGAAGTCTTATTGAAGTGGTGATCCTGACCTTCTGGATATTGTCATGAATCGCCGGGAGTTTGTCCACACATAGGCAATGGGTTTACCGTGTTTCCTGGACCCCAGTACCCTGGTGAAGTAATGTTCGAAGACGATTTTTATCTGAATTGTCGTCGACTTCTTGACTTTGTTCTGAAACACGGTTTTTGCGATGACAAGCAAGAGCATTTCTGAAATAGGCGTCGTGCCCATTCTTCACATGCGGTCCTTCATTCACGGACAGAAACTGTCGGATCAACTCGTCCCGGACGTTGCGACCCGCAAGCCAGACGCAGGATGTCCTGAATCCCATTAAGTCTATGTAAATTGAACATACGATATGGCATGAGATGCGCAAATTCGGCCGCAGGTCATCTATGGCGCTGTCATCAGGAAGGTCACGGCACGCTCTCTTGGTGGAGGGAAAATCGACAATGCATTGATCCATCCAAAGTCGATTCTGTGTCGCGCGGGGATCACATGTTGCATAGTTTGGTCACGGTTGGTCAGCAAGCACCGGCAATTCATTCACAAAAGATTTCAAGTATCATCCTTATTTCTTTCTTGTGGGCTCTCTCAACGAGTGGACATTCTGTAATCGATGCTATGCAAAGTTTTGAGAGCGGTTACGACGGGGCTTCATAAGGTGGAAGCGCATTGATGGACCAGTTTTGTCTACGATCGAGCAACTACTGCACATGATCATCACCCCGATTATTCAAAGTTGTCGAAGCAGGAGTTTCACATAACAAGCGACGATCACCAAGAATCGCGATGTTATGAGCGTGCAGGGGGAGTGAAGTGCCGTCGAGCCGACACACAAATTCCAACCTGAGAACCCACTCAGATGACAGAAGCAACACCCGTGAAACGTGGCGGAGAGCCAAGAGACGGCCAAACACAAATCTTTCTTGGTGGCTACGTTTCACGAAAAAGAATGCGACTCGAGTCAAGCTATCGCTGCAGTTTCGACAGAAGTCAATCACGACCTAGGCGTTTTGTGTGCCACAATGAACTACGACTTTGAAAACGCCATACCTTAAGCATACGTGCCACCGCCACACCTCTTACCGACGACCACTCGTGGAGCAAATTCTTTATGGGCAATGTCTGCCATGAAGCAAGCAGCGGAAAACCTTGCAGGTACAACCGACGAGTCACCGAGTTATGTTTGGGAAACCTTGAGTTCCCGATTTTACAGCAAAGATACCAAATGTTATTGTGCGTAGTCTCATGAAGGATTCAAATCGTGAAACGAGTGCATCGTGCCCATGAGCTTCACTACGGATCCAATGTCCATGAACGTGTCGAAGACCCCACTTTCTGTTATTCGTACTTCAGTTCAACGATTCTTCCAGTTCCATCACGTGTGGTCAAACCTGGAATCAAATCGTCATGACAAATTCATTTGATGGGACCACCCTCAACCCATTCAACTCTTGCGATACGAGAAAATTTTGTTGTTTATGGATGGGACATTCCACTGCACTCCTGCAAACTTTTTCCAATGTGTTGATGTCATGGTGTATGATCGAGGCATGCGACTTTTCATGCCTGTGTTCTACGTCCTCGCTTCGTCGAAGACGTACAATACTGACCGGAACTTACTGCAGTACATCACAGACAGTTTGGGCGAAACCTTGCAGCCAAAGGACGTTTTGTGTGATTTTGGTAAGGCTCTTGTGAATGCCGTTTGTGATCGTTTTCCAAGTGCTCAGTTGACGGGATGTTCTCGCCATTTCAAGCAAGCTTGTGAGCGTAAAATGAAGAAGTACCGCCTTCCACCGCAACAGATTGAAGTTGGAATGACCCGTGAGGTCCTCAATATGCTCACTGTAAATTGATCCGGCAAAAGCACATCGTCAAGGCACCGCTTGTGTGCGAGGCAAAGTGAAAGACGTCGGTCATCAAAGGGTTTTTGAATATGCCGTCGAGAAATGGTCAAGATTCTGGAAATACTTTGAGGTTCGGCTGTTTCCAACACACCTATGGAATGCCCATGGACATAATAAAACCCATTGGCCCTGCCTTTGACCGAACACACTATTAAAGGCCAAGCGATCGGCATCGAGTTTCTCATGACAGCGACGAAGACTGGCCATTTGAAGAATATATTCAGCCATTAAGTGTTAGGGAGCCAAGACGGAGATATAGAAACTTCTATCCTCCGTACGCAATGGGTGCATGCTTGCATGATTATTGGTCACCGCAAAGGTGAGACGCTGAGTCATGTCGTGCATACCTTCTGACCACTTGAATGTACTGTATGACATTTTCCAGAGCTTCGTTGCGCTCAAGTTCTTGTCGGGTTAAAACTCCACCGCGCGGCCTTTTTTTTCAGTCAGAGGCTACGCACAACCTCTTCGCAACCTTCCATTAGGACCACCCACTGCTTCCGAATTGACGTGAAGTCTTAGCCGTTGTCGACTTTACGCTCTTTAGAGGGACGCTTTGCCAAACATTGACGAAGGATGTCAATCCGGTTCACACACATAGTCAGGTCCGAAACAGATCCTTGATAATGCGATGACATCAAAATGTGGACACCAGAGAACGCCTCAGACGCTTCAACCCTGAAGCCGCACATCTTGTGCTAGAGTATCTTTTGGCATCACTGAGAAAGAGGTCGATGGGTGGGTTGAAGCTTGACATTGGCTGTGTAAAGAGTCCCAGGAAACTGTCCGAACAACTTGCCAGTATGGCATTGCGCTTTCGTTGTGATTGGAGAAAGGAGTCATGGGTCCCAACGGGCTCAACAAGATCCATGACAACCAGGAGCAAGTAGGAGACGTCCTTCGAGCCGGCCGAATTTTCACGCCCACCGCCATCGTACCACGACTCATGGGCATCCCTTACACAAGGCCCCGACAAGATGTTGAACTCAGTCATTGTAAAATTCATCAACGTTATCAAGGCCTCAGACCCCGTTTGAACGTAGGATTCAAGTATTGCGGCATCGAATGCAGAAGGAACATCCATAGGGTCGACATCTTCGATTTTTCGGACGGTGTGCTCGAAGAGCAGATTGCCACGGTGTAAGTTGCTGGATTCCTCAGTAGACGCAGCAATAAGTCGATTGATTGTTTCGCGAGACATCATAATCGATTATGTGAATAGTGATGTCTACTTGCTGCTTTACGCATTGTAGACTACTCGCCGATATCGATGGTTAATAGTTTTTGTGAATAGATGGAGTCCATTCATATTCGATGTGTTTCTCATAAGATGACATGTGCTTGTGATAATACACTTTTCATTCACAGACGCCTTTAGTCGCAATTTCCAATTGTCGTATACTACCTCTGTTCTAAAATGATTGCGAATTGGTCAAAAATTCAAATTTCTTAATCTTTGATTGGCTTAAAACTAAGTTAAGGTTACTCCTCGCAGTTCAGGGAGCCAGGGCATATTTTTTGCAGAAATGTATGAGCATTCAACGACACAAGGCGTCAATGTCAAGTTCCAATACAAAGTGAAAGTAAAGGCTGAAAGCTTGGAAATATGAATTCGCTTTCAAAACAAAAACCTCAATATCATCGATATCACTTCCAGAATATAATGGAAAAGACTTTGGTGGCATTTGGCAATTTGATCATCAAGCTCTGTCAAAGCAAATTTTCTAATCGCTGTGGGTTAAGGACCACACATTCCATTCAGGATAAACGACTATGTTGTCCTCATCAATTCCCATTCAATCACTCCGTGTATCTTGCTAAATTTGTTGTTCAAGTGAGTTCGTTCGTTGCTCACTGCGAGCTTGTTGTTCCTGAAGCGTATGTCCAAATTGAACTATACCTTCGTTAAATTCCATTTGAGCAGACATTTTGGTTAATTGGTCGATAATATGGACTCGTCGCGTCTATTTTCGGCTGTTTGCTTTTGCAAGTTGTTCGTCATAGAGAGCATTTCATCTTGTTGGAGCCAACCGACTTCATATTCATGCTTTCGTTTTCAAACTCCTGGTAGTATTGTTTTAACTTCTCAAACCGACTACCGGTAGAGAAATCGCTACCACTTGGCGTAGCAACTTTAAATCCATCTTCATAGTCAATTCCCCCCGATACATATTTTTCCTCCATCGTGCCAAATTTGACGTTTGTTAGGCTACAACGATGTAAAATATGGTGCCACTCACTTTAGATCGATGACACTTTCAGAGAAAGAATAGAGGTCCTTTCAAACATGGGACTTCACCATACAGAGGGAATGCCGGAACACAAGTTTATTCAGTTTACGAATTATCCCAAAAAGCATATCCTAATTTGTGACGGACGTCGCTCAAACACATTTTGATCTCCTCGTCTAATACCACTTGCGAATAAAGTCGACAAAGCTGGCACTGATCACTCGATGGAATGCCGCCGTGGCGTGGCGCGAACTGTCAAATACCATATACTTGTCAGGGTCTGCGCACAAGTGAGTGCCGTTGTAGCAGGGATCAGAGAAGCCATGCTCAAAGCCAAATGCAAGAGGAGCAGATAGCACAGTCGCGACCAGTGCGGGGTATTCGTACAAACCCAAATTGGTGAAAGGGTAGCATTGCTTAAACTTGTCCGCCAACTTGTGCATCTGAAGGCTATGGTCGATGAGGAATTGAGATTCTTGGAGAGGTTGAACGATCGACGCAATGTTCTTCGCGCCTTCCTTCGCAAGAGCCTCCCACTGGTTGTAGATCGACGCCGCAATGTCTTCGCCCGTCCTGTTGAGACCAAGATTAGTGTTCAATCTATCATCGTTGAAGCCAATGAAGATGGTGAAAAGCGTGCGGTCTTGGCGGGACCCTTTCGTTTGGTTCAGATACGACGACACTTGTTCGACCACACTCGGTGGCTTGAAAGTTACGTTGGCACCCAATTCATACACTGCTGGAATCTTGGAGTTGTCCGCTGTCGCCCCAGCAACTGCACGATTGTCCAAGGTGGCATTCAGAGCCGCAGCAGTCAATTCAATGTAGGTTGGTCCATTGCTGAAGCGTCCATTGTAGTACGGCGACCGTGGTATGAGTCCATTCGTGAGCACGAAAGCGCCATTGCCAGTGTCGGTGTCAGAATCACCAAAGCTGACGATCTTGCGGATGTCAGTGTACTTTGCAGTCGACACGATGGCGAGAGCGGCCACGACGAGGGTTCGAGCAAAGGACGCCATACTTGGGACTTGGTAATGCGCAACGCCAGGCAAATTCGAGAATGCCGTCGACCACGACTTGGATGCATGCCGCAGCCATAACATTCGCTTGTGACAATTTATCGAATCTGCTCCGCGCAATCATATACAGCCTGTGTATACTGTATGATCATGGTGGAGCAATCATTACAGCCTTGCACTCGTGGGAGACTTTCATTTTGAAGCGACCCTTGTCTCCATTAAGCGCCTCTCAATATCACCAGCGTGTCGGGAGTATGTGTCAACGGGAAATCCATGGCAATGAGCGACATGGACCATGCCGATCGTGTCACTCGTGGCCGTGAACTTCAATAGCGTGGCTGGCAGCACATTTGGTCAGTCGTGTGTCACGTAAAACTCTGAGCAGCGAGTCGGGCCAACGAGAGGGGGAAGGAGGAGCTCAGAAGCAAAATGGAGTCTGGGGACCACCTCGGGCGTCGAGAAGTCGAAGGATCAAGAACGAACCAGACTCGACCTTCACATTGATGACACAGACTAGATCGTTGAGGACAGTGCGAAGCAAGCCGAGGGACAATTCGGGTTGCACCCAAGATGGAAGATGGTCATCCACGCTGAAGATTGCGGTGGACTGCAACTGTTTTCCTGTGGCGTAATCAGGTGAACTTGTTTTCCCACGTCATTCATACTAGAATTCAAATAGACGTCTCTGTCGACTTGGTCAAATAGCGACTTGTTTCAATGAAGAATCGATGATCTCGAGTACTAGTAGGTACTAAAGACTACTAATTTTGATTAGTATGTACTAAAATCGGGGAAAATACACTGAAACACACGCTCAAAACACACATGAATCGATTTGCGATTTCGATTAAATTGCTGCGCGATTCGAATTTCGAATCGAAAGCACAATACATGTTTTCCCACGTCATTCATATTCGATATTGTTGCTCGTCATGTGAATACTATCATCTACAGCTTTGAAAGCTATCCTTTGAGTTCGACTTGGACCATTGTTGCAGTTGAAACAACTGACGGTCACCGCGACGCTGCGAAGTTTGCTGAGCTTTCTCCTTCATGCTACCTTTAGAAGACTTCAAACTCTCTGTATAGAACGAGCAACGGCTGCAGAAGAGTGAAAGTATGGCTCAAAGAATCGAAAGAATGGTTGAATGATGGTGAGGCTCTCCTGTGATGGAACATTATGGTACGGAATGCACAAAAAGGAATTGATTAGAGTAGGCTACAGAGCATGGATCTCGTCAAGACGAGATGGATTTCAAGGGTAAGTCTTGAATCGAGAGCCGTAGGATGGACCGCCGCCGTTCTCGTAGCCAGAATAATCACCACCGTTCCCGTAGTCGGAATAGCCACCGCCGTTGCCGTAGCCAGAATAGTCTCCACCGTCGTTCCCGTAACCAGAATAACCACTATCGTAACCCTGCTGTTCATGTCCGCCTTGGTATGTGTTGCCTCCATACGGGACCGAGCCGTAGCCACCGTCGTAGCCTTCGCCGTAATCCCCACGAGGACTGTTGTATCCACCATCCCCGCCTTGGTGGAACGAGCCACCAGCATACTCCGTCGACTGGACACTCGCGACGGCACAGCACACCATCGCAAACAAGAGTTTCATCATGTTGGGATCTTTCGACGCAAAAGCTACAATGACTTGGTTTACTATCCTCCGACGGCACAGAATCGACGATAAACGGGCCACGTCGTCTGCTGTTCATTCTCATCCATCGAAACGAGACAAGACTCAGACTAATTTCTACACTTCGGTTTTACGGATAAAATTTAGCAACTATGTTGGTTATCCGAACAAATTCATGTTTCAGAGTTATTATTTTGGGGATTTTATTTATTTTTCCTTGACCATCCGAGTCGATTAGTAGCATGTTTGTTTAGCTGTAGAACAGTAGACAGAGAAGGAGGCATAATATTGAACAGAAAGAAAAAAAAGTGAGGGGACTCAAGACTCACGGGCGACCCGTCGGAAGAGTCGCTCTCCCATACACGAGAACTATTCTAACAGAGACAAAGGGCACACCTATTCAGTCCAACAGGAAAGAATGGAGAAATCTCATCACCCTCCCTGACTGAATACACCTCTTTCAGGGCTCAAATTGGTTAATCAAAGATGTTGCTTACGCGTAGACTAGAAGCGCCACGCTAGTAAGAAGTTGAACGAGCGCAGGCCACCGAACTTAAAACTTGATGGCCATCAGGCGCAGTTGTAGGAGTTAGCCCCAGTTTATCCCGTAAGGGTAAATAATGATTGGCACCGAGGACCTTGTAAACAAGTCCGCCAAGTTTTCTTTCAAGGCAACGTACTCGAGCTTCAGTTCCACGAGTTGAATTCTTTCTCGAACAAAATGGTGCCTAACATCAATGTGCTTGCTTGGTCATTGAGTAATGAACAGGGTTGCAAGCAGTAGCCATAGCTGGCTGATTATCCTCCTATATAATTCAGCCAGCCTTCACAGAGATTCCCAGCTCTGAGTTGAGAGTTCTCATGAAGAGGACTTCTTTTGCGCACTGGGCAAGAACGACGTACTCAGCCCCACTAATAGATTGGGCTACGATACACTGAGCCTGCGACGACTACGACACCAAGCATTTCCCGAGAAGCACAGTAAATACTGAGTGATTTTCGATTGTTAGAGTTTGCAGCATAGTTTGAATCAGTAAATAACCTCAGATCTCACTTGGGTTGGAGGTACTTGGTCGACGTCCTTGAAATTTCTTTACACTGCTTGCACCACTTTTAGCTAAATTAGCTACGATGAAATCCATGCGTCCTTTTAGTTCCATTTGTTGCGATACCATATTAGTCAATTCGCGTCCACGAGGTGACTTCCGAGGGTTCTCTTGTCTTCTCTTCTCTTAACTGCCAGTTCGTTCCTCTTCAACCTGCTTCAGTTCCTCTTCGACCTGCTTCAGTTCGAATATTTGCTTCTAATTCATCGTAGCCAGGTGCTGTCGTCATAATCCAGAAGCTAGTCTTGAATGTATTCCACTTCTCTGGGAGAGATTTAAGTAATAGAGCAGTAAGTTGGGTACAATTTAAAGTTCCTAAAGGTAGTTATGTGGTCGTCCACATTGGAGCCATTGATCATCTTTAAGGAGGTTAATTTGCCAAGCAAACCAGTAGATGTTGCCAATTTGACATTGTGATACTTTTCAGTGATAAATTGCCAAATCACACCAGACCACTCTTCGCCAGTTATCCCAAGTAATAAATCATCACGAATTGAGTCCATTAAAAATGTAACAGCAAGGCTGTCCAAATGATCCCATTGACGAGCTTGTTGAGGTTCGAGAGGTCTCGATTCAATACCTATAACAATTTCCCATAATATCGCTGCTTTCAAATGATATCTTATAGCTTCCATCCAATAGTGAAATTTCTTGCCATCAAAGTTTTTTTATGCAAGCCATTTCACAGTTCCAGCGGCCTTAATACGGTCATGATAGAGTGCAAGGTCAGTTGCGTGGTTTGAAAGTCGCGCATGCCCAAAATACCGTCGAGTGGGGAAAGGAGGGCAGCTTCCTATGAGGCGTAGTCAAGAATATCATCTTACCACGCTAAAGTTACACGATAGACAAAGTCCTTGCAATGAGCTCCACGCATGATTGGCAATAGCCCACGCTGTCTGAACCACCCATTGATACACGAGTAGGCGTCATGATTCCACGGTGCGTTATGATTGAGAACAATTCTTGCGAGTCCAGTGCAAGCGGTAGTTGCCAATACCCACGGAACCAATCCAGGGTGAAATAAAAGTTGCTGGAAGCCAGGAAACCAAGTGCCACCTCCAATTGTGGCATGGGCCAAACTAGTGGTTCTGTGCAGGCATTGACAGACCGTAAATCAACAGTCATACGATATGACCCATCGGGCTTGGGTACAATGCGCGGGGGCGAAGCCCAGCGGCTGGCAGTGTTTTGGTGCACGAGACCAGCTTGCTCGAGTATTTCGCTGGCGACACACCTGGTCGCACCCGCACAGACAGTGCTGGAACTTTCACCCGTGGATCACAACCAAAATTGAGGCGGAAAACGTCCGCATGGCGCGATAAAAGGTCGCGCAGGGTCGCAATTCCTGCCGGAGATAAACGATTTTCCGCAGCATCATCAATCCGCTTGTTGAGTAGGTCTAAAACATCTACTGCCACCGGCGTTGCCAATTTTGTTGTTGATGTAATATCGTCGATGTCAACATTGTCAATCGCAGAGATCATTTCGTCGAGAGAATCGTGCAGTTTAGGTGGAGACAGAACATGACGAGGCACAGAAACAACAGCAGCAATCGAAAGCGGCAAAGGTGTGCAAAACTCTATATTTTGCGGCGCGTCTGCTGGCAGCTGTTCAGTGATCACTTGCGCATGCACTATCACTGAGCCAAACGCAGCGGGATCTAAATCCCACTCAGACTTGTGTCCACGAGCTCGCACGAGCATCGCGTCGAGCGAATATCCGAGAGTTTCCATCACAGAACGGGGCAAAATAAGCCGAGGTTCTGGCAGAGCATCATCAACCACCCAAGCTGAAATTTTTCGCAGTAAAAGTAGCCCAACAGCTGTTGATAGCGTCACTTTATCGAGCACGACGCGATCACGGACATAAATTAGCCTCCCCATGAATGGCTCCAATGAGTCATTGCCGGCCGTAGAGATACGGCAATACACCCCCAAAACACGTAGAGCAGAATCATCGCAAAATTCACAATTGAAGTGTCTGCTCCAGTATCAAGTAAGACAGCGCTGAGAGGTACCAAATCGGAAATTGTAGCAACCACCGTACTGCCGTTAGGAGATTAGGAGCAACCTGTTGCATGACAGAGTTGAGGACCCAAAATTGTCACACACCTTTTGCTGAACGACACACAAAAATAAATTAAAAACACAGAGAATAATCTGACTGTCACACAACTATGTATTAACAACACACACTGGAGCTAATAATAAACATAATTTCTTAATAACACATTAAGGCGCCTGAATGACACACAATTATTTGTGAACAACACATTAAAATTGCTGTAGTCCACACAAATAAGCCTGAGCACTACAAGGAAGAGAAAATTGGGATTGGGAAGTATCCTAGTATGACTACTCCACACCTAATAGGGTCTCCTCGGGGGTTTCTCCGGTGGGGTGAGGGTCAAGCATACAAAAGAAAACCTTAGTGTAATATTGCTGGGAAATTTCCCAAGATTAAGATGTCAAGGAAGGTATTTAATATTGGAATTCAGTTCAAGTTTCACTCACAATCTGACGCACGCATAGCTAAACCAATCTAATTTATTCTTGTTTTCACCCGATCTGAAACACTCGTGGCGTTGCCTCTCACCAGAATTCCCATAGGTTATGAGCCCAAGGGAAATGAGTGGCGACGCCGCGACGAAACACACCGAACTCACGCCCGAAGACACCAAAACACACAAACCGAACCGCACAACGATGACCTCAACGCTGCACAAGGCCCAAACATTGTCCAAAACCTCAACGACGCATGAGGCTCCTTTCACACGAAACATCTCACCAAAACATACATTCACCCCCAAGGACCAGAAACGAGAACACGTACAGCAACGAACGCACGCACACACGCAAGTGTCACAACACTGCCGACCACTTCGCTTTCTGCGGCACAGAGCGAAGGCAGTACAAGGAAAACGAACCGCAAGCTTGACTCAACTCAACATGGAAGCGACACACCCAAATCCACGCCAACGATCGCAAAGCGTAGAAGCAAGTGAAACTACAAGTGCGTACGAGACAACCTTTAGCGAATCAAGACCCGGTTCCCCCAAACGAAGCCCTTCGAGAGCTGCCGCTACACCCCACAGACACACAATATCAAAGGTTGGTGGATATGGTCCAACACCAGTTAGCCCGACCACGCCAATTCCAATCGTCGGTTCCTTGCGATGGCTTGCTGGCACAACACGCCCCGATATTGCCTTTGCCACCAATATGATCGCTCGTCACATGCACCAACCAACAGTGCATCACGAACGAGGCATCAAGAGAATACTATGCTACTTGAAAGGCACCCATCACTACGGATTGAAATTATCCGTCAGTCCAGGAACACAACTCGTTGCGGATGTATATACTGACGCAGATTGGGCTGGTGACTCTTTAACCCGACGCTCGACAACAGGCTGCATTCTTAAGGTTGGAAATTACCCCATCGCATGGTGTTCGAAACAACAGAGTGTCGTTGCACTATCAACTATGGAGGCAGAGCTACAGAGGGCTGATAAAAATGCACGTATAGTGGTACTTGAACTTTCACATTGATATCGTCGACCTCTAACATATAATAGTATTAAATATTACGAGAATAGTATTTTGGGGGGAAGTGAATTAATGGTCCAGAGGGTAGATTATCAATTTAACATGGAGAAGCAAGTCGCTATCGTCAAGACCCGCCGCAGCTACACCCTTGAAACGAAGCGCAATATTTTGCGTGCTCTCTGCGAGCTGACGCAACAAAAAGTTGCGGACTCAGTGGAATTCCTCTGCGCACAATTCAAAACTTTGTGCGCGAGAAGAACAAGATTCAAGCATCTCTTCTCGCGAAAAGGCGTTTGAGCTTAGGTACTCCTGGCCGCAAGGAAATCCCTCCTGGGGGCAATGTAAGTTATTATAATAAAGTTTATGTTATTGTTATGTTAGGACTTATTGGACTACATGGTTGCAATGAGGGAGAAGAACTTTCCCTTGACGACTTACCATGTAGTTCAGCAAGTTAAAGCTAATCACCAGGAGTGGGTAACGAAGTATTCTGCCTCGAAAGAGGATCCTTATAAATCTTTATTCAATTTATGTAGGGATTTCATTTATTGGCACGGTTTTTCGCGCCGGAGGACCTCGACTGCAAAGGCGTTGACAACAACGCAAATGCTCGAGGTTCGTTCGAAATTCCTCGACGAATTTTGGGTAGAAAATGACCACTTTGAGGACAGTGACGTCATCAATTGTAACGAAACTGGTATCTACTTTGATACTCCTCCATGGTACATCCTTGCTCAAAAAGGAGGAGATGCCAGCATTTCGCATTCCGACAAATCCTGCCGCCTAACGGCCGTCCTAGCAGCGAAACGTAACGGTAAAATTTTCTGAAAATAGTCTTACTAACTCTATTTAGGTGATAAATTACCAATTCTTTTTGTTGTGAAAGGAAAACCTGGAGGTTTTATTGATGCTAGCGAGCTGCGTACATATCCCTCAGGCCATTTTTACGCCGTTCAGAAGAATGCGTGGATTGATGGCGATGGATGGAAATTTTACTTAGACACTATTTTAAGGTATATATTACTTTTATACTTTTTCATTTATTAGTGTTAGACCTGAGATTGTAAGGCCGTCGTTGATCTTGATGGACAATTTCGAGGCACATCGAATGCCGAGAAACATCCAATACATCGAAGAAGAATTGTCTTCGACTATTTGTACCCTCCCAGTATGACGTCCGTCTTGCAGCCGTTGGACGTTGGGGTGATGGGTCCTTTCAAAGCCAAATTGAGGAATTTATGGCTTCAAGAGGCCTATCACCCTTCAAGCGCAGTCGAAAAGCGCATGGCCTGCATCAAACGAGCAATCAAGGCCTGGGAATTGATCACCCCTGAAACAATCAAGAAAGCATTCGACAAGGCCATTCCAAGAAAATCTAGTTGATGTAAATCACACTAATATATGTTTTTCATATCAACACTATTTATCAATATGTGTGATTTGCTTGTTCACGTCATTGCCCATTTCTCATGTTCTGCGAATTGTAATTCAAGTGGTTTTATGATTTATCGTAATTGATGCGTTTTAAAGGAACTTTACTTCCATGTTTCTCTTGATGATAAAATTGTTCAATATGAGTTCTGACAAGTTATTGAGTTTAGGAATAACTGTAAAAGTCAATATGAGGAAGATTTGACTTCTCGTCCAATCAAATCACAGTACCACTATACGTGTATTTTTACCAGCCCTCTGTAATCGCAGGCGCAATGGGCGTCCAGGAATGCCACTGGATTCGGCAATTACTGGTTGAACTCGGATTGCAAAATGATGCATCACCCGTCAACCTGCATTGTGACAACCAAAGCGCAATTTTTGCTATGCGCGACAACACGAATTTGAAACGTGCCAAACACATTGACATTAAGTACTTGTTCGTGCGCGACGCGGTCCAATCTGGCCAAATCTCAGTCAGCTACTGCCCAACCGGAAGAATGCCTGCAGACATTTTCACCAAGGCTCTGCCAGCTGAATGCCTTGCGAAAGCTCGCGAGACAATTGGCGTCGTTGACTACTTGAGCTGAGTTCAACTTGAGAGGGTGTATTGGAATTCAGTTAAAGTTTCACTCACAATCTGACGCACGCATAGCTAAACTAATCTAATT
The DNA here is from genome assembly GCA_021527685.1 of Aphanomyces euteiches. NCBI lineage: Eukaryota > Oomycota > Saprolegniomycetes > Saprolegniales > Verrucalvaceae > Aphanomyces > Aphanomyces euteiches. The sequence continues at coordinate 252,151 of JAJGMV010000194.1, forward strand.
CATTCTTGTTTTCACCCGATCTGAAACACTCGTGGCGTTGCCTCTCACCAGAATTCCAATATTTAAAACATATGCTTTTTCTGTGTTTTTAATTTACTTTTGTGTGTCGTTCAGCAAAAGGTGTGTGACAAAATTTGGGTCTCTAGGCCTCTTGAAGCCATAAGCTCGAGCAAGCTGGTCTCGTGCACCAAAACACTGCCAGCCGCTGGGCTTCGCCCCCGCGCATTGTACCCAAGCCCGATGGGTCATATCGTATGACTGTTGATTTACGGTCTGTCAATGCCTGCACAGAACCACTAGTTTGGCCCATGCCACAATTGGAGGTGGCACTTGGTTTCCTGGCTTCCAGCAACTTTTATTTCACCCTGGATTGGTTCCGTGGGTATTGGCAACTACCGCTTGCACTGGACTCGCAAGAATTGTTCTCAATCATAACGCACCGTGGAATCATGACGCCTACTCGTGTATCAATGGGTGGTTCAGACAGCGTGGGCTATTGCCAATCATGCGTGGAGCTCATTGCAAGGACTTTGTCTATCGTGTAACTTTAGCGTGGTAAGATGATATTCTTGACTACGCCTCATAGGAAGCTGCCCTCCTTTCCCCACTCGACGGTATTTTGGGCATGCGCGACTTTCAAACCACGCAACTGACCTTGCACTCTATCATGACCGTATTAAGGCCGCTGGAACTGTGAAATGGCTTGCATAAAAAAACTTTGATGGCAAGAAATTTCACTATTGGATGGAAGCTATAAGATATCATTTGAAAGCAGCGATATTATGGGAAATTGTTATAGGTATTGAATCGAGACCTCTCGAACCTCAACAAGCTCGTCAATGGGATCATTTGGACAGCCTTGCTGTTACATTTTTAATGGACTCAATTCGTGATGATTTATTACTTGGGATAACTGGCGAAGAGTGGTCTGGTGTGATTTGGCAATTTATCACTGAAAAGTATCACAATGTCAAATTGGCAACATCTACTGGTTTGCTTGGCAAATTAACCTCCTTAAAGATGATCAATGGCTCCAATGTGGACGACCACATAACTACCTTTAGGAACTTTAAATTGTACCCAACTTACTGCTCTATTACTTAAATCTCTCCCAGAGAAGTGGAATACGTTCAAGACTAGCTTCTGGATTATGACGACAGCACCTGGCTACGATGAATTAGAAGCAAATATTCGAACTGAAGCAGGTCGAAGAGGAACTGAAGCAGGTTGAAGAGGAACGAACTGGCAGTTAAGAGAAGAGAAGACAAGAGAACCCTCGGAAGTCACCTCGTGGACGCGAATTGACTAATATGGTATCGCAACAAATGGAACTAAAAGGACGCATGGATTTCATCGTAGCTAATTTAGCTAAAAGTGGTGCAAGCAGTGTAAAGAAATTTCAAGGACGTCGACCAAGTACCTCCAACCCAAGTGAGATCTGAGGTTATTTACTGATTCAAACTATGCTGCAAACTCTAACAATCGAAAATCACTCAGTATTTACTGTGCTTCTCGGGAAATGCTTGGTGTCGTAGTCGTCGCAGGCTCAGTGTATCGTAGCCCAATCTATTAGTGGGGCTGAGTACGTCGTTCTTGCCCAGTGCGCAAAAGAAGTCCTCTTCATGAGAACTCTCAACTCAGAGCTGGGAATCTCTGTGAAGGCTGGCTGAATTATATAGGAGGATAATCAGCCAGCTATGGCTACTGCTTGCAACCCTGTTCATTACTCAATGACCAAGCAAGCACATTGATGTTAGGCACCATTTTGTTCGAGAAAGAATTCAACTCGTGGAACTGAAGCTCGAGTACGTTGCCTTGAAAGAAAACTTGGCGGACTTGTTTACAAGGTCCTCGGTGCCAATCATTATTTACCCTTACGGGATAAACTGGGGCTAACTCCTACAACTGCGCCTGATGGCCATCAAGTTTTAAGTTCGGTGGCCTGCGCTCGTTCAACTTCTTACTAGCGTGGCGCTTCTAGTCTACGCGTAAGCAACATCTTTGATTAACCAATTTGAGCCCTGAAAGAGGTGTATTCAGTCAGGGAGGGTGATGAGATTTCTCCATTCTTTCCTGTTGGACTGAATAGGTGTGCCCTTTGTCTCTGTTAGAATAGTTCTCGTGTATGGGAGAGCGACTCTTCCGACGGGTCGCCCGTGAGTCTTGAGTCCCCTCACTTTTTTTTCTTTCTGTTCAATATTATGCCTCCTTCTCTGTCTACTGTTCTACAGCTAAACAAACATGCTACTAATCGACTCGGATGGTCAAGGAAAAATAAATAAAATCCCCAAAATAATAACTCTGAAACATGAATTTGTTCGGATAACCAACATAGTTGCTAAATTTTATCCGTAAAACCGAAGTGTAGAAATTAGTCTGAGTCTTGTCTCGTTTCGATGGATGAGAATGAACAGCAGACGACGTGGCCCGTTTATCGTCGATTCTGTGCCGTCGGAGGATAGTAAACCAAGTCATTGTAGCTTTTGCGTCGAAAGATCCCAACATGATGAAACTCTTGTTTGCGATGGTGTGCTGTGCCGTCGCGAGTGTCCAGTCGACGGAGTATGCTGGTGGCTCGTTCCACCAAGGCGGGGATGGTGGATACAACAGTCCTCGTGGGGATTACGGCGAAGGCTACGACGGTGGCTACGGCTCGGTCCCGTATGGAGGCAACACATACCAAGGCGGACATGAACAGCAGGGTTACGATAGTGGTTATTCTGGTTACGGGAACGACGGTGGAGACTATTCTGGCTACGGCAACGGCGGTGGCTATTCCGACTACGGGAACGGTGGTGATTATTCTGGCTACGAGAACGGCGGCGGTCCATCCTACGGCTCTCGATTCAAGACTTACCCTTGAAATCCATCTCGTCTTGACGAGATCCATGCTCTGTAGCCTACTCTAATCAATTCCTTTTTGTGCATTCCGTACCATAATGTTCCATCACAGGAGAGCCTCACCATCATTCAACCATTCTTTCGATTCTTTGAGCCATACTTTCACTCTTCTGCAGCCGTTGCTCGTTCTATACAGAGAGTTTGAAGTCTTCTAAAGGTAGCATGAAGGAGAAAGCTCAGCAAACTTCGCAGCGTCGCGGTGACCGTCAGTTGTTTCAACTGCAACAATGGTCCAAGTCGAACTCAAAGGATAGCTTTCAAAGCTGTAGATGATAGTATTCACATGACGAGCAACAATATCGAATATGAATGACGTGGGAAAACATGTATTGTGCTTTCGATTCGAAATTCGAATCGCGCAGCAATTTAATCGAAATCGCAAATCGATTCATGTGTGTTTTGAGCGTGTGTTTCAGTGTATTTTCCCCGATTTTAGTACATACTAATCAAAATTAGTAGTCTTTAGTACCTACTAGTACTCGAGATCATCGATTCTTCATTGAAACAAGTCGCTATTTGACCAAGTCGACAGAGACGTCTATTTGAATTCTAGTATGAATGACGTGGGAAAACAAGTTCACCTGATTACGCCACAGGAAAACAGTTGCAGTCCACCGCAATCTTCAGCGTGGATGACCATCTTCCATCTTGGGTGCAACCCGAATTGTCCCTCGGCTTGCTTCGCACTGTCCTCAACGATCTAGTCTGTGTCATCAATGTGAAGGTCGAGTCTGGTTCGTTCTTGATCCTTCGACTTCTCGACGCCCGAGGTGGTCCCCAGACTCCATTTTGCTTCTGAGCTCCTCCTTCCCCCTCTCGTTGGCCCGACTCGCTGCTCAGAGTTTTACGTGACACACGACTGACCAAATGTGCTGCCAGCCACGCTATTGAAGTTCACGGCCACGAGTGACACGATCGGCATGGTCCATGTCGCTCATTGCCATGGATTTCCCGTTGACACATACTCCCGACACGCTGGTGATATTGAGAGGCGCTTAATGGAGACAAGGGTCGCTTAATGGAGACAAGGGTCGCTTAATGCAGACAAGGGTCGCTTAATGGAGACAAGGGTCGCTTAATGCAGACAAGGGTCGCTTAATGGAGACAAGGGTCGCTTCAAAATGAAAGTATCCCACGAGTGCAAGGCTGTAATGATTGCTCCACCGTGATCATACAGTATATAGGCTGTACAGACAACTCACAGTTGTGGGACTCACAGCTTGAGAACAATCACATTTGAAGGCATCAATTTTCTCGGACAAAAATAAGCTATACAAAAACCAAGTATAATTTTTTTACATCACACTTGGAGGACTGAAGAGCACAAGAACTGTGACGAGGGTGATCAATTTGATCAACCCAAGAACATTTTCTATATAATTTGTCGGTTTTGGATTGGGATTTGAAGTCAAAACTCTCCTCCGAACACCAACCCAGCATGCTATAATCGTCATTCCTTTATGGCGTGTACAATAATTACCTTTATGCAGGGTGTAATGTCGTTCTATGCACACTTTGTCACCGGATTTGCGTCGGCAATGCTTCAATCCAGCTTTTCAAAATTAGTGGAGATTAACACAAAATCCCTCGCCATGATTCAGAGAGTATTTAAGCTTATAAAGATCACAAGCTTCGACTTGAGCTCAAATGTCTTCCTGGTCCATCACTCTTGCCAACTTGAGAGTGTTGGTACCCAATTCTCAATAGCCCTATAGCCCTAAAGTCTTAATATCCCTAAATATAACCTATACTAAAAACAAGTCATGTTCTTAAGAGGAGAGGTCGAATCCAAGAACAGCCCTGTGGTTGAGGGACAAATCGTGTTCTCCAACCGTGAGTTGTTTGTATATGATTGCGCGGAGCAGATTCGATAAATTGTCACAAGCGAATGTTATGGCTGCGGCATGCATCCAAGTCGTGATCGACGGCATTCTCGAATTTGCCTGGCGTTGCGCATTACCAAGTCCCAAGTATGGCGTCCTTTGCTCGAACCCTCGTCGTGGCCGCTCTCGCCATCGTGTCGACTGCAAAGTACACTGACATCCGCAAGATCGTCAGCTTTGGTGATTCTGACACCGACACTGGCAATGGCGCTTTCGTGCTCACGAATGGACTCATACCACGGTCGCCGTACTACAATGGACGCTTCAGCAATGGACCAACCTACATTGAATTGACTGCTGCGGCTCTGAATGCCACCTTGGACAATCGTGCAGTTGCTGGGGCGACAGCGGACAACTCCAAGATTCCAGCAGTGTATGAATTGGGTGCCAACGTAACTTTCAAGCCACCGAGTGTGGTCGAACAAGTGTCGTCGTATCTGAACCAAACGAAAGGGTCCCGCCAAGACCGCACGCTTTTCACCATCTTCATTGGCTTCAACGATGATAGATTGAACACTAATCTTGGTCTCAACAGGACGGGCGAAGACATTGCGGCGTCGATCTACAACCAGTGGGAGGCTCTTGCGAAGGAAGGCGCGAAGAACATTGCGTCGATCGTTCAACCTCTCCAAGAATCTCAATTCCTCATCGACCATAGCCTTCAGATGCACAAGTTGGCGGACAAGTTTAAGCAATGCTACCCTTTCACCAATTTGGGTTTGTACGAATACCCCGCACTTGTCGCGACTGTGCTATCTGCTCCTCTTGCATTTGGCTTTGAGCATGGCTTCTCTGATCCCTGCTACAACGGCACTCACTTGTGCGCAGACCCTGACAAGTATATGGTATTTGACAGTTCGCGCCACGCCACGGCGGCATTCCATCGAGTGATCAGTGCCAGCTTTGTCGACTTTATTCGCAAGTGGTATTAGACGAGGAGATCAAAATGTGTTTGAGCGACGTCCGTCACAAATTAGGATATGCTTTTTGGGATAATTCGTAAACTGAATAAACTTGTGTTCCGGCATTCCCTCTGTATGGTGAAGTCCCATGTTTGAAAGGACCTCTATTCTTTCTCTGAAAGTGTCATCGATCTAAAGTGAGTGGCACCATATTTTACATCGTTGTAGCCTAACAAACGTCAAATTTGGCACGATGGAGGAAAAATATGTATCGGGGGGATTTGACTATGAAGATGGATTTAAAGTTGCTACGCCAAGTGGTAGCGATTTCTCTACCGGTAGTCGGTTTGAGAAGTTAAAACAATACTACCAGGAGTTTGAAAACGAAAGCATGAATATGAAGTCGGTTGGCTCCAACAAGATGAAATGCTCTCTATGACGAACAACTTGCAAAAGCAAACAGCCGAAAATAGACCCGACGAGTCCATATTATCGACCAATTAACCAAAATGTCTGCTCAAATGGAATTTAACGAAGGTATAGTTCAATTTGGACATACGCTTCAGGAACAACAAGCTCGCAGTGAGCAACGAACGAACTCACTTGAACAACAAATTTAGCAAGATACACGGAGTGATTGAATGGGAATTGATGAGGACAACATAGTCGTTTATCCTGAATGGAATGTGTGGTCCTTAACCCACAGCGATTAGAAAATTTGCTTTGACAGAGCTTGATGATCAAATTGCCAAATGCCACCAAAGTCTTTTCCATTATATTCTGGAAGTGACAACGATGATATTGAGGTTTTTGCCTTGAAAACGAATTCATTTTTCCAAGCTTCCAGCCTTTACTTTCATAGTCCTATGGTGGACGAACGTGTTGGCTCACACATTTAGAAAGAAGGCAATGATGTGGCTTATGAAAGAATATAGTGGCCCTAACGTTAGGAAATACTTGGTACACTTCATGTACAGGGAACGACAGAAAGTAAGAGGGAGTGGTACTTGTCGATATTTTAGCCAATAAATGATGTTTCGAAAATCAATTGGTTGAATATAGCTTTCGCGGCGAAATTTAATTTTTTGAAAGTTGACCGCGAATTTAAGCACAAATAAGGCGACAGCCCTAGTCTAATAAACTTGAAATGGAAGACACTGCACCCATCCGTCGACGCCACCAATACAGCGTCATGGACAAAATCGTGGAAATTCTTCGCGTACGCGAAGGCGAATCTCAAGCAGCGGTCTCCAGAGCCTTGAATGTGAACCCCAAAACTCTGCAAAAGTGGATATCACACCAATCCGCCATTATGGCCTACCGCGGGTCAAAGAAGCGCAAGAAAATTGGCAACACGGGTCGACCCGAAATCATTCCATGCGTGAGTTCTCTGGTTGAACACTTGACCACACTACGGGACCAAGAATTAGCATTGTCGTGCAGTCACATGATACAATGCTTGAAGTACCATGCAAACGAATGGTACCTAGACTACATTGAGGAGAAAGCAGGCAACAAATCAGCCTACAAAACCCTGTTACGTCTGCTGGAACGATTCGCGCACCGCCATGGCTTCAGCCGACAGCGTGCAACCATGGCCAAAATGACACAAGAAGACTTGGCGGCACTACGAGCCGAATTTGGCGCTGCCTTCCACCACGAGTACGTCGGATTTGATGCTGATTCCATCTACAATGTAGATGAGACAGGAATGGCATACGATATGTCACCGAAAATAATTTGGGCTGTACGTGGAGGCTCGTCAAAGATTTCCGGTGGGGAGAAACATTCGTACCAAATGACCGCAGTCTTGACAATCCGTGCGGATGGCGGAAAGCTTCCAATTCTGTTTGTCATCAAGGGATGTCCAGGCGGCATCATCGAAACGGAAGTAATCCTAACGTTTCCAGATGGACATGTCTATGCTGTGCAACAACGAGCTTGGATGAACGGCCGAATAAGTCGGTCTTACCTGGAAAGTGTGTTTGCGCCAAATGTCGAAGGACCGTCTTTGATGCTTGTTGACAATTTCCACAGTCACGTGACCGACGAGTCCTTCAAATTTGTTCAAGAGGACTGCGGCAGTCACCTCGTACCTCTTCCTGCCAACTCGACAAGCCATTGCCAGCCACTTGACGTTGCAATCATGGGACCCTTTAAGCAGCATCTACATGATTTGTTTTTACGAGAGACAAATACTGCGAATACCTGTCAAGAGAAGAGGCTTGTCATGATCAAGCGAGCGATACAGGCGTGGGAAATGATCACCAAGGAGGAGATCCAACAAAGCTTCGTGAAGGCTTTGCCCAAGCCAGTTGAAGAGTCGCCATAATATCATTTGATTTTTTTGTATTGAAATAAGTATCATATACATTTTTTAAATGTGTAATTTTATGTGATAATATTATAGATTTTTTGCAAATTTTTCTGGAGAAATTTAAAAAAGGTCATTGGCACGGACCCGGACTCGAATCCGGCCCCTTCCTCTATTACAATGATGCCGTCGCCCTAAACCGTTAGGCCACGTGCCAAGCCGATGTTTGGTACTTTCAAAGACTGTATTTGTAACATGAAATTATCCAATATCACATTTAATTGGACATATATAGCTACTTTTGAAAATGATATTCTTTTAGATTTGATGACAAGGATGTCGACCTAAAACAGAAATCGACTTCCTAATCAAATATTTTATCAAATTTTATAGCTAAAGAATTAATTTCTAAATGGAGCGCGTTTATTGGACTAGAATTTTGAAATGACAGCCAATGCATTTGCTTGATCTGGTGAAATCAGGTGTACCACTCCCTCTCGTTCCCTGTACTTCACTCATTTTTTGACTTGATTGAAGAAGGTAATATGTTTGATTTCACAACACATACTTAAGTACTACGTAGTAGTATATAAAGTCAAAACCAAAAACGCTGTGTCTAAGAGATAACAAACTATCAATAATAGTGCTTATATATCAAAAATTCTACACTATTGATATTAATACTACTATGCATCAGATATCAGGTGTATTCTGATTCAGAATATTGTAGTTTTCATTCGAATTTGTGGTGTAGGCGTTCAAAGCGGTACGGATCGTACCGGTTCGACCGAGAAATAGCCAATCAGAGTCCAGTATTCTATGGACTCTAGTACATACTAGTAATTATACTAGTTGCTCCTAGAATCCAGCTACTAAATTATTCGTTTGACTTCTCTGGAATTGGATTGCAATGGCGACGCTTCATCAAGCTGTCTCCTGCCGCCATGCGTCCGTGACTACTATCATGCATGCACTTTATGGGTAATACTACTTGGGCATCTCGAAAGAGGACTTAGCCCATATCAACAACACGCACCCCAACACACGATATGCAACTGAACCGGTCCAAAATTTAGTAGATTTTCTTTCCTATTTTTACAAATTTGGTCGAAAAAGACAATATAGGGCCTGTTCCAAGTATAAAAATAAAGAGACGCAGCCAATCAGATTGCTCGCCGTCTCATAGAATGGTATTTTTGCTGTTAGGAGGTCAAAGACCTGCTAAAAGCAATTTTCGTCTCATACTTGGGTGAGGGTCTCGTTGATTGGCTCGTCGCCAATCTTCTATCCAATCACGACGCACGCCAATCCTCGTGTAGGATTAGCTAATTTCACAGGAATGTGTGAAGTATGAGTGACAATCATACTTCGAACAAATTGATCAAATAAAAGGTCCAATACTTGGAACAGGCCCATAACAACGACATGAAAGTGTCATTCTCCGGAATTTGTGGGCTATTTTATCGAGCTTTAGAGCATTTGTGGGACAAATTGTCCCAAAAATTTCCTTCAAGCCTTTTTCATACATTTCCAAGGGCTCACATTATTTTTGCGGAATTTGTGGGACAGAATCCCACAATATCAATTTATAGGGATTTAACATACGACGTTTTTTTCCGAGAGAAAGAGTCCAAAAGATAGCTCTGTCATGGAGAAACACTGTTCTTGTAAAGCCAACCACTCGAGCTAGGAGTCTCGACTTATATTTATACAATTGCAGTAATCTGTAAGTCTTTCGATTTAAAACAAATCACTGAAACCGCCCAGTTTTAATCTGGGCAACACAATTCATGAATGAACCACCGCAGAAACAACGGTGTTAGATCATTGTTTATCATGTTAAGACGCTATTTAACATAGTAAGCTCATCTCAGGGGCGTGTGCTACATCTAGATCAGTGAAAGTTACCATAATTTGCAGCTCAAACACGCTCGCGAAGGCGTTCAGACTCTCTACTTGGTACGTAGAATATGAATGCACAGCCTATCCTTCCTTGATGATAACGGTGTTATAAAGTTGCTGAAAGCACTTTCATCTAATTTTACTATTTATGGCAGTGTAGTTCGTAGGTCGCCTTGAAGTGAGGCACTTTGAAGAGGGCTTGCACACATCATCACTCGAGAGTCAAAGCAACTTAAGTGTTTTACTTAGCAGTTTTATGCCTTCAATACATACGTTTTATTGTTCCCACGATTGTCCCACAATTTCCGTCTAAGAGTCATTTATTTATTTGACACACGTATCTATTGAACACATGTCTATTATTAAAAATGGGGAATATATATATATGACAATTGGAAATTGCGACTCAAGGCGTCTGTGAATGAAAAGTGTATTATCACAAGCACATGTCATCTTATGAGAAACACATCGAATATGAATGGACTCCATCTATTCACAAACACTGTTAACCATCGATATCGGCGAGTGGTCTACAATGTGTAAAGCAGCAAGTAGACAACACTATTTACATAATCGATCACGATGTCTTGCGAAACAATCAATCGACTTATTGCTGCGTCTACTGAGGAATCCGGCAACTTGCACCGAGGCAATCTGCTCTTCGAGCACACCGTTCTAAAAATCGAAGATGTCGACCCAATAAATGTTCCTTCTGCATTCGATGCCCCAATCATGAATCCTACGTTCAAACGGGGTCTGAAGCCTTGATAACGTTGATGAATTTTACAATGACTATGTTCAACATCTTGTCGGGGCTTTGTGTGAAGGATGCCCAAAAATCGTGGTACGATGGCGGTGGGCGTGGAAATTTGGCCGGCTCGAAGGACGTCTCCTACTTGCTCCTGGTTGTCATGGATCTTGTTGAGCCCGTTGGGACCCAACGACTCCTTTGTCCAATCACAACGGAAGCGCAATGCCATACTGGCAAGTTGTTCGGACAGTTTCCTGGGACGCTCTACACAGCCAATGTCAAGCTTTAACCCACCCATCGGCCTAACGTCTCGCTCAGTGATGCCAAAAGATACTTCAGCACAAGATGTGCGGCTTCAGGGTTGAAGCGTCTGAGGCGTTCTCTGGTGTCCACATTTTGATGTCATCGCATTATCAAGGATCTGTTTCGGACCTGACTATGTGTGTGAACCGGATTGACATCCATCGTCAACGCCTGGCAAAGCGTCCTTCTGAAGGGCGTACAGTCGACAACGGCTAAGACTTCACGTCAATTCGGAAGCAGTGGGTGGTCCTAATGGAAGGTTGCGAAGAGGTTGTGCGTAGCCTCTGACTGAAAAAAAAGGCCGCGCGGTGGAGTTTTAACCCGACAAGAACTTGAGCGCAACGAAGCTCTGGAAAATGTCATACAGTACATTCAAGTGGTCAGAAGGTATGCACGACATGACTCAGCGTCTCACCTTTGCGGTGACCAATAATCATGCAAGCATGCACCCATTGCGTACGGAGGATAGAAGTTTCTATATCTCCGTCTTGGCTCCCTAACACTTAATGGCTGAATATATTCTTCAAATGGCCAGTCTTCGTCGCTGTCATGAGAAACTCGATGCCGATCGCTTGGCCTTTAATAGTGTGTTCGGTCAAAGGCAGGGCCAATGGGTTTTATTATGTCCATGGGCATTCCATAGGTGTGTTGGAAACAGCCGAACCTCAAAGTATTTCCAGAATCTTGACCATTTCTCGACGGCATATTCAAAAACCCTTTGATGACCGACGTCTTTCACTTTGCCTCGCACACAAGCGGTGCCTTGACGATGTGCTTTTGCCGGATCAATTTACAGTGAGCATATTGAGGACCTCACGGGTCATTCCAACTTCAATCTGTTGCGGTGGAAGGCGGTACTTCTTCATTTTACGCTCACAAGCTTGCTTGAAATGGCGAGAACATCCCGTCAACTGAGCACTTGGAAAACGATCACAAACGGCATTCACAAGAGCCTTACCAAAATCACACAAAACGTCCTTTGGCTGCAAGGTTTCGCCCAAACTGTCTGTGATGTACTGCAGTAAGTTCCAGTCAGTATTGTACGTCTTCGACGAAGCGAGGACGTAGAACACAGGAATGAAAAGTCGCGTGCCTCGATCATACACCATGATAACAACACATTGGGAAAAGTTTGCAGGAGTGCAGTGGAATTTCCCATCCATAAACAACAAAATTTTCTCGTAGCAAGAGTTGAATGGGTTGAGGGTGGTCCCATCAAATGAATTTGTCATGACGATTTGATTCCAGGTTTGACCACACGTGATGGAACTGGAAGAATCGTTGAACTGAAGTACGAATAACAGAAAGTGGGGTCTTCGACACGTTCATGGACATTGGATCCGTAGTGAAGCTCATGGGCACGATGCACTCGTTTCACGATTTGAATCCTTCATGAGACTACGCACAATAACATTTGGTATCTTTGCTGTAAAATCGGGAACTCAAGGTTTCCCAAACATAACTCGGTGACTCGTCGGTTGTACCTGCAAGGTTTTCCGCTGCTTGCTTCATGGCAGACATTGCCCATAAAGAATTTGCTCCACGAGTGGTCGTCGGTAAGAGGTGTGACGGTGGCACGTATGCGTAAGGTATGGCGTTTTCATCGCAGTTCATTGTGGATGAGTAGAACACAAAACGCCTAGGTCGTGATTGACTTCTGTCGAAACTGCAGCGATAGCTTGACTCGTGTCGCATTCTTTTTCGTGAAATCGTAGCCACCAAGAAAGATGTTTGGCCGTCTCTTGGCTCTCCGCCACGTTTCACGGGTGTTGCTTCCGTCATCTGGGTGGGTTCCCAGGTTGGAATTTGTGTGTCGGCTCGACGGCACTTCACTCCCCCTGCACGCTCATAACATCGCGATTCTTGGTGATCGTCGCTTGTTATGTGAAACTCCTGCTTCGACAACTTTGAATAATCGGGGTGATGATCATGTGAACCAAACTGTGATCTACGCGTGACCAATGAAAAATAAACCATCAAATCTAACATGTGACCTGACCGCAAATTGACCTGTAAAGTATTCTTCCGCGATAGCGTAGTGTTCGATAATCTGGTGAGATTATCTACTCGAAGTTGGTGGCATTGTAGAAACTGATCATCACTCGCTCGAACACGTTCTTAAGCACAAAACTAGTCATGAAGGCCTTGGCAAAGAACATGAATGAGATGATCAGGCAAAGCCAAGCGAAATACATGGTCAACGTTTTAGAAAGTTTAGTAAAACAGGGGGTTTCAAAGCTGAAAAACTTCAGAAGCTTTTTTGGGATTTTGAAAACGCACTGTAATTGGTCAAATAAATTTCTGTAAATCGATTTTTTTTCAATGGAACTTGTCATATTCCATCGACCGATTTGGGTGATGGAATACAGTAGTTTGAAGAATTGAAGAAGTGCCAATTCTGCACGTTTGACACATAGCACGAAATCGATTCCCATGGGTCTATGACATTGTCGTCCATACTGACAGGGCAGCAATCACAACAAGCCACTGGTGCTCAAGGAGAAATGCGCAGCAACGACATCATTAATTTTGGGCGATTTATTTGATTGGTCGAAATTATCACGTTTTCAGAACTTCCATCAGCTGAACATTTCTGCTTTGAAACCCCTGCCGATCCGTGAAAATCCAAATACCTACGTCTACCGAGAAAGCATAATATTCTGTGGCATGATTGGGAAGGATATAATTGCACTACCGTCCGAGGACAAAGAATTACTTACAGTGGTCGAGGGCATCGAGGACGCTTTTTGACACTTCTTTAGAAATATCAAACAAAAATTTACGATTTTTTGAAATCCACAGTCAATTTTCCTTTGATTCTAAATATCCTTCGAGTTTTGGTTCAAAAACAGACAATCATAAACCGAATTTTAACCTATCAATCTATAAACTAATAAATTTTATATGCCAAATAGTATCGAGTTGCAAGAGTACGGATGACAGCTTGATTTACTCTTGGAGCGATATGATTGGTCAAAAATAGTTTTGACCATAACTTCGTCAATATTGCTCCGATTGAGCTGAAATACGTTGCAACATCTTGCTTTTGATTTCTTCTATCGATTCACACCTTCAGACGATTGTGAGAGAAGTTAAGAGCGAAAAATTGATACTACGTAGTATTCAGTTAGATTGCCAGTTACGAGTGCGTCTAGAAAGGCTCGATATACTTCGCCTTCAAGCTCATTTTTGACAACAAGGCACCCGAGACCCTTCTGGACTCATTGCTTTGCTCCTTGGACGAAGCAACAAGACTGTACAAACCGTGTGGTCTCAGTATTGCAAACAGAAGGGTGTCCCTTTGGCCGCAACCCCTGCAAATAGATCGAACCATGCGCAACGAATTCCACACACACGAGCTGTTATGAATCTCGTGTTTGCTTTCATTCGGAAACGACGAATTGAGAGAGAGCGAGTGGTTGCAAAAGTTGTCCTTGCTCTACTTGCTGAAAACGGACATGTGCGTGTTGATATGTCCAACGAAACGGACAAAGCGTCGGCTCTCAGGTCCATGCAGGTATTTCTCTCGCAACGTGGATTTAAGCGGGGAAATCAAAAGGGCTTGTCCTATGGCTTGTCGAGCGACGTGGTAGTAAAACGAGATGCGTATGTTCGCTTCACTGTATGTGCCTTATCTCATCAACCAAGACGAAGAATGGTCTATATCGATGAATCCTACATACATCATCACTATTCCCGTCACAACGACAGTACCTTCCATCCGAAGGATACCAAGGCGATTCCCTCAAGGCGAAACACAAAGGTCGACGACTATGCTTTATTGCTGCAATCGTAGAGATTGGAGAAGAGAACTCTCAACTTCTGGGGCTTGAAATCTTCCAAGGCGGGATGCGTCAACCAAAGGACTACCACGCCATGTTTACGCATGACTTTTTTGTCGACTGGTTTGCCGACTTGCTTGACCAGCTTGACGATCTACAGATATACGGTGTTATATTTGCCATGGACAATGCAAAATACCATCGAGGTAAGCCAAGTGGAACACCTTCGGGATCGATGAAAAAAGCCGACATACTTGAAGCTTGTCAGAAGTATGGAGTCGTCGTTGACTCCAATGCGACAAAGCCTGTTGTGGGCAGCATTGAAGAAGTGAGAACACAATTTAATATTGAATAATGTATCAAAATCAAGGTGAGATCTTAAGGTTTAGGGTATGAATATTCAAAGGAAACATTAATTTGAGAGATATAAGTTTTGGGGATAAGCGAAGCAACAGTTCAGATTTTCGTTTTCATGCTGCTGCATTCAAGATGAAGAACCAACAAGACAGACACGGAAGACCAAGATTCAAGCACGTGGTATATATTCTGTTGAGGTGAAATGACGGCCAGCCAAACAAAATCAGACTTATTGACAATCAGACAGTTTGGCACTATCCATATAGGCATGTTATGCATATGTGTGGCCGTCACCAATGAGACGATGGAGAACGCTAGATTAAGTGACGTGTGTGTGCACCAAACATTTGATTGGGGGATCAATTATTTGGCGCACACTGGCGACACGTTCCTCAACCTATTCCTGCGTTATCGCTACTGTTCACAATTCAATGACCTCATAGTCGTCGTTCCAAAGCTCGTGAAGTTCAGCTGCGTTGTTGCTAGTGGTGCAATTTTGCGCTTGGCTCTCACTGGTCTGTGCGGCTACTGGTTTTCGGGTTGCTTGCTTCTTGCTTCTTTTTGCGCTGAGCTCCAAAGATCTTTCCGCTGCGGCTGTCTGTTCACCCCGCTTGACGTCAACTGAATCGAGGTCTGCCAGGGACAAAATCGTGGCGCCAACATGCACGCGCTTCCGTCCAGACTTTCGATCCCTTGTCGGTGGCAAGGTAAGGACTTTCTTTTCAATTTTTTCACAGTCCATGATCCAATCGGCTTGTTTTACAGGATATGGAACGCTGTCAGCCTTATAGCGACGCAGTCTCGCAAGCATTTTCTCTCTCGATACGGCCATATGCCGCAAGCAAATTAGTCTTTGAAATTCCTTGCAACCATGCGGCTGAGCTAATATCAAGCGCAAGATTCTTTGAGATACAATAGAGATCGCCAGTTTCTAGGTTGATAATAGGACATCAACGATAAATACATTGTCGATATACCGTCGTCCATGATCGCTTTAAAGATCTCTTTTTCAATTTGTCTTATGAATGATTTGAAGACTGAAATATCCAGCGGCTGCAAAAGATGAGTGGCATTTGATGGCAAACAAAGCAGGATAATTTATAAATCGTTGCACAGCTCAATGATAGTCTCGGTGCAATGAGAAGATAGACCATCGAACACAAGCATAGCAGGCCTCTTGAACTCTTCGCCAATCAAGTTAGAAAAGTGCCTTATCCAATTTGCGAATATATCTTCATGCACAAATCCCTTTGGCGCAGTTGTAATGGTAGCACCTGGAATCACACAAGAGGTTTGCAGATATTTGTCACCCGGGAAAACAAACGCCAGCGGCAGTATTTCACCATCGACTCTGACGCATGCAATAATGGAAAGATGGAAACCAGGATGAATTGTCTCGGACCAGACATTTCTTGATCCGTTTACTGCAACAACTTTGCCACCTCTCTTGCGGGTAAGAAAGCCCGTTTCATCCATGTTAAAGACTCTATCGGATGTGAGTTCATGGAGAGACATCGAGCTTGTAAGAGCCTTATACAGACTGTCGACCACGTTTTCATTAACAGTCTTATAAGCTCGTGAAATAGTTTGAGCCATGCGAGTTGATAATATTGGAAACCTCTTCAGAAATCGTTCATATCAGCCATTGTCAAGGGTCATCCCTGGACAAACAGTGTCGGCAACTTTGCTCGCTTCTCGCCAGGATAATCGTTCGAGGGACGGAGTGGCCGTTAATTTGCATGGCAAATATCCAATTTAGAATTTTCTTCTCGCATTTATACGGCAACAACGGAGAAGACCCCCAAACTAAAGCTTTAGAAGTCCCATTTCTTGTTGCACGGACATGAGCAGTCAAAGTCGAATACTTCACATTACAACGTACTGCGATATCAATTGCAACTCCCCCAGCCAGCACTTGAGCAAATTTTCAATGGATTGTCTTCGAGACATTCTCGTCGTCACTTCAACTGCCATTTCTTCACGATCGAATGGACTTCGCTCAACTTCCTTGCAAATGAAAATGGCGCGTGTTTGCAGAAGGCGCGCCATTTAACCGACTTCCGAAAAATTATAAACATTGAAATATGGAGGTTCTTCGCCTTAATTTCTACTGGTGCTCACTCACGATGCCATGCACACTCATGATGACTTATGTTATTAGAGAGATTTCGCAAATTGTCATTCTCACGAAAAATATCATGACAAAGTTTCTGATGAGATTTTTCATGATAATTTTTGAGCGCGTTTCGCAAATAATTCAATCATGAAAAATATCATAGGACAGAGTGGATAAGGAATGGTGGAGCAAATTATTCACCATATCTCGTTGAAAATTTAAGGTGAAAGACATCAACTTCCTCTTAAGACCGATCACTCGACATACCAGTGTGCATAAGTGCTTGTTCATTGATTTGCCACTCTGCAGAAGCATATTTTCCGCGTGCATGAAAATACATTGAGAATAGATTGTGCCAGGTGCATTGCATGGAATAATAAATGCCATTATCATATTTTGAGATATTCCATTTCTAGATGTTTTCTCTTGAGTTTTCATGCTCATGAAAACGAGGACTTTCGTGAGAAAATCACAACCAAAAAGTCATGAAAATATCACTTTTAGGGACCTCCTGGTTACCCCTAATTATCATGATAAATCACAATAATTTGACCGTTATGACATAATTTTGAATATTGCATAATTCGCTGTCTGGATACACATATTCAATAAATTTTATTGCAAAAAAATATTCCAAAATCGGTCGATTATCGCAATAAAAAATATACTACTCAAAGTCTGACCATTATTGTATAATTCGGTCAAACTCTCTAATTTTATTTTATATTCTTGGGAATCCAGACAGTCCAAAAATTAGATTATTGTGATAATATAAACCATTGTTTGTATTATTTTCCCAAAATGCAGAATACTCAACAACGAATTATCACAATATATTTGAATGTGTATCCAGACGGGCCCTTAACAATATCCTGTAAAAAATTATATTTTCGTGAGGTTTTTCGTCCTATTTGCGAAATCTCTCTATTGTCAATTTTACTCAAATTTGGACTTTCCAGTCGATGAATGGATTTTGAATGTACAGTATACTCTCGCTAATTCTCGCTTCCTCTGACCTTCGATTTTCTCTTATCTTCGCTTTTTTTGACGATTCAAGAAAGTACAGAATAGAAATGCAATTCTCACATGGAAATGGTTGTACCAGTGAATCTGGAAATTACTTGTAGTCTTCTACTAGGAGTATAATGATTCTACACCATGACATGAGCTCGAGTGGGCAGTTGAGTCGAGTCAACTTGGAAAGTCGATTTGAGAATCTCCTAGCCAATCATAATACACTAAAACTTATTTTCAGCCAATCGAATTTCAGAATAACCCAGTCAAGATGGATTTAGCAAAAATAGCTGCAGTTTACCTGGGATGCTAAGTATAGTCTCGAGTACTCCGAAAGAAGGCACGAATGACAGTCTGTTGAGTGACGGTATTTATAATTCAACATACTGTCATTCGTGCCTTCTTTCGGAGTAACGTAGTTGCGATAGTTAACATGTAAAATGATATTGTCAATTAGGCCTGCTTTAAAATTCCGAATATATTTGACTTCGTGTCAAGTGACCTTGTTCATTGCCACCACCTCATTTCGAGGCTCTTTCGTCCTCTGCCTTTACCTCTCTGGCAAAGGAATGAATTTACGAATATGCGTAACGTTAGCCAAATCTCCAAAGGTAAATCTCCAAAGGTAGCGGTTCTTCATGCATGCTTCGAGAATTAGCCCTCGTTTGCACCTAAAATAACAGGATGCATTTCCTTGAAATCGCCCGAGAATATGATGACCTTTCCAACAAAACAAAGCGCGTTGTCCATCTAATCTTGTACCATGTGATCTACAGCCTCAACAGTGTACTGATGCATCATAAAACATACGTCACACTTGTCCCTTTGAGCCAAAGAGGCCCACATTCGTTACTGTCGCATATCTCGTCTGAATTTGCCTTTTGGGGCCCAAGCCTCTGGCAGGGGTAAGGCTTAAAGTTGCCGAAAGTGCTCGTCACTTTACTGCAAAGTTTGTTGACCACTTATTCAGCGGCCTTTTCGGCCCGAGTGAACCTGTCCTAAGACATGCATTCACCTTGCATCGCCTGAAAAAACCCCAGTAATCTTTCATCTCACAAAGGAACTATACTGGACTCTTTCAACCTGTAGTATCTGACAAATGACGAACTGTGTGTGTGCCTTCATTAAAGAATATATTATCCAGATACAGTATCAACCCCATATTGCGCGTCATTGAAGGAGAACTACTAAATCCTTATCTTTAGAAAAAGAATACCACTCCAGTTGATCCCCGCTAAATATATACAATAAGAGTGATTTACTTGTCTTGATATTTGCAATTGACAGTCTATATTACTTGGCCGATGTCTCGGACTACACGTTCGACAGGTTTATGAAAGAAACAGTCAGCAAGTCAGCCGCTGTTGAAACTTGAAACTCCTGTTGAATGAAAACATTGAATGGAAAGTGTGTGGGAGGTACGTGTGAAATAGGATATGAAGGCCAAGGTTGTTCAAACTGACGACGTTCAATATTACCTTGATCATTTCATGTCCTGAAACGGCAACAGATAGTATGTATTTTAAAGGCTTATTGATAGCTATTCGAAAACCTACATCTAAGACATGACACTGTTCATTGCATTCCATGTCACTTTGTTCCGTCCACATGGATTTCCGGATAATTATCTGGAAGGATAATACAGCGGCTTTTTCTGCACATGCATCTCACCTTGCATCGTCCAAGAAAAACCCAACTGCCATTCAAATGTGTTTGGAAAGTATTATTTTAAATAGTAGGAAAATATTTTCTTTTTGTATGTGGAATTGTTTTGGGGCCTGTCTGGATACCCCTCATTATCATGATAAATCGCAATAATTTGACCATTATGGTATAATTTTAAATATTGTATAATTCGCTGTCTGGATCCACATATTCAATAAATTTTATTGCAAAAAATATTCCAAAATCGGTCGATTATCGCAATAAAAAATATACTACTCAAAGTCGTATATTTTGACCAATATTGTATAACTCGGTCAAATTCTCAAATTTCAATTTATTTTCATGGGAATCCAGACAGTCCAACAATAAAATTATTGTGATAATATAATCCATGGTTTGTATTATTTTCCCAAAATGCAGAATACTCAATAACGAATTATCACAATATTTTTTAATGTGCACCCAGACGGGCCCTTATTATTAATATTGTCGACAACTGGCATCGGGTAGTGCTGACTATACAGTAAACACTGCCAAATTTAGTGTACTGCATAAACTATTGTAAGTATAAAAATAAATTATCACAGTTTTGAATCACACGGTTGTAGTGAAGTGACACTCAACATACTGTTAAACTGAATACCTGTTATTATCTATATTTTATCTCTTAAATTAACTGCCACGTCCACCATCATGGGTGCATGAACGAACTTGCGCGGTTAAAATATGTGTTCGAACACGATGCCTTATTGAGTGTGCATTCAATGATGCCCTTTCATGGAACCAACATTAAGCCTAGAGAAATGTCCGATTCTTTCCTTGGTCTCGTTTACATGACAGTGTTCACTTTGTCCAAGGAAATATCTATCGGATCGGAATATCCATGGACGGTATTAAACCTTCCAGATAATTATCCGAATTAAGGTTTAATACAGGCTGTAGGTTTAATTTAGGTTGAAAGATTACTCCTTGTTGTACTTGGATAAAGTATGTCAAAACCTGTCATGGTTGTACTTGGATAAAGTATGTGGAGATTAGTCATGGTTGTACTTGACATTTGTATGTGGATTTTACTCTCGTACTTATCTGGGTTTTTTCTTAGAGATTTAAGTAATAGACTAGGGTGAGGCCAGGGCAACGCCCCTGGGTGGAGTGTAAAAGAAGAATTCTGATTGGCTACTGTGAATGACGACTATCAGGTAAATCATGTCCTGACCAAAAAACCGTCGACTTGTACCAAAAATAAAAATAAATTATCCAATCAGATATCATATTATTTTGAAACTAAGGAGACGGTACTCCTGATTCACTCCTTTCATAATTTACTTCGAATTGGCCTCCATAGTTTCCCTGTTTTGTTGTTTTATGGAGTCCTGACTATTCTTATGCTTCTGGATACACAATATTGTTGTGGAGTCCCGGCAGACTATCACACTGTCCATCGGTGACCATACCATATTGTTGCCTTTTGCTTGGGCTCTTGACTTGGCGATGTAAAGCTGACCATGCGAGATGACGGGTTCTGGAATCATCAGGTACTCGAATTTTACACTTGTGGGGTACGTTCCATGACCAATAGACTTGAGCAACGCAGCAAGCTCTTGAACTCTCTCTGATTTATTGTTGGTAAACCTCATGTTCACCGTCAGATGAACATTTGCGACCTTTCTCCAAACGTAACTGTTCTTCAAGCATGTTTCAAGGATTAGCCCATGTGTGGCCGTCAAAATGACTGGGTGCATTTGCTTGAAGTCGCCCGAGAATATGATGACCTTTCCACCGAAAGGAAGCGTGTTGTCCCTCCAATTTTACACGACGGCTTCCACAGCGTACTTACGCATCATGAAACACACGTTTTAGTTTTCCATCGCAGCTCCATAAGGATGTTCGGTATTTCGAGCCAAAATGACTCTACTTCATAACATTCGCATTTCGCGTCGCTATTTGCCCTTTGGAGTCTAAGTCTCTGGCTAGGGTATGGTTTAAAGTGGCAGAAAGGGCTATTTCACCGTACTGCACAGTGTGTTGAACGCTTATTCTGCGACCTTTCTGCCCGAGTAAAGCTATCCTAAGACATGCATTTCTCCTTGCATCGTCCGTGAAAAACTCAACTGCCTTTCCTTTCGTGGCGCTTGTCTAAAGGAACCATATTGGACTTTTTCAACCTGTAATAACGGACAAATGACAAATTATGCTAATCGATTATCAATTCCAATTTGATCCCACTGCTGTGCGCCTTTGAAAGAGAACCATCCAATCCTTATACATAGAAATAGAGTAGCTCTCCAGTTGAACCCCACTGACCACTAACGATAAGAGCCATTCACTTCTCTGGACATATATTTCAAAATTTGAAATGGACAGTCTATGTGACTTGTCCCATGTTTCGGACTACACATTGGACAGGGTTATGAAGGAAACAGTCAGCGAGAAATGGTGCATGAAAGTAAATTGAAACTCCTGTTGAATGGAACTCACAGTCAATTGAAGGTGTGTGGGAAGTACGTGTGAAACACCATGCGAGATGTTCAACCTGACGACCTTCTATTTCGCCTGAATCAGTTCATGTGGCGAAGCTGGCAACAGTAAAACCTACATCTAACGCCAATATCTTGATTTGATCTTCTTCAGTCAGTTTGGATCACGATGGCATGAGATGCTGAGGTGAAATCACTGACTGAAGATGAGTGGACAGCATGGACAAAACAATTCCACATTAATTAAGCTTATTCAAGGCTTAAATCATCAATCTTCATTATCTAGTTGACATGTGGTTGGTCTCATACATACTGCATCTATATGACATACTTTCGGCTCACTTATATGAGGTTGTGGAGCTGATACGGCTGAAATATGTATTCGAACACGATGCCTTATTGAGTGTGCATTCAATGATGCCGTTTCATGGAACCAACATTAAACTTAGTCTAATGTGCAATGACAAATGTCCGAGTTTTTCCTTGGTCTCATATTTTTGCGCTGAGTTTATGACGGTGTTCATTGCATTACATGTCACTTTGTTACAGTGCCTCCTCGATTTTCGCGCACTAAAAAATATTCATTTTGAGAGTATATAACCTTGTGTGTGTATTAAATATAAGAATACACTTTTGAATAATATGACTTGAAAAATGTATTGAATAAAAAGTTTAATCACTATTCAATCATCTCCCACAATGCCGGTGTGGAGCCAACAATTTCGAATCGTCTCTGGTGTCACTTCGTCCCATGAAGCTTTGGCCCAATTCATAGTGGTAAGTTGATCAACAGCGTAAATCTTTGATCCCAACTTCTTGTAGTCTGTCAAGTTGCCGTCTGGTATGGCGTTTACTCGTTTGATGGCGTGGCGCAGCTGCTTCCTCTTGAAATGCCTTTTGAATGATGCAATGACGCCGGCATCCATGGGCTGAAGAACCGACGTTGCATTTGGCGGAAGCATCAGAAGACGAACATTGGTAAGTACAACCTCTTCGAACTTGTGTGACGATGCATTATCCAGGACCAATAGCACCGAGCGGTCAAGAGAAGCCATCATGGAATTGAATTTGGAAATCCACTCCGAAAAAATCGCAATTGTCATCCAAGCTTTTCGGTTGAAACGGTAAATGAATCGCGATTGCTCTGCGGATCTGTTCCCAAAACTTCTAGGTCGTGCAGCTCTACCGATAAAGCTTGTCGGAACAACTGCAATTTAATGCAAGCGCCACCGTAATTCTTGTTTTGTCCTTCTTGAGCCTTGTTTGGACGACTTTGTTATGGATGTATCAGGGGCTCGGTTGTAGAAGAGAGCGCTTTCGTCCATGTTGTATATATCGTCCTTTGAGTAGCGCGAAGTTTCGAGCAGGATTCTACTCCGCTCATTCTCGATTTCGTCTTGGTTAAGTGACGCGCGTTCTCCATGAAGACGTCTTGATTTTAAATTGTGGCATTTCATAAAACAATAGAGCCATCCACTTGAGAATTTCATGGATCTCTTTGGCGAGGGTTGAGTTTCATAAATAGCAAGGGCTTGCTCTTTAATCAAGTCACCAGTTATTGCAACGTTTAGCTCCTCACACTTGCCAATCCAGTTCAAAAGCTCGTGATCGAGTGTCGTGTTGCAAGGAGCTTTTAAGTTGTAGCGACGGCCAGCAACATCGATGTCTATGCAAGCATCGTCGAGAGATCGCATGTCGTTCAGGATTGTTGAGATCGTTTTGCGATGAACTTTGATGGAGAAATTGTCGTGGATCCATATCCCTATTTGTTTGTTGTCGACTCGTTGAAGCGTTTTCGCATACGCACGGATAGGATCCTTTTGAGCTAGTGTCAAGCGGCATGGTTTCGATGGCATGATTGTCGTAGACAATTTGAATTTCAAGTCGTCGACATCTATATTTCCTTCGATATTTAATTAATATTAAATTTAGCAGTATATTGATTGAATGTTCAAGGAAAACTCCATGGATTATCGGATAGTTATCCGGATATCCATGGTTATTTGAGGAATGCCCTGTTTTTTCCTTTGTCTAGTATTTTTGCGCCGAGTTTACATGATAGTGTTCACTGTGTTGCAATGAGGAATGCCCTGTTTTTTCCTTTGTCTAGTATTTTTGCGCCGAGTTTACATGATAGTGTTCACTGTGTTCCATGTCACTTTGTTTCGTCCAAGGAACTATCGGGTCGGATAATTATCCGGATATCCATGGATATTTTCTTGGATGTCTCCATGGATATCCGGATAATTATCTGGAAGGTTGAAAGAGTCTATTGGAGGAGCGCATCATGGGTGCATGAACAAACTTGTCTCAAATTACTCTTTGTTGTACTTGGATAAAGTATGTCCAGATTACTCGTTGTTGTACTTGGATAAAGTGTACAAAAATTACTGAATGTATGCAAAAAAGGCCCTCGGACTTATCTGGGTTTTTTTCTTAGAGTTTTAAGTAATAGACTAGGGTGAGGCCAGGGCTACGCCCCTGGGTGGGGTGTAAAAGAAGTATTCTGATTGGCTACTGTTGAGTGAGTGACGAATATTTGTTTTTTCATGAGGAGATAGATCATGTCCTGACCAAAGAACCTCCGAAAGAAAATCATCCAATCAAAGATCATATTATTTTGAAACTAAGGAGACGGCATTTACTTCGCACGCCTTATTCACTTCTTTCTTATTTTACTTCGATTTGGCCTCCATAGTTTCCCAGTTTTGTCGTGCAAAATGCCAGTTCTTACACAGATAACACGAACGACTTGTCAGTGATAACACAGACGGTCGAGGGACCCAGCCCTATTCACGGCGCATTTGACGGGAAGATAATGATGACCATGCGCTTAGATGATGCTCAAGGCGACTATGCACTCAGATGATGCGCAAGGCGACTACGGACATGTCGTAGTCATAGTATATCTAGGTGGAGAAAGGCGAACCTTAGATGGTAATCTACAGTTGTGTCCAATGTGAGCGTGGCATATGGTGGGTGGAAGTTCTAGGAGCACGGTCAAGAAGGTCAGTTTAGACGCCGAAGTTTCAGCAGCTGGTTGTACTGCTGGTATAGATATCTTTCCCGTTGCGGCAACTTTGCGCACGATGTGAACGGCGAAAAGACTGTTTCCAAGAAGCAGACTCTTTGACAATTTTATAGCTTTCTGCTGTTCGATATGCTTCTCCCATTTCAATGCTGAGGTTGAATCTAAGCAGAATGTGCCCAAGTTCAGATTGCACAATCTGTGACATCGATTAGTAGATGGAGGTCCTCGTTCGTTGACAACCACCTACTTTTTCATCTTGTAATACTGTAACGGTGAATCTAAGTATATGGTGCGTAGTTTCGAGTTGGCTAATCTCGAGGATTTATCGTCCAATTCATCGGTACGATGCAATTCGACTTGATCCAGGAAGTCTCGGCAATTCCACAACAACACAGTGTATATATTTGTACGAACATGATAGTAATGGATGAAGTTTTATAGAGTCCTGACTATTCTAATGCTTCTTGATACACAACGTTTTTCGTGTAGATTCCAGGCAATCCTTCGTACTGTCCATTTGCGACCAAAAATTTAATATTGCCTTTTGCTTGGGCTCTTGACATGGCGACGTAAAGCTGTCCATGCGAGAAGACGGGTTCTGGAAGGTAGACGCCCGTGAGAAATCGTTTGACCTTGAGCCTTGTGAATCGTCATTGCAAAGGCAACTTGAACAGGAAATTGTCTTCTGCGTAGCTCAAATGGGTAATTGTTTTGCTCACCATCGTGAATTGTAGTAGTTCGGGGAATGTAAACGATCTTGTTCTTGTGGGAGCCGTTCATAATTTGAGCCTTGATACGTCGTGTTTTCAGCTCAAGAACAATTAAACGTGTTCCGTTGCACATGCCTTCCGAAGTACACAAATTACGAAGCAGAATAATGGGACAACCAACTTTCAAATGCAACTTGTGGCTGGGGAAGTTGTTGATGTCTATAGAATTCAGAAACTCGATGGGGAACTCGCATGCATCGGCGTCTGAGTCGCGTTTCTCAGCAACAGAATCGGCGGACAGATATGTCATTTCGCCGTCCGAAGTGAGTCGCTCAAGAAGTGTTGTGTTGATGTCAGCAACAACACTGTGTTTGGGTGCAAGGATAGCTCGACATCCAAAGTACGATCTAAGTTCATTGATGCGCAGGTTGTTCATGTCTTGATAGACGCTGTGTAAAAATGACCCCAAATCATCAGGCGAATTGTATGGAATCGCCAAATCATCAGGTAGTCGAATGTAATCGGCACCGAGTTCGGTACATGTGGGGTATGTTCCATGCCCAATAGACTTGAGCAATCCAGCAAATTCTCGAACACTCTCGGAGTTGTTGTTGGTCAACCTCATGTTCACCGTCAGATGAAACTTTGCGACATTGCTCCAAAGGTAGCTGTTCTTCAAGCATGCTTCGAGGATTAGCCCAGGTGTGCCCTTCAAAATGACTGGAAGCATTTGCTTGAAATCACCCGAGAATATGACGACTTTTCCACCAAAAGGAAGCGCGTTGTCCATCAAATCTTGTAGCATGTGATCAACGGCCTCCACAGCATACTTGTGCATCATCGAACACTCGTCCCAAATGATAAGTTCTGTGAGACGTAAAAGTTCCGCAAGATGTGACTGTTTCCGAACATCGCATCGGCTGAGCTCGTGCAACGATCTTGGGAGACAGAATCGCGAATGCGCAGTTGTCCCCCCGATCAAATTCAGAGCAGCAAGTCCGGACGAAGCAACAGCCAAGGCAATTTTGTTCATGGAGCGCACTTGAGCCAGTAAAATGTTTGAGATGAACGTCTTCCCTGAGCCACCCTCATCTTCGAGAAAATATACTTTGCCTCTTCGAACATTGCTTTACTTCGTAATCTTGCTCATAACGTCGTTGTAGACGATCTCGTGCTCTTCGGTCATCGTAGACTTGCCTTCCAAAATGCCTTGGATTTGTTCTTGGTTGTGCGAAGATTCCATATCGAATTTGTTCCATAGCCCTCGTGCATCCGCAGGTTCACAGTGAATCAGAATACTGACAAAAAGTGTTCGGAGCTCATAGGGAGTTGCTGTTTCAGTTGCTTCTCGCATGCAGGTTAGCCATTCCTCGTCATTCTCAAGAAAGCCAAGGGCAAGTGCGGCTGACTTGAACTTCGGATGAACCACGCCGTTGACGGTTCGCAAGTCTTCGTGCGATGTCGGACCTCGTCGATAGCATAAGAGCATTCGCATATAAAAACAATCTCCCGAGCGGGGTGACACCGTCAGCATCCTCCCGATCATAAGTTTACCACCCCTCTTACGTGGAGTCCACTTGCGGAGATTTGAGTTCCATACGAAATGCTCGGGGATATCATGGTACAGACATTCACGCGCCCGTGCTTGTGAATCACTGTTTTCACGGCACAGTTCAAAAAACGCGGTGAGTTTAGTCCGGTTCCTCCTTGCCAATTCCTGAGGGCTCATCGGGCGGTCGGTAGGAATGCATACAACTTGTTCACCTTCCAAGTGTATTTCGAGGATCTCGACAGCGTGAGATCGATTGAACATGTCGAAAGAGAAAATGCGTGTGAGGGCCTCACAGCACGATACATAGCGGGCATCTTGGTATTGCTTGATTTCGTCAAGTTCACTGGACTCAAGTTGAAAATTTGAGCGGTCTGAGCCCTTGAAGATGTACTTGTACAGGTACTTGACTGCAGATATACTTGTACACGCCTCGACATTGATGTGGCAGTCGAACATGGCACTCAACGCTGGGCAGTATGGAATAACATATTGGTTGGTATACTCAGAGGGCCGCTCTGCCGAAGAGCGGAGACGACGGTAGAGTGGATATCCATCACTGCCTATTGATGTTTCGTCGCAGTATGCTTTTGGAAAGTTTTTCTTGCACTTCCCGTTTTCCAGGCATCGGTCACTGCATTTGTGAATCATGCAGGTTGTAACAATTTTGTGCAGTCTTGGATTCTTTTCCTTGTCGGGGATTTCTGCACTGATAATACTGTCAATATCGGCAGTTGTCTTGATTTTGTCGTCCCCAGAGAATATGACCAATATATGGGCATGAGGCAGACCACGCTTTTGGAATTCGACAGAACGAACATGCGCACCTTGTCGACCCAAAATTCCCTTCGTGAGCATGGCTTCAATGGCTAATAGCTTGAGGCGGAACATGCGCGTCAATAAGTCAGGTCGATCACATGGAGGTCGTTTAAATCCGTAGTCCTCTTTCGCCAATTCTAGCTCCCTGTCGATTTCAACCCACTTTGGATTGCATGTCACAGTGATAAAAAGGTCTGGTCGACCGTACTTGCGAACGATTGCCATGGCGTCAAGGTAACGTTGTCTCATGTACCGTGGTCCACCCGTGTAAGATGACGGCAAAACAATCTTTTTTCCAATGCTGTTGACGTCTACATCATGCGAAACAGCGTCGTGAACTGCGCGATACGTGTCGCTACGGAGGTTGTTGGTTTGGTCACGAAGAAATCCAAGCCTTTGGTTTTCCACCTTTGCAAAATTGTCGACTGCAAACACTTGAAGTAGAGGTCCGCTGGCATGTAATGGAGAGAATGCACCGCGCTCGTACAAATGGTATCGAGCATAATTGTTCAAACTCACGTTTTTACCATTGAGACCGCTTTTGTTGCCATAAGACCACCCCAAAGTCCCAGTAGGAAAGAGCAAAGGGTATTGAAGCGGGTCATATGCCGAATGAAATTCCTTAATGCGAAATAAGTGGTCTTCCCCAGGTTGTCGATCCAAACACACATGTTTACCAACGCGATAGTCTGGCACAACTTCGCTGAGTACGGGGCCATCAGTACCGTGCAGTAAGATATGACGCCCTGACTTGGACGTTTCTGAAAAAAGGACAGCGATTTCAGAACACGTAGGAAGGTTATGCGTTCGGCTGTTGCTTCGAGGCTGAGCAGTGAGCACTAATCTCATGTCGTCATCCTTTGGAATATCCTTGGCATGCTTGTACAGCTGGGTGAACGCGTTGTGCTGTAGTAGTAGATGCTGGATTTTTGTCACAGTTGACTGGTTAAGATTTCCCCCAAGCATTCTTCGTCGTATGCTTGCCTGCGTTTCAGGATCCGTAATGTAGATCTGGGCGTAACTGGCTTGTTCTTCGTCCGCAGGCAACAGTGGTCCAATAGAATGATGCAATTCGCCTTGGATTGTATAAGATCTCGGCCCACCGTTGCCGTGAATAATTTCTTTGGTACCAATAGATGTAAAGGCAAAGAGGGCGTTGTACCGGCGAGCGTTATTGACAAACCCTCTGGTTTTGAACAAATCAATGTATTCGCGAAACTCGGGTGTGTCAGGCCAGGTAGCAACAGGCAGCACTCGAGCGCCACTATCGCAGCAGTCCTTTTCTTCGCCTGGCCAAATCTTCGCTTCGCAATGGGGGCAAATCGAACGCTGCTCAATAATATGAAGAGGCACCAATGATTCATCGAAGTCATCGAAACTGACACGCCCACTGTTGTGAGTACTCTTCTTCTTCGGGCGACCCTTGGGTTTATTCCGAAGACTTAATCCTTGCTCGCGAGGAGGTACAGCAATCAAATCCACATCCACGATTAGCGGAGGATCACCATTTGCCAAGGCAAGCAATTGATTGTCATTGTTGCAATCCACATTTCCATCGGAAATATCTTCTTGCTTGGTTTCTTCTTCACCTCCTTCATTCATACGGTTAGGTTGTAGCGCATAGATCCTTCGATTGTCAACTCTGCGCTCGTGATCTTCTTGCTCCTGAGCTGCCAGAAGCTTGAGATGATGGTCACTTTGAGCGTGGTAATGGATTCCGTCTTCTCCTTCATTGGACTCCTCTTCGTTGCTCTGATCCATGTCCATATGGTGCAAAATGCTTGCACCCCGCCCTTGATTCCCAACCTCAGAGTTGCGCTTTTTTTCGCGAGCACGTTTGTTGTCTTCCGCCTTCTTGGATCTTTTCATAGCCACCTCTTCGTCAACTGTATCCACGATAGCATGCCGTTTCTTTCCGTAAGCACGTTTGTTGTACTCCGCCTTTTTGGATTTGTCGACCTCTTCCAGGAGAGCTTCCCGCTTCTTTCCGCGAGCACGATTGTTGTACTCCGCCATTTTTGCTTTGTCGACTTCATCCAGCAGAGCTTGCCGTTTCTTTTCTCGAGTACGATTGTTGTACTCCGCCTTTTTGGATTTGTCGACGTCATCCAGCAGAACTTGCCGTTTCTTTTCGCGAGCACGTTTGTTGTACTCCGCCTTCTTGGCCTTTCTCATAGCCCCCTCGTCGTTAATATTGCCCTTATTCAAGGTATCGTCATCCACGGCCATGCCATAAGCTCCAGTTGATGGAGACTCTTGCACTGCATTCCGCTCTGCTTGCTTGCCAGATTCGGAGTTATCGATCGCATGTCCTTGATTGTCATTGTCATGATTGTTATTGCCTTTGCCTTTCTTAGAGGCCGAGTAGTTGTTATTTTCTACGCAGAAAACTGCGTCAGACAAATGTTCATACAAAAACATCAACACAAAAAAGATAATGTGATTGGATCGTAAAAATACTGTGGATATGTGTCCCGCCACTTAAGCTCAACAGTATGTGGTTTGCCAGAAAAATACTACTCATTCCTTTCATAAATCGTACAGAGTTCGCGGTATGTATTAAACATCACTTTGTTTAAATCGCGTTTTGAACTCGTACATCCAATGCGTCGAAACTTTGATACTGGGTAATACACCTGCTAAGTATCATGAAACACCCCTGAAGTGTTTCAATCTACTCGCCGTAGGTCCCACTATCAACAGTGGTACTCCGTCAAAAAAAGTAGCACCACCAGATACAATAGTGGTAACCAACGTTACACATTGTCCCCTTACTGTAAAAAGTTGAACTATGGGGAGAGGATTTACTCGTCCAAAGTCAATATGAGAATCCAGTAAAATCACACGTTATAGCTGTCCCTGGCTGCTCTATGAGAAAGTCCGGTATTTCGAGCCCAGCAGGCCCTACTTCGTTACTATCACATATTGCGTCGGAATTCGCCTTTCGGAGTCCAAGCCTCTGGCCAGGGTATGGCTTAAAGTGGCAGAAAGGGCTCGTCACCCTACTGCACAGTGTGCTGACCGCTTATTCAGCGGCCTTTTCTGCCCGAGTGAAGCTATCCTAAGACATGCATCTCACCTTGCATCGTCCAAGAAAAACCCAACTGCCATTCAATTGACTTTAGCAGGTATTGTTTTAAATAGTAGGAAAATATTTTCTTTTTGTATGTGGAATTGTTTGATTATTAATATTATCAACCACTGGCATGTCCAGCATGATGGGTGCATCGTGAACTCCTCGAAATTAATACATCTTAATATACTTTATAAACTTATGGAATAATAAATATAAATTATCATAGTAATGAGCCAGATGCCTAGGATGAGGTGACGCTCAGGATCCTGTTTAATTGAATACCTCTATTGATCGATATTTTATCTCTTAAATTTGTTTGTCAACTGCCACGTCCACCATCATGGGTGCATGAACGATCTTGTCTCAAATTCCTTTTTTAGTACAGTACACTCAGTTTACACGACAGTGTTCCATGTCACTTCGTTCCGTCCAAGGAAATACATGGATTATCGGATAATTATCCGGCTTTCAGACCTGCAGAACTCAAAAGTGATACCCGGATAACTTATCCGGACACATGGAGTGGAGATGAGGTGAGTTTGGAGAATCAACATGTTTAAGCGCTTCTCGGTGGAAGAGCATGTGTCCAACATTAGCAAAGTAAAGACGTCTGTGCAGCGAAAGATCTGCCGGTTTTCGTTGGATGTTTCCATGGACAGATTGAAAGAGTCCTGGGCTTGTTGATTACTCTTTGTTGTACTTGGATAAAGAATGTCCAGATTACTCGTTGTTGTACTTGGATAAAATATACAAAAATTACTCGTTGTTGTACTTGGATAAAGTATACAAAAATTGCTTAATTTTTGTCTTGACGTTTGTATGTCCATTTTACTCTCGCACTTATCTGGGTTTTTTCTTAGAGTTTTAAGTAATAGACTAGGGTGAGGCCAGGGCTACGCCCCTGGGTGGATTGTAATAGAAGTATTCTCATTGGCTACTCTTGAATGTCGATTTCTTTTTTTCATGAGGAGATAAATCATGTCCTGCCTGACCAAAAAACCGTTCACTCGTACCAAAAGAAAAATAAATTATCCAATCAGAGATCATATTATTTTGAAACTAAGGAGACGGCATTTACCTGGCATTCTTATTCACTTCTTTTATATTTTACTTCGAATTGGCCTCCATAATTTCACTTATGCTTCTTGATACACAATATTTTTTTGTTTACATTCCGGGCAGTCCATCGTACTGTCCATTTGCGACCAAAACCTTAATGTTCCCTTTTGCTTGGGTTCTTGACATGGCAACGTAAAGCTAACCATGCCAGAAGACAGGTTCTGGAATCATCAGTGAGTAGAATAATATCGACACCGAGTTCGGTACATGTATGGTATGTTCCATGACCAATAGACTTGAGCAATGCAGCAAAGTCTTGAACACTATCTGATTTGTTGTTGGTCAAGCTCATCTTTACCGTCAAATGAAAATTTGCGACCTTTCTCCAAAGGTAGCGGTTCCTCATGCATGCTTCGAGAATTAGCCCTCGTTTGCACCTAAAGTAACAGGATGCATTTCCTTGAAACCGCCCGAGAATATGATGACCTTTCCAACAAAACAAAGCGCGTTGTCCATCTAATCTTGTACCATGTGGTCTACGGCCTCAACAGCGTACTGATGCATCATAAAACATACGTCACACTTGTCCCTTTGAGCCAAAGAGGCCCACATTCGTTACTGTCGCATATCTCGTCTGAATTTGCCTTTTGGGGCCCAAGCCTCTGGCAGGGGTAAGGCTTAAAGTTGCCGAAAGTGCTCGTCACTTTACTGC
Organism: Aphanomyces euteiches; assembly: GCA_021527685.1. Lineage (NCBI taxonomy): Eukaryota > Oomycota > Saprolegniomycetes > Saprolegniales > Verrucalvaceae > Aphanomyces > Aphanomyces euteiches. The sequence goes on from JAJGMV010000194.1 coordinate 285,474, forward strand.
AAAGTTTGTTGACCACTTATTCAGCGGCCTTTTCGGCCCGAGTGAACCTGTCCTAAGACATGCATTCACCTTGCATCGCCTGAAAAAACCCCAGTAATCTTTCATCTCACAAAGGAACTATACTGGACTCTTTCAACCTGTAGTATCTGACAAATGACGAACTGTGTGTGTGCCTTCATTAAAGAATATATTATCCAGATACAGTATCAACCCCATATTGCGCGTCATTGAAGGAGAACTACTAAATCCTTATCTTTAGAAAAAGAATACCACTCCAGTTGATCCCCGCTAAATATATACAATAAGAGTGATTTACTTGTCTTGATATTTGCAATTGACAGTCTATATTACTTGGCCGATGTCTCGGACTACACGTTCGACAGGTTTATGAAAGAAACAGTCAGCAAGTCAGCCGCTGTTGAAACTTGAAACTCCTGTTGAATGAAAACATTGAATGGAAAGTGTGTGGGAGGTACGTGTGAAATAGGATATGAAGGCCAAGGTTGTTCAAACTGACGACGTTCAATATTACCTTGATCATTTCATGTCCTGAAACGGCAACAGATAGTATGTATTTTAAAGGCTTATTGATAGCTATTCGAAAACCTACATCTAAGACATGACACTGTTCATTGCATTCCATGTCACTTTGTTCCGTCCACATGGATTTCCGGATAATTATCTGGAAGGATAATACAGCGGCTTTTTCTGCACATGCATCTCACCTTGCATCGTCCAAGAAAAACCCAACTGCCATTCAAATGTGTTTGGAAATTATTATTTTAAATAGTAGGAAAATATTTTCTTTTTGTATGTGGAATTGTTTTGGGGCCTGTCTGGATACCCCTCATTATCATGATAAATCGCAATAATTTGACCATTATGGTATAATTTTAAATATTGTATAATTCGCTGTCTGGATCCACATATTCAATAAATTTTATTGCAAAAAATATTCCAAAATCGGTCGATTATCGCAATAAAAAATATACTACTCAAAGTCGTATATTTTGACCAATATTGTATAACTCGGTCAAATTCTCAAATTTCAATTTATTTTCATGGGAATCCAGACAGTCCAACAATAAAATTATTGTGATAATATAATCCATGGTTTGTATTATTTTCCCAAAATGCAGAATACTCAATAACGAATTATCACAATATTTTTTAATGTGCACCCAGACGGGCCCTTATTATTAATATTGTCGACAACTGGCATCGGGTAGTGCTGACTATACAGTAAACACTGCCAAATTTAGTGTACTGCATAAACTATTGTAATTATAAAAATAAATTATCACAGTTTTGAATCACACGGTTGTAGTGAAGTGACACTCAACATACTGTTAAACTGAATACCTGTTATTATCGATATTTTATCTCTTAAATTAACTGCCACGTCCACCATCATGGGTGCATGAACGAACTTGCGCGGTTAAAATATGTGTTCGAACACGATGCCTTATTGAGTGTGCATTCAATGATGCCCTTTCATGGAACCAACATTAAGCCTAGAGAAATGTCCGATTCTTTCCTTGGTCTCGGTGACATGACAGTGTTCACTTTGTCCAAGGAAATATCTATCGGATCGGAATATCCATGGATGGTATTAAACCTTCCAGATAATTATCCGAATTAAGGTTTAATACAGGCTGTAGGTTTAATATAGGTTGAAAGATTACTCCTTGTTGTACTTGGATAAAGTATGTGGAGATTACTCGTTGTTGTACTTGGATAAAGTATGTGGAGATTAGTCATGGTTGTACTTGGATGAAGTATGTCCATTTCCCCCCCCTGGTTGCCTTGAGGTTTGTATGTCCATTTTACACTCGTACTTATCTGGGGTTTTTTCTTAGAGCTTTAAGTAATAGATTATCACGATTGTGTGTTGTGATAACATGCTTCAGGGCAAAGGTTTCAGAATATCTAGAACGCGTTAATCACCTCATTCACCGACACTACGAGCTTGCCTAGAGATATGCAATGCAGTCTGACAACGCACTCTGCTTGATGCACATCATGATGTGAATATCAGCAAAGTGAATCAGTGGTAAGATATTACATATACAACAAAGGGAAGCTAGGATATTCTTTGTAACGCGAAGGTGTTTAGTTATTTAGTTTTATTTATGGTGAACGCGAGGCTCGACAAGAGCCATTTGGTCGAGGACATCAAACACATAACAGGTTATCAGTCGTCTAGTCACAGTCAAGTTTTTCTCTCTATTTCGAGCTTGAGCTGTCGCCTGAAGCTTCAGGTGACTAAGCCATACATGAGTAGAAGGTGCAAATGCATTGCAGTGCCGCTCTGACCCGCTCGTGAACTTGGGCGCCCTACATACGCTCCATCCACAAGATCCATGTCATACACATTATGATTGGTCAATATAAAGGGATTTTATTGATATATGATTGGCCAATGAATCGTAGGAAGTTTGGTCCTACGACTTGTCAAAAATTTCAGTCAAAATGAATTCCATACTTTAATCAAATTAATTTGTGAGGTTTATAACTCGAAAGAATGGGAAAATATCGGAATATTGTTCCTACGATTCGTCAAAATATCGAATACAATTCCTACATTTTCCGGTTTATGTATATATTTTGACAGATATTTTTGTGACTTGTCTGAAATCGTAAATCGACAAGTTTACCTGTATATATTGCCCAATAGAAATGAATCTTTATTTTGATTGGATAGATATCATGGGAGGAATTTTGAAGGCCATTTGCAGTTTGTCGGAGTGAAGACGTGAAGACCAAGCATGGTGTGGTGCCCAAGAGAAGACCAAGTCAAGAGCCCAAGTGGAAGCAAGTCCCCATCAAGCCATCAAGATGGCTAACTCTTCAACCAAGGAAGTACGGCGGACCTTCTGGCACACAAGCGCTCGACCGACCTTCTTGTTTGATGACAGCGAGACATGGCCACGCCGAACTCAAGCCACCACGTAAGTCATTTATAATAAACACATGTATTCATCATATATTATAGGCTCAAAGAACACAAGTGTTGTTGCCGTCAGGGTGCAGTGCCTGCTCTTTTTCGCTTTCGCGAAACAAATGCTCGCCTATTTTGGATTCCTTGCTCAATTCGAACCAATCTCGAATACGTCAACACTTTCAATTGGATATCTCTTCGTTTTCTTGTGGAGACACATTGTACGAGCAGACGCGATCAATTAAGGGTTGTAGGATCACAAACTTCATCTCGAGTAGGATTATTTGGCATTTTTCGACCCCATTTTTGTGCAAGCTCGTCGTGGAGGATTTGCATTATATATTTCCACTGAGCAAAGGTATTTCTTATCTTCTTGGTAGCTAAGTCTTGAGGATGTATTTTAGAGAAGGGAATATTTTTTTGCACCGAATTACCAAGCCACCAAAGCTGCCACCCTGTTGCCAAATCAACACTGGGGAAATCAAACCCAGCTGGTACTATACTCAAACGAGAACCAATTGTGAATACTGGATAGGAGTTGGGGACGAAGGCAGGATCATTGGAGTTGGAGGCTTCGCTTCGAGAAGAAGCAAAGGGAAGGATCGCCTGGAGGGAAGACCGAATCGTGGTTTCAAGTATTTCTTTGGTTATATTGCCAGCGGACACCCCTTTTTCCTCCAAAACAGACTTTATTCCGTCAAAAATAATGGCAGGCAGAGACAAAATCGACGTGAAATTGCGTTCTAGTTTTCGGAGAACTTCAACATGAGGAGGAATACCACTAGCATTCATGACGGTTGATTCAAATCCAGATATCACTTGAGATTTTAAACGATTTAAGAGATTGACATCACAAAATAAAGCTGTAGATAATAATGCATGGTGTGGGGGTAATGAGGCAAGCAAGTAGTCACTGTGATAGACTAGGCTTGCCAATGCCAAGTGTAAAATTGGAGCCATATTTGGAACGCCGCGGGAAACATCAGTTTTAGACAATTTTGAACGTCAGGATCGTGGACATTTGTAAAATGAGGAGGTAATACAGCAAAATCACTACTGTTGACGGGCAGACCAGCGACAACACGTCCAGCAAATTGGTCGCCCGCCGACTCGTATCTAAAATACCGTTCTAAGACATTTCCCATCGACCAACCACATCTCAAACAGACACTTATAATTGATGGCTCCCCAGTTGTTCCTGAACAAGCGAAAGTGGCTACACCCTTCCGAATCGAATGGGTTCCGATTTCAGGCTTGGATGTCGTGCCCCCTGTACTAGCTTTAACAAAATTTATCAAAGATTTTCCAAATCTTCCCTACTCTAGTGTTATAAACAGCAAAGATATATAGCCTAACCTTTTGATTTGCACCAGGAAAGAGACAATCCAGAGCTAACTGACTCGTGCATGTCAAATATACACCAAAAGCTAAGAATAAGCAAATTGCTGGTTTCAGTGGAATCGCAAAGCAATGTTTCGGATCTTTTACTGTAGTACCTACATGATAATGAATATGCTTTAATTCTTTCTTGATCTACCCTCTTGTTTTGTTTTCGTTTTATAGAATGTTACACCAATCGAGTCGTCTTCATATGACAGGTGATCCTAGTCTATGAAAAATGCTAAATAATGCAAATATGATATACTGTCTACCTTATGTTTCCATTGATTTAGACCGACAAATCAAATTCCAAGTCAAAATTAGAAATAGATGAGTGAATCCACCATCCGACAAAGCCAAGCTCTTTGCAGATAACCATTCATTCATAGAAAATGTTCACTCAAAAGTTTCTCTCCTGTTTGGAGATCAGAGACTATTGATTTCTTTATTCCTACAATAAGATCTCAATATGACAATACGACATTAAAACCTGAAAATATTTCCTTCATGTCGTCACCATATTCCACAGGGAGGTCACTTTTGTTATCTTTGTAGAGACTTTTTATCGCGCTGCGATAACCATTTAATGTGCTCACTTGCACGTCCCTATTGCGGATAGTCCACTCTAAAAACTCGAGAAATGATCGTAATGGAATTGGGATAAGTTCAAAGTTTATCCATCTTTCGATTCGCTGCACGGGCGAAGGAGGTTGTCTTGTTTGGTCAAGCCATTTTTTACCTGTTCTATTCCAGAAGCATATCCCTTTCGAGTAGAACCGCTGATGTGGTTTCGTCTCGCTTTCTCGATGGTGAAGTCGTTTCTCTCTTCCATCCTGTCCACACACAAAATAGAAATGATTGGCTTGCATTTTATCATTCTTGCCAGCTTGATTGGCTGATTTACGAGTAAACCCTGAAATTTATCTTTTCGTTTTGGCCCTCGTTTGACAGAGTAAATATTTTATTGCATACAAATTTTCATATACTTTTCAATTATATTATGGAATTAAATACGAACAAATGGAAATTGTAAATCATTTCATTTACTCAAGCTCGAACAAATGGAAATTGTAAATCATTTCATTTACTCAAGCTCGAACAAATGGAAATTGTAAATCATTTCATTTACTCAAGCTCATATTTTCCTTTATATGATTTATAAAATACGGATTATGTATAACGTCGTCTGGTGGATATGGCCTAAATTGCAAAAACTCAATAAACTTGGTCCCGGCATTCTTTCACCACGTTTGTAGCCTTAAAATTTACCTCATTTTTCATCACCTCCTTTTTGGAGCTGGAAAAAGTAGGTGGCTGCTTGAAGTAATCCTGTTTTCGGTGGTGTCTACGGTTAATATGTTTGGGCATCTTCCCTAGAGAATACCGCCATGTATGCTGAGCTGTTGCAGCTGCTGCATGTGTGGTTGCTGCAATAAATGACAGAAAATCCGACAGAGCACCCCCATGCAAAAGCTACAGCAATCGTAAACATCAACGAGGTGTATTAACATATTGATGAGTGAAATAGGGCCTCCATGGTTCTTTTGAAATGAAGGAAGGGTGTGCGACCCTTAACGGATAACTCCAGCACCAACTTACCGTCTCATTTTTAATCAATTTTCAATGACTTTTGGGTGGTCAAAACCAAGTCAAACCACCCACTTTTTCAAAAAGTGGGTGAAACAGCAGCTTTTCAAAAATGGATTGCCCACATACAGTAAGTTCCTGCTAATCTGCGAACATTGAACCCAGGGCCTGCGTCGAAGATTACAGGGAACGACAGTTTAAATGGCCTATCGAAGTTTTACCATATGTTATTCGTAAAATATCCAATCAGAAGCCAGAATTCTAATTGATACATCTGATTGGCCAAATTTATATAGTTTTACAAGTCCCTTGTCAAATCAATAAATCGTACTATTAATTATGCAGTTGGCCACTCATTTCACTAAACCTATGTAATGCTATTGTTCTTTCAAAATTTTTGTAATAATAAATATTTTACCTTTGAATTAAATAATTTGAATGGATGCACGTGATTGGCTGAAATAAATTCGAATTTTGAATTAATATTGACCAATTAACTGTTGTTATACTCCAGATTCGAAGGTGGTACATAGGCCATTTAAACTGTCGTTCCCTGTAGCGAGTAAATCGCAGATTAGCCTAAGTGACCTGAGTGGCCACGAGGAACGTTCAAAAGGGCGTGAATAGATCTGTGTTGATATCCATATCTCTCACGCATGTCCAATACTAGTACACTGATAGCATCTATCATATCTTTTATAAATGACACATCGCACTATTTCACAACCTTAAAAATCATGGTTTGTCCTGGCATACTGTGTTTCACCATAAGCCACAAACACGCTGGGAAGCTTGAGTTATTCTTTGCAGGAAGTTGTGAGTACGAATTTGTCACTTACTGTTAGTAACAGCGGGCATAGATCCTCATTGTTCACGGTTGGCCCAAGAGGTTGATCATGGGTGCGGGTCTTTGGAGATCGCAGATTAGAGAGCAAATCGCTTATGGCACTTCAACCAGGCTCTTACAAACCAGTACGAGTCTTGTCTCTTTTCGATGGATGAGAATGAACAGCGGACGACGTGGCCCGTTTATCGTCAATTCTGTGCCGTCGGACGATAGTACACCAAGTCATTGTAGCTTTTGCATCGAAAGATCCCCAACATTATGAAACTCTTTTGCGATGGTGTGCTGTGCCGTCCTGAGTGTCCAGTCGACGGAGTATCGTTGTACCTCGTTCCACCAAGGCGGGTACATATGGTGGCTACAACAGTCCTCGTGGGGATTATGGCGAAGGGTACGACGGTGGCTGGTCCGACTCGCTGCTCAGAGTTTCACGTGACACACGGCTGACCAAATGTGCTGCCAGCCACGCTGTTGAACTTAGTTCACGGCCACGAGTGGCACGATCGGCATGGTCCATGTCGCTCATTGCCATGGTTTCCCGTTGGCACGTACTCCCGAGTCGGGAGTATATGCCAGCGTGTCCGGAGTCCCGACACGCTGGTGATATTAAGAGGCGCTTAATGGAGACAAGGGTCGCTTAATGGACACAAGGGTCAAAAGTCTCTCACGAGTGCAGGGCTCCACCGTAATCATACAGTATATGATTGCGCGGTGCAGTTGGATAAATTGTCACAAACGAATGTTATGGCTGCGGCATGCATCCAAGTTGTGATCGACGGCATTCTCGAATTTGCCTGGTTTTGCGCATTGCTAAGTTCCAACTATGGCGTCCTTTGCTCGAACGCTCGTCGTGGCCGCTCTCGCCGTCATGTCGACTGCAAAGTACACTGACATTCGCAAGATCGTGAGCTTTGGTGATTCTCTCACCGACTAAGCCCATTAATCGCCCGGTCCAGCGACGACCTAACCCTACAAAATGTAAAATACATCAATCTTATTGGTTAAAATATTCGACCAATCGCCAAGTCCCAAGAGGACAAAATGATGGTCAAGCTGGGTGAAACTGGACCTCCAAAATCCACCAGGCAATGAAACAGATGCGGTGATTTCACCGCTACGATCATCGCTTGTATCAGCGTTGATTACAAATAGATCCAACACGATTAAACAAGCGTTGATATCAACGTCGATAGCACCGGTGATATCAACGGCGACAACATCCTTGCAACCAGCGCTGCTGTCACCGGTGATACCACCGCATATAGCAGGCATGATATGTTCATTGCTATTGCCGCTGAATTATGCGCTATAACTAGAGCATGACAATAGCCAATCATTTCCATCCACATCACCATCCATTCAAACCTCTCATTTTTGTTTTGTTATGACAGGACTCACAGGGCAAGATTGGAAATGTGTTCTGCGGTGTACTCGATGTTTGAAAGCTCCCAATGGGAGTTATTTGTGGACGAAACAACCAATGTGCCCTTCAAGACATGTCTTATATGTAGATACAAGTATAGTTCAGGAAGAACAGCGGAATGCACCATTGATGGCGGTGCTTCCGAAACGAAATATGCGACCTTCAATTTCCCCTCTATTACAGACTTTCATGATGAAATCGCTAACATATTTTCGCAGCATAGCCATCAGCGCATTCAAGTATTTATCCGTGTGGAATCATCACAGGATATTGACTCACACGACCCTTGTGTGCAAAAAGTTCTCGACTTCCTGAAAGAAGCCATTGGATACAGCTATTGGTAAACTAATATACTGTTATTGAAACTTACACATGTAGGAGAGAAAAAAATGGAGCGGTTTTGAAATATGCATATCCCATGAAGCAAAGCACATTTAGATGCAAGCAGCGTGTAGATTACAAGAGCAAAAAGAATATATCGTATTATACCTCGTCAAGCCACTTATCCGATGATAAGAGGCGAAATATATCAGGGGGTGACGTCTTTGATTGCAAAGGTAGATTGAATTCTTTATAAAGATTAACACATTTTAGGAATGCTGTCGATTGCAACAACAAGGGATGGAATATTTGTGTCATCATACCATGAGATAGCGCATCCTGGCGATTCGAACCAAGCAGTGCAGTTATCGGAGGGTGTTTTAGAATTCATTGAGAAGAATGCCTTCTTCATGACACCTTCAAAATTGCGCGATTATTTCCTCCTTAATGCAGAGTCCTTGGGAACTTCAGAAATCCCATCCATTGCTCAAGTTTCATACTGTTGGAGACGCGTAAGTTCTAGATTTATTTGCTAGCTGTCATTTCACAGATGATTTTTGGCCTCCAAAACACTGTGAAATCAACGCCTGTAGCAGCGTTGGTATCATCCTTAGTATCAACGTTAAGGCTAACCTTAGTATCAGCGTTGATATAAACACCAGTATCAACGCTGATAGCAACTCTAGAATCAACGTTATTATCAACGTTTCTAGAAACGGTTACATTACAGCTGCTATTGGCGCTGAGTTTAACCTTGAATCTCGGGATGAAATCAACTTTCTTTGTGACAATGCCAATATTCTAAGTTTATAATGTAGACTCTACGAGACAAGACACAAAAACACGAAGATCCTTTCCTATCGGCAATGACGTCTTTACAGGATAACATACGTGTGTCAACCGTGGTTCTAGAACCACCCAATGTTCGTTCTGTTCCTGCCATGGCTATTTTTCTCGACGAACTGTCATCCAAAATATGCAATATGAAGGGAACATCACATCTCGGTAGTGTCCCAGAAACAGTAATCGATTCAACGCACAGGATGACTAATGGTCACTTCGAAATGTATGCAGCATGATATCTTTTCGAAGCGAGGGCTACCCTATTAGCTACATGTTCATTAAAAAGACAGTATGTACCAATCGATAATAACTTGATAACATTATTCTTTTAGATCTCAAGCATTTACGTGTCATCTACATTATTCAATGGTTGCAGGAGCTCAAAGATCATTTAGACTGAATCCAAAGTTTGTTCATGTGGACAAAGACGCGGCTCAAATTCGGGCGATTCGCTGCGTGTGGGAAAATGCAAAGGTCCAATTATGCCTTTGGCATTTGGATCGAGCTTTAAGACAGCGGTTTGCAAAACAAGCAACATTTCCTCGTGTTGCCACGTACGTTTGGTAATGTTCCATTCCTGAGCATGAGTAGGTACATGAAGCTCACCGCACTTCATCGACCAACCTTTCTTGCTGATTCTTCCGATTTTCCCAGTGTAGTGGATAGTTCAGCCTGTACATCTTTAGATGCAGACGACGATACATTCATATCGAATTTTGCCATGGAAAACGACACGAGCTATGCACAAACAGGCGCTGCTTTATCCGCACAAAACAACGTTGGAAACAGGGTTGAAGACAACGGTTTAATCAACCTTATGAACAACGTCACAACAAGCGCCAATATCTACGGTGAGAATACCGGTGCGAATCACGGTGAAACAAACGATGATTATACTGGTTTGGACAGCTGTGGTATCAACGTTGTTTCAATGGGTCCTGTTGGAGCTACGATATACATTACTTCGAACTGCTTTCAAGGGAAATCTATCCAGCAAACATCTAAGCGTTCTCTAGGCTAAGCTGGCACTTCGCTTCAATATTATCACTAATCAACCAGGCAAAGTACTGCAAATTACCTGATGATATAGCTTAACATGTTGCGACTGCTAGCTGAACATGTTACCATTCAAAATGGATTGAAACCCACTGGAAACGATGAAAATGTGTTTGACTTCACAAGCTTCCAAGTGTTGCTTGGCACCGTGAAAGTGTTTCGGGATTACACGCGGTTGCTTCGTCCGTCTCTTGTTGACAAAATTACCGCAACAACAGCGAGAACCGAGACACATAGGACAACTTCATTGTGCATGCCGCTTTCAAGAAATGTTTGGGTCCACACTTGCTTCGTATTATGAAGCAAGTCTATTTCCTACTGGTTAAATGGACAATGTATTTCAGTCAATATCGTCCACCAATACCCAGAATGACTCTCTTGAGGTCGGCAGAAAATTTTTAACTCAGGACGAGATGGAACGTAATTTGATTGGCTCTACCCGGTCTGAAACATGGGTTGGAACAAGTCCTGTCACTCAGCATGAGTGATTGTTTCTTCGGTAATTTTCATTCTAACAACTTGAAGGAGGTACATAGTCTTTCGACACACAATCCATGGCGGGTGATTGATTGTTGCTAGTGGGAGGTTTCTGCGAGAAATCGTTGGTTGCACGCATCAGTTCTTATTTACATTTTGTTTTGATAATTCTATTCTCATCCGGACGTTATCCGGAGTCCCTGTGATTTGACCTATTTCCAGACCCTGTTGCCTTGTTTTCGGGGAATACCACTAAATTTACAAGGCTCAAGACAAGAAACCACACATCTTACTACAGATGGCAGTGGCTTGACGGCTCAACAACATGGGAGCCCGAAGTAATACAATTGCGTCGTTCGTTGGGGCTCTCCTTTCGCGTGTCCGCTTGACCCCATTGATGTGCTGATGTGCGCGCAGTTACAAACGGTTTATCAATTGGATACAGCAAACTGTAACTGAAACCCCTCCCCGATTTTTCTGTCACATTTAGCAATAGCAATTCTCCAATTATTGAGGGATGGATGTCCCATTTTCAATATATAGAGAGGGATGAAAGTCCCTCAAATTTTGATTTGAGGATTAAATCAATACAAATTTCAAGTTGTACTAATACGATCCGAGATTATCAAAATATGAGGGATATTTATCCCTCAAGAAAGTGTGAACTTTCAAGCGTAAGATTTGACTGCCGTTCGTTGCACAATGCTTTAAAGTAGATGGCTGTGTGTCGAGGATCATTCGACTAACTTCGCCAATAGATGGTTCCAGACAAAACAAACCTCATCCTTTCGAGTTTTGCCTTTCTACAGCACATGATTTATGGGCTATTTGGTGTTTTTTTCAACGTCGCACAAGTGGGTATTATCTTCCTGTTTTCGTCGCCCAGGCGCCAATGTTGCCGAGCATGGAACAATCCTCACATTGGCTGTTAGTATTCCTGTAGCATTAGATGTAGCATGACTCCTCAATATAAGATTTACAAGCACCTGCCTCGTTGGCTCAACATGAGTGGATGCAACCACAGTCTTCTCGGCTGCCAACAAGCAAGCTATGGTTGCATCGTCTTCTGTTTAGCTCTGAATCAAGTTTTGAGCTTGTAAGTTGACATTGTTTGGTTATAGCAATAAGATAAGCTAGATCGATGGCCTTGTGTTTATTGCGCTCCCTCTGACTTTACAATCAGCGTGGCGAGCCAGTCTAGTTTATTGACCTTTGTGTTCCCGGCATTGAAGAAAACGAAGTATGATCGTACTAGTTTGCATGAAAACTCTTTACAGTTACTGTTAACAACTTAATCCCACGACCGTCCCACAAATTCCGACTATAAATAATTAAAAGGTCAATCGAAGCAACAAACGGTAAGCCCATGTCAAGAGAGGTTGTGTTGCGTGCCAAGACAATCAGACCAAAATGTGTTCAAGCAACCTCCGTAGGAAAGAACCTTTGGGATAGCCCAGGGGTCACTAAACAAAATTCGTAAACTCAATAAACTTATGTCCCGGCATCCCCTCTGCGTGGTGAAGTCCCCAATTTGAAGGACCTCAATTTTTCCTCTGCAAGTGTCGTCAATCTTGAGTGAGTGGCACCATATTATACAACATGCCGCCACAATTCTTTCGTTGTGAACCGTAGCCGCCGTTCGAGCGTAGTGGTAGCCGTTGTGGCCACCGTCACGAGGACGACCCATGGGACCACCGATGGAATCGTAGTCAGGACGACGGCCTTCAACGTAGCTTCCTGTGTCACCACCGTCAACAAACAATCGACTTGAATACAAACCACGTAACGATTTGGGCAGCGCTGTCGTCACCACCGTCAAGTCGATTGTCGTCGTCTATCGTCGAGCCATCGACTGCGGATTCTTGTGTGAGTGGTGGGGTGGACGTTGCATCGGTTGTGGATGTTGTGGTTGGCGTTGTGGTTGTGGCAGGCGACTGGGCGACGACACCCAGTGCAAGCAATGTTGAGATGGCCCATAAGACGAGTTGCATCGAGATGACAGCAAGCGAAATACACGGCCCGGTCGCGACGACGACTGAGGTGGAGACCAGTGTAAACCAGTCTTTGTCTCTTCTTGGTGAGAATGAACAGCAGACGACGTGGCCCGTTTATCGTCGATTCTGTGTCGTCGGAGGATAGTAAACCAAGTCATTGTAGCTTTTGCGTCGAAAGATCCCCAGCATGATGAAACTCTTGTTTGCGATGGTGTGCTGTGCCGTCGCGAGTGTCCAGTCGACGGAGTACGGCGGTGGATCGTTCCACCAAGGCGGCGATGGCGGCTACAACAGTCCTCGTGGGGATTATGGCGAAGGCTACGACTCGGTCCCGTATGGAGGCTACCGTGGAGGCAACAAGTACCAAGACGGATATGAACAGCAGGGTTACGACGGTGACTATTCTGGCTACGAAAACGACATTGGTGGTTATTCTGGCTACGGGTACGGCAGCGGTCCATCCTACGGCTCTCGATTCAAGGCTTATCGTTGAAATCCATCTCGTCTTGGCGAGATCCATCCTCTGTAGTCTACTCTAATCAATTCCTTCTTGCCACCTTTGCGCATTCCGTCATGAAGTACCGCAATTTTCCGTCACTGGAGCCTCATCTTCAATCAGCCATTCTGCAGCCATTCTTTCGTTTCTTTGACCCGGACTTTTGCAAACTTCTTCTGCAGCCTCTGGACCTTGCATCGACCGGCTTTGAGGTCTTGTTAAGGTTGCAAGAAGGAGAAAGCATTGCAATCTTCGCCGCGTCGGCGAGTTGGACCATGTTGAAGTGACGACTTCAGAAGGAAAACCTCTTAAGGATTTTTGCAACCAATATAAAGTCTGATAGGATTTTTTGTCATATCTTGTTGTTCATCATGGGTGGGGAAGCAGCGATCAGCGTCTCCATCTCGCCGTCTCCGCCGCCCAAACGCGTCCAATTCGACCTAGAAGGTACGTTAGAACGAAAAAAAGTAATTCTCCCTGTGTACCTAGACGAAACACGGCTCTTCCAGCCCACGCACACGGTCTGCACGCCGCGTTTAAGCACAAACGGACTCAAATATCGCGCGCCGGATGCAAGAGTCGACGTCAGCGAAGCCCTTCCACCTCCCAGTAGTGTTGCCAAGCCAAACTATGATGACTCACTCCGTCGTGTGTCGGTCGTGCTGTATCAACACATTCGACGATGTGAAAAACGCATGCGGGATTCAAAATCCACCGCGTTTCAAGGTACATCTTGTAGCCTGTAGCTCAAAAATGACGTTCGATCTGGTTGATTCTGTAGGTCTCTTTTCGTCCAACCCAGCAAATGCGTCAGGAGAAGTGTCATCGTCTACGATCAACGACGAAGATCCAGACAATAGTGTATCATTTGATGCATCGACCGTCCTCCATGGCCACACGCTTCTATCAGGGCTGGCATTGAGCCCAGACAAGGTTTTCGACGAAGAACACTTTGTGTCTCCGCAGTACAAGTACCAATTCATCCGCGTGCCGATGCTGCACCCGCTGACGTTCTACAAGATGGACAAAGTCACGTGCAAGACACATATTCCATCCGTCGATGAAATCTTCCGCTTTTGCAAGAATCTGTTTAACCGAGCACAACTCAGCGCGGAATGCACGATTGTGTGCCTCATTTACATCGAACGGCTGATGGAACGAGCGAATATTCCACTGCTTGGGTCGAGCTGGAAGCCCATTGTGCTCTGTGGTCTCTTGCTTGCGTCCAAGGTACTCGTTTGCCCCTGTCGTTCGCCCATGTTGTCCTATTCCCCGTAGGTTTGGCAAGATTTGAGTTCGTGGAACGTCGAGATTTCCAACGTGTATCCTCAGTTCCCACTGCACAGCATCAATCGACTCGAGCGGCTCTTCCTGCACTACATTCAATGGGATTTGTACATTTCCGGGTCGGTCTACGCCAAGTATTACTTTGCGCTGCGGAGTTTGACCGAGAAGAAAGATTTCCGTCGGCGATACAACTACACGATCAAGATTGATCCGCCAAATTCAAAACGACTCGAAGAACGCAGCGCGGCTGTCAAGAACGAATTGTATTCCCGCAGTCTTTAGACCTTTCGACTGCCGCCATCGTCGTCGCCGTGTTGTATGTTGCTTAGATGGGAATTTTCTCGCCATTTGTATTGTAATCCCATCGTCGACGGATGAGTGCATGGAGCGTGGCCTTCCCCAACGTTGCTTGAAGACCCTCGCTGACATAACTCACGAGACTGTCACGAGGGAGCGCGTAAATATTGGCGATCGCATGGAGCAGGTCAAAGTTGGCATCGATTTTATCATCGCGACACACTTGAAAAACTCGTCGATAGGCCGCCAAGTCGCTAGAAAGACCACAGGAGATGAATAAAGACATGGCAAAGAACAAAAGCATACGTGAGGAGCAAACATGCGCCGTCGGCATCAAATTTGAATTTCTGCAAGTGGCCAATGTACGTGTCTTTGAACGTCGACGACAAATTCGTGACGAACTGGACACGATTCACGCCATCCTATCGACAAAATACATCGGTGACGAGCGAAATATGGTGACGAAAAAAATGGTGACGACGTACGAGAGCTTCGCAAGCTGCTGCAAACATGGCCGCGAGGAATTGAACGACTTGAGAGCATGCTTTGGACTGCGATTGAATCATGTGATTGCCCATAAAGTCGCTCTTGTCTTGGCCATTTCTACGACGGAATTCCATGAGCATGCCACGGCAAGATGGCGGATGCAAACGTCAGGAGCGCGACAAGACTCTTTTCCACGGCTTGGAACGTTCTCTGCAAGCCGTACGCGATAAAACCTTCGAGTTGCTCGAGCGTCTTGCGCTTGCTTTCCATGCAAATCCTACGACGAACAAGATGATACGAAGATATTTAGCCATCCAAGCTACGTTTGCTGCGTCGGCGCCGACGATAAATAGGGCTCGACGACAGCTTTGTATTGCGCGTCGAGCAATTGAACGTGGCCCATCAAGCTCTACAGAGACATGGAGCGGACGGCGAGGAGCAAGGATTACCTTGAGCACGTTGAAGAAATTGCAAGCGGAATCAAGACACAAGAGCGGTTCTTGGACGAGTTCATGCGCCAAATTGGTCATTTTCTACCGCCATCGCAGTCAAATCCAACGGTGTACGATGCGCATTACGCCAAGGTAGTCGTCGCCAAAGGCCTGGCAGTACAAGCCAAACAGTTTGGCGATTAAATCCACGCGCAGCTCGCTCTTCTGCAGCACGAGATCGCATCGCGCAGTCGATTCCTGTCGCCGTCAATGCATTTCAGCGCTATAAAAGGTACCTTGAGCTCTTTGCAAAATTTGAGCGGCATCGTGTCGTCCATTGAGATGGCCAAGAGTGTCTGGTAGAATAAATTGGGCGGCTCTGGCTTTGCCGACGTTGCTGTCGATGACGGCGGCGTTGTGTCTGCCTTTGGAGACGTGACTGGTGTCGACGACGGCGTTGTCTTGGCGTCTTTATTTGCCGCTTGATCTTTGAGCTTATATTTGTTCTTCCCCGATGGAATCGGCGGCCATTTGATCATCGCGAGCGTCTTCTCAAAGCCTTCCGAGAGCAATGCCTGCTCGATCTCAACGTATCTATCCAAGCTCAATGGAACTCAACGAGAGAGCGTCTGTACCGCTGACGATGCGCGCCGAATAAAACTTGCAATTGAAGCGTCAAGAAGGCCTGCATGCGCTCGGTTTCGAGCTGATTCTCCAGCGGCAACGCGCCGATTGCATGGACAAGCCCGCAGGTTTTCTCGTACGTCCAGCTCAGCGTCGCGACGTATGTCTTGTGATCGTCGTCTACATGGAAAGCCATTGAGATCTCAAGAAGGAAGTGGAAGAACAACTGACCAGGACGAAGGCGTTTCTCCAAGTGCGAGAGCACACCAAAGGCGGGATCATGCAGCATTCGCTCGAGGAGATTTTCCCGAATGGATGGACACGTCGCCGGTGCAAAGATGCGCTGGATGATCGCGAATTGGCTCTTGCAAATCGCGCGGATCTTGGTCAAGAGGAAATCCATCGCTTGCGCTGGATCCTCCATGTCGTCATGGAGCGTATTCCTACGTCCGTCCATCAGTTTCGGGCGAGAAGATCGCGATCGACTTGGTCAATTTCTCATTGATGATGTTCCACACGTAGCGATCGGCCACTTTGTCCTTGCAGCCATGAGCCACCAAAGAAGCTGCACATTGAGCCATAGTCTCAATATCTTGCGAATTGGCCGCGCCGCGGAGTTCTCGCTCTTGTGCGTTGCTAAAGCCGTCCAGCAAACCTGTTTCAATGCTCTGGTTCAGCCGCGCGATCTCAGTCACAGCTTGTTTCGTTGAATTCGACGTGAGTTCATCGGCGAATTCGCCAAGTTTCTTGACAATTGCAAAGGCCTAATGCAGAGAAGTATGTCAGGGTAGACGTAACGTTGACGGACTTGATGGAGCTGGTTGGGATCACGGAGCGTCAAGTAGAGTTTATTGGTTGTCTTGGGGGGGTTTGCAGTGTTGAGCAAAAGGATCGCTTCGTGAAGCTCGTCTGTTTCACGCACGCGGTTCTTCTCCTTGTCGATTGCAGCCAAACGATCGCCAATGACGACGGCGGACGAGCTCACCTTGGTAAACCGATCTTCCAGCTCATCCATCTCTGCAGAGATGAGCTACAATCGCATCAATACGATGACTTTGGGGATCATTCGATACATGGAGCATCTTCTCGGGCTCTTTCAAGCTGTCTTGGAATTTCATGGACGCTTTGCGCGTCTGCTTGTCGATTTCCACCATCTTTGCGGAAATGACCTCGCGATGTGCTTGAAGTTTGTCGATTGCAGCATTGAAAACACTCTGCAAGTCGGCCAGATTCTTCACAGGTGTGTTGTCGTCAATACCACAGAGCTCATCCAGCATAATATCTGTACTATAGTCTTCCAGGGGGAGCACGACTGCGCCATTGCCGCTCTTGAGCAACTTAGCCAGCTCCTTGCTGTGGTTCATCCTGACAATTCTCCCCAGAGCGATCTTTCTTGTATTCCCTCTATATAAGAAATAAACACATATGTCACTAAAATTATATCAACCTAGAAACGCAAACAAGTGCGTAGTGACATAAGTAAAATGTCCCAAAACCAAGGGAAAATGCTGCTGCAGAATGAAAATCCGGATAATATCCGTACAATACTCCCTCCATGGCAAAGATCGCAAAATGCCAGCACCAACACAATTCTTCACAGATTTTCTCGAGCAATCCAATAGCTCTTTCTGGTTCTATCAGTGTAAATGAGCCGAGCTAAGTACTGCAGCTAAGCCTCAATCCACCTGGCCCTTTGTCGTCATCAAGCCCGAGATCTTAAAAAGTCAATTCCGTATAATATCCGGATGGTTTGAACCTGGGGATGACGACAAAGGGAATGGCACGACTTTGTGGGCAAACTATGGCTGTATAGATCTATACTTTATTCTAGAGTTGATTTTAGAAGTGCGGTGATGTCGGTGGATCTATTTGATGGATGTTCGTCACGTCTGTAGAGTTCTCATGCCAGTCCACCAAATCCAGTTACATAGCCGCGATCGACAACTGCGTGGGCAATCGTGGGCAATCCAATACGACCAGCTTATACATGATGTCATGCATAAAATAATATGCTTTATATGTATAAATGTATTACTGAATGTCGTCTCTAGTTTGATTTAAGCTCGTCGTAAATTGGAGCTACTTTGAATTGCCGTAAAATTATATGAAATAAAGTATACAAAATTTTGTCTTTGAAAGAAAGGCCTGAAGACAAATGACGACCACTAGAATGATATCATGCATAAATTTCAATAATTTAACTTGAATTAAGTATGACGTAGTTTGGTCGCTGGGTCCATTCTTCGTATCCTGAGAATAATTTAGACAGGATTTATGGAAATTTAATATGGTATAAAGTATGCATTTCTGATTAAAGGTACCCTCCATGACAACGTGTGTCACTCTTCAATTGACGCCCTACAGTACGGCGATGACCGGCAGGCGAGGGTCAGCAGTCACGCGAGGCTTTGAAGCGCCGTATGCGCCCAACCAGCCGCACCGCGTCGTAGTTTGCGGTGGTGGCATCATAGGACTCACGACGTGCTATTATCTGGCCCGCCGCGGCCACGAAGTTGTCTGTATCGAGCGAGAATCGCAGGTCGGCATGATGGCGTCGTTCAAGAACGGCACCTTCTTTGACTCGACGATCTACAGCAGCTGGGCAGACCTATCGCTTCTCTACAAGAAGCACATGCACCAAATCAAGAATAGCCGAGAGAAAGCGTTCCGCGTTGAAGCTGCTGCGTGGATCGATCCATCGTTTTGGTCGTGGGGGCTCAAGTTTATGATGCACGCCACGAGCAAGCGCGCGAAAGAAAACGGACGCAAGATCCGAGAATTGGGCTTCTATAGCCAACGAAAACTGCAAGAACTGCTTCGCGTGCACCCTGAAATTGAAGACGAGATGGAACAGATCGCCCAAGGCTCGTTGGAAGTCTTTTCATCCGAAGCCGAAAAGCTCGATGTGCTTGAATCCGATCGAGTCAAGCACTGCATGGAATTCAACTTGCCATTGCAGCCGATTGATCCAGACGAAGCTGCCGACATCGAGCCAGCTGTGCATCGCCCTGTTTTTGCCCCAGGAGCTATCTTTTCTCCAACAGGAACGAACGGTACATCCTCGTTTCTCGACAATCGTCGGCGCTCATGGATCTCTCTAGGCGACGTGCACAAGACATGCCTTGCACTCATGCAGCTCTGCAAGCAACATGGCGTCATGTTTCGCCTCAATTCTGAAATCGAAGACATTCTTGTCGTGGACAACAAAGTTGTAGCAGTTCAAGTCGACAATGGCGATTTGATCGAAGGCGATTCTTTCGTCCTTGCTCTTGGAAATCACACCGCGTCCGTCGCTAAACTTGCTGGCATCAAGCTTTATATGTATCCTGTCAAGGTAATCCCTTCCTGCTAACGCTGTCTTGACTAAATCGTAGGGCTATGTGCTCACTGTTCCACGGTCCAACGACATTTTGCCTCAATTGAAATGCAATCTTTATGCGGGCGGGAATGCGTTGGTGTCGCCGCTTCGGGATGGCGCTGTTCGTATCTCTGGCGGCGCCGACTTTGCCGGCTTCAACTACAAATCCGATCCGAAGCGAGTGGCATGGCTCATGGATCATGCCAAGAAGCTCTTCCCCGAAGGATACTTGGACGAATCCAAGCTCGATGTCCACGTCTGTCTTCGCCCCGTGAGCGCTGACGACGTGCCATTGATCGGCCAAACCACTGTCGAGAATTTGTTCATCAATGCTGGCCATGGGTCCAAAGGATGGAGCTTGTCGTTTGGATCCGCGGCCATTTTGGCCGACCAAATCAGTGGCCGCACACCTGAAATCAACATCGAGACGTACTCGCCATGCCGATTTTGAGTTTAATTTATTGCAGCTGTCGTACCGTGTCTTCTCCATCTATCTTTGTTCCTTGCTTCGAGCTTCTCCCGACGCCATCGGTATTCAGAGGTGCGTCTTCCATCAAGATAAGGGGTGTAGGGGGTAGAAAGGCGATCATGGATAACTCCCTCGTTTTAAGAACATTTCAAATTTCCAATTCAATATTATCTTAATAATTGTCATTAAAGTCAGGTTAATACAAAAGTAAATACATTAAACTGAGGTAAGATTTATAATAAATGTTTATCTTGAAAGGTTGAAAGGCACTGTAGTGTTTGAGGAGCAAGCCTTTGCTATCTCCGGTCCTGCTGAGTTTTGCTTCCATTTTTTGCAGTTTAAATCCCTGGCAAGGCTTTCCGACCAATCTTTTCAGCGTTCGATGTCGACTGTGGATGGAATTTACATCCTGGAAAAATCGAATCCTTCCATATTTTTGTCTATTTTTATCGAGACAACTAAAAACCAAGTCCTAGGTTTTTATGACAACCCAGGTTTTTATGAAAAAAATGTGCATTGCTTCTATTTTTAGCGGCCATCTGGTCCAATTTCAAGTTGAAGATCCGTAGGTTTTTTAGGTTTTGAAGGGGTTGCAGGGGTTTCCGTCGAGGAGATTCTCCATCCAAGTCAGACCAAGCAGGAAGCTCCATGAAGCTCCACACCTCTGGAGCCAAAGAACCATGAAAGAAGAGGAAGATGGAGCTAAGAAAGCATAAAGGTGAGGAGATAGAAGACTCGACGGTTTAAATTAAGAGGAGGCTCTCAAGATAGACAATGGTTGCTATCGGAGGATGCCAAAGCGATGGGGAGAAAACTGGTCAATGTTGAGAGCGGGGATTTTGCCGCTCATGTCGTCCGCAAGAAGAGCTGCAGCGCCAAAAGACTGCGCCCATCCTTTCGATCCATGGCCAGCGTTGATGTACAAGTTGTCGACGGTGGTTTGGCCGATTAGTGGGACGTCGTCGGCGCTCACAGGACGGAGACTGACGTGGGTTTCAATGTCTGATTCGACCAAGTAGCCCTCGGGGAAGACTTGCTTGGCTTGATCAATGAGCCACGCGACGCGTTTCGGATCCACTGAGTAGTTCTTGCCGGCAAAATCCGCGCCGCCTGAAATGCGCACACTGCCGTCTATGAGTGGCGACACGACTGCTTTTCCATGGGAATAAATGTTGCATCGAAGCGGTGGAAACGTTTCGCGACGGCGCAGAGTCAACGCGTAGCCCTAGAAAGAGAAGTTCGTTTGAGGTTGCAAATGTGAGCGTGCTTTACCTTGACGGGATACATGTACAGCTTGACACCAGCGAGCTTGGCCATGGCGGACGTGTCGTTCCCAAGCGCGAGGACGAAGCAATCGCCTTCAATAAGCTCGTTGGCAGTCGTTTCAATCGCCACGACGCGATTATCAACCACGAGAATGTCCTTGATCTGCGTTTCGAGGCGAAACATCACACCTTCTTGCTTGCACATGACCACGAGCGCTTCACACGTTCGCTGGACATCGCCGTTCGTTCCTAGAGGTGAAAAGATCGCGCCAGAGGCAATTGCTTCACGCTTCAACGACGGCTCGATGGAGGCGACGTCCGAGCTGTCGAGTTTGTGCAGCGGGTATTGAAACTCGCTCAGACAATGTTTGACGCGGTCCGATTCCCACGCGTCGTCCAGCTCATTCTGGTTTGAGAACACTTCAAGCGTGCCTTGTGCAACGCGGTCCAAGTGATCTTCCAAGTCCGGATGCCTTCGCAAGAGCTCGAGGAGCACACGCTCACTGTAGTTGCATAATTCGCGGCATTTTCGTGCATTGTCTTTGGCTTTTCGCGACGTTGCGCTCGTCATGTACTTGAGACCCCACGCCCAAAATGCTGGATCAAACCATGCAGCGGCTCGAACTTGAAATGGTTTGTCGTCCGGAGTTTGCATTTGCTTCCGGTAGAGCAGGGATACATCGGCCCATGAGCTATAGAGCGTCGCGTCCTGGAACGTAGTGCTACTTCCCACGCGCGCATCTTTCTCAATGCACACGACTTCGTGGCCTTGGCGAGCCAAAAAATAGCACGTCGTCAAGCCCACAATGCCACCACCACAGACGACGATCCGTTGCGGTTGAGTCGGCGGCCGAGGAGCGTCTACTCCCCGCGTGACGGCAGAGCGCCGATGATGCGCGCTGCTCATCGAGTGCCACTCAGAGATTTCTCAAGTACATGGTACGCAACATGTTGATTTCCTCCTCCTTGCCCTCACGGAAGGAACAATGTCTCGACTTGGATGTATTACTCACTTTGACAAAAAATATCCTCGACAAAGTCACTATTAGCAGGTCGTATGGTCGCCAATACTGACATTTTATATCATAATAGACGGAACAGTCCAGGATCTCCATCGCATACATGTCATTTAAACAAGGGAGCTTGGTGTAACACTTTTTTGATGCAATGATTTGTAACAACCTGGCTTTAACAACATTATGTCCCAAATACTTCATATTTAATATGAAGTATTTGGGACATAATGTTGTTGACGATGCTGTGACGACATCCTTCTGTGCAAAAAATTTCTGCACAGAAGGATGTCGTCACAGCATCGTCAAGTCATTAAAACCAGGTAACTATCCAAGTGCGATTGACACGACATATCTTCAACCTCAGTCTATTAAACTATCACCTCGTTTTACTGACATATTTTGTCAAAAATACCCTTATTTAACGACATTACTCATAGTTTTATTCAATCTTTCTATCATTATTTTAAGCTATGTCACTAAACTAAGGTTACCTGTGATTCGCATCTTGAATATAATTCGTACTTCCCTGAGTTTAAAGACACTGGCAAGAGTTTTTGTAAAGTTGGAAAGACCCTGGACATCCTGTTTCAGGGACAAAAGAGGCAATGTCACTAAATAGAGGGAGTTATGCTTAAGCGCCATGAATGCACTCATGGTGGAAATATGAAGAAATATGAAGATGACATGAAGATAAGGAGGATGGACAGAGTGAATGGATGCCCTAGAAGCGACGGGATTACTTGAGTCGACCGACATTGTGACATATCGTTTGGGGCAATCCGACACCACAGTGGAGGCGCGTGGAAACTTTTTAGATATCTACTATGCACACATTAGAGCTCTAGGCGAAATCCTGCGTCTCAAACTTGGCCAACGACATGTAGCTCACTTCGACAATGTTGCCACCAAACTTGCGTCCCTTTAGTGCCTACAATCGACCAGCCAATCAGTCGAGCATAGGCTTGTTGTATCGTACCTTGATAGCAGCTTGTGCCCCCGAGATATCTTCAAACCGTACAAAGACTTTTCCAACGCCAAGAACGGTCTCATTGCCCTAGACATGAGTTTAGAAGCCAGGAACAACTGGCGTCACGATACATTTGGACGAGGGATCTCCAGCGCGACAACTTTGCCAAACTTGTTGCATTCTTCTTCAATATCTTCCTTCAAATCCGCAAACTCATCGTCGTCCTCGAGCTCGGATGCTTGCACCATGTTGCCCTACAAAAAAAAGGAAGCCAAATTACAATAAGGAATCACAAAGTACCAGTTGGATCACTGGCGTTGGTTTCTCTTCTTCCTCGGCTTTCTCTTCAACCTTCTTGTTGGGATTGTACTTGGGCAGCGTGCCTTGCTTCGATGCCCGCTGGACCACAACGACATGGCCACCCAAGTCCAAGCCATTGAGACCATTCATCGCAGCTTCTGTCACGCTGTCGTCTTCGTATTCAAACAAAGCGCTGCCAACGGATTCACCTTCGGCATTCTTGACCAGCGTAAATGCAGCCAAAGTTCCGAACGGTTCGACGAGTTGTGCGACCTAAACAAGAGTGAACAACTTGAATGAACACGGGGGAACAAACCTGCTCTTCTGTAAGCACCGTGGGAATATTGGCCATGAGGAGACGGTTCGACGTGTTGTCCGGGGGAATTTGGCCTATTTCTTCAAACGCATTGTTGTCTTGAAGAAGACCAGCTTCTTTGAGACCACAAGCAGCTGAGCCACCAGCAAACCACATGGGATTTGGAATGCAGCCAAGGTTGACCAAGGCAGTTTGTGTCCGATTGCTGACAGTAGGCATGGGCTGTGGAGGGCCAACAAACGAACGAGGGCGGCCAAACTTGAGCTGCTTCCCGAGCAAATTCAACTGGTTCAACATGAGGGCAAGATTGCATTCTTCCACCGTACGCATTTCGCAAAAGGCGTATTGACCATCGGTGGAAATCCAAGTGCTCAAGATAGGATTACCAGGCTGTCCTTGCAACGCCAAACCTACTTGCTGGATAATCGTTCCAAGGAAATCTTGCAATTGAGTTGCAGTCACGTTAGGAGGGAGATTGCCGACGTACAATTCGCGCATAGGCTTGAGGGATATCGCCGTCGAGAGCGAATTTTGACTTTGGGACATCTTGGCCATAATTTCTTGAATGCTCAATGTTGGGTATTGCAACATCATTTGAGTAATTGTGGGTTGAGAAGACGATCCAGTGTTACTAGGTGGAGCGTCCGCTGATGGAGCTGGTGCAGGTGCTGTCGCTGGTGCCTTTTCTTTGCTCGCCGAGGACGAACGTCGTCGACGATCATCACTGCGACTACGTCTGGACGAGCGCTTGCGATCATGCGAACGACTTGAAGAGCGTCGGCTTCGTCGGTCGTCTCGCCGGTCGTCACGTCGATCATCTCGGCGACTCGGTCTGTCTCGTCGGTCATGAGATCTCGATCGAGATCGGCGCGATGAGCGGTATCGCGGAGAATAACTTCTCGATCGCCGACTACTTCGACTGGATTTACGGTCTCTGTCATCTTCCTTCTTCCGACTTGATTTCTTGTCTTTATCCTTCCTGCTGCTCTTTCTCTCCTTGTCGCGATGCGACGAATCGACGTCGTACTCCTCCGCCATGATGCTCCACACAAATTCGAAATTGGATATGTCGAAACCGGATACCATAATCCGGATAACCAGGTATCCGGATAATGGTATCCGGATATGTTTCTGCGAGGATTGGGTGACTTGGCAGCGAGGGCCTGCAGCAAAAACATTTATAGCTTGGAGAGAGGACAGGCCACTAGTGGGCTGCTTTTCGTGAAAGAAATTGCCCGAATCGAGGTGCTTGTGTTAATACTAATGACAAAATGATGCGTTGTCGAAATTACAACAGAGTTTGTTGAAGAAATTGCCTAAATTATAATGCCAAGGCTTACATGACGGGGCTTCCACAGTTTTGGGCTAGTTATTCCAGAGTCATTCAAACCAAGGATCTAGTTTACATCCCCAGCCGATGGTATGTCCTTCATATCTGACGCGTCCAGATATGCTCAGTTATCCTCAAGTGAGGAAAAGAGTATCCGAACGGTTTGACCCAATATCCGGACAACCTTTGTCTTATAAAAAGTTTCATTACGACAAATCAATCCTCGGTATCTTCCATATCCTCTTTGTGCATTTGATGAACGTAAAACTTCATGTCGTTGATGATCGTCGTCTTTTCAGCTTCAAAAGCAGCCTCATACATGTCCTGCATCATATCGCCTTTTCCAGCCAAACTGAGCTCTTCAAAATATGTTGCCCATGAGTCTAAAGGAGGATTGAGCTTCAGAACAACAAAAAGCCGCACCAGGAACTACAATCGGGTCATAGTTGGAAGCGGGAATGGGCTCCATGTCGTCCGTGGCATACCTGGAAATGCGGTTTGCTGCCGCAAGTGGACATCAATTGATTGTTGCCAAGGGCTACTTACGTGTACTGCCGTTGGAAAGTAGGACGAGGAAGCGCATAAAGAAGGAGAAACGCTCGGGTTTGGTCGACGCATTCCAGAACTTGACGAGGAGTGCAAGGCGCAACTTTGGATCTAATGGAATATTGCATGGAAAATCAAACATTGACATCTACCCGAGATGTTTGCATAGATCTCCTTCCATTCTTCTCTCGAATGAACCACTCGCTACAAAAGTGATTTCAAAAGACT
Source organism: Aphanomyces euteiches (assembly GCA_021527685.1). Taxonomy (NCBI): domain Eukaryota; phylum Oomycota; class Saprolegniomycetes; order Saprolegniales; family Verrucalvaceae; genus Aphanomyces; species Aphanomyces euteiches. The sequence continues at coordinate 311,756 of JAJGMV010000194.1, forward strand.
ATATATGTTGAGGCCATACCTCACGGTCAACTCTGTTGGCTTGTTTTTTCGTTGTTGCAACCTTTTCCAATACATCTCGCTTCTTTCCGCCGTGTTTCACGGCCAACTCAAAGGCACGTTGAGCTTCACGAAATCGGGAGAGTGCTTCGAGAGCTTGCCCCTTGCGGAAATATCCCTTGGACCCCCCATGACAAATAGTTTATCGCACCAAGAATACCTTAGCCCAAGTTGGATCGATCGAGATCGCTGTGTTGGCATCTTGCAGAGCTTCGTCAAACTTCTTTTGTTGGAAACGTGATGCCGAACGGTTGCCATAGAGTGTCTACGATGTGGCATGAGATTCGCCGAGTGAAATCGTGCTCACATGCTGGGTTGTATTTTGAAGAATGGCCTTCGAGTAGAGTGCTTCAGCTTCGTCGTATCGCTTGGCCTCAAACGCTTCGTTTCCTAGCTCCTTGTATTGCATCTCGCACAGCGATCTTTTCAAAATATGAAAAATCATTGATTTCCCTGCAAAATTGTCAAAAATATTTCGTAATTCTGAAAATTCTTTTTTTTCTTAAAATGATTTATAGACATTCTTTTAGGGTTCGTCTGGTTACCGCTGAAATTTGTCATTTTGGTCGACTTTTCTCCATTTTGGAAGAGATTTTCCCATTTTTTGACAATTTGCCATTTCGAAAAAAATGGCTTCCGTGTCTGGCAAAAGTTGATAATTTGAAAATGTTTCACCATTTTGAATAAAAAATGCCAAAACAAAAATGTAGGTCGAGAGGTCCATTTTGAAACAGCAACTCCACCTCACAGCAACAATTTGCGCGCGAAAATGGAGATTTTGATTGGATGCGCCGCGTGAACCGCATAGTGAAGGAGTTGTTTCACATGTCGGAGCTCAAGGGAGAGGCCTGGATATCAGAGCACTTGCGTGGAAACAAATATTTCTATTAGTTGGTTAGAGGTTCAGTTCAGCCCAGTCAATTCCGTCTTTTTGCCCCGTCTGGCAACACAAGACTGCAACTCGGCCAAAATTGGTGAAATGCCTATTTTGACGTTTTCACAAATTCTCCAACAATTTCGTCGTCAAAATGACATTTTACCTACAAATGTTTCCAGACGAACCCTTAAACTAAGAATGTTGGTTGCAACTTTATTTCTGCTTGGAATCAAACCGCGAGATGCAGATCGCAAATGCTTGGAGCATCGACAAGGGGTACTGGAAGTCCATGTTGAAGCAGTTCTGGCCAACGCGGCCCATTTGAAGCATGATGTGTTCTTGTGGAACACTCACTGTGCTCTCGTCGTCGTAGTGGAACGAAGGATGCGCTTGAATATATGCCTAAGTTGTAAAGGGTGTGTCGTGAGCAAGTCTGGAGATCGAAGAATGCATACCTGCCGATACTTGTCTTGATCGGTTGGCTGCGAATGCACCAGTTGAAAGTTTTTGACCGAAACGCAAGTCGCACGACTACGGAAATCCACAATGCACGAGCTGAGCGGGTCGTATTTCGACTCCCGCTTGTGCAGACAAATCAATTTGTCTTTCTCGAGCACGTTTTGTCCTCCCTGCTCAAAGATTCAAGACATGAGTTGGTATTGCAATGACGTACTTGTTCAGCAACATCAGCAAAGAGCGCATCCAGGGCTTGATCTCTTGATATAGGCCGCCAATCCAAATACGACAAGTTCTTCACACCATCCTCTCCCGTGGGCTGCTCAATTATGGCGGGTAAGATGACTTCCATCTTCCTTTGGTTGTCCTAATAGCAGTCACGGTTAGATGAAGTCCATTGCCCTCAAGTGCCTTTTTCATCGGATGGTAAATGATAACGGCAAGCTCTGCTCGAATCTGCTGGCGAATTTCTTCATCGATTTCACAGTCCGAGTCAATGTCTTCGGGGTTGTCGCCTTGATCATACAGCGTGTATTCCATCTTCCGAACATCACTGCGGAGTTTGCCCACGAATTGTTTACTCCGTTGAGATCGCGAAAGGAATAAATCATCTCTATCCAAAAGGGTTCCAGCGACCAACGCTGCAGCTGACGTACTTGTTGAGGCTAAAGATGAAATGCGAAGAAATGCGGGACGTTGGCTTCTTTCGAGCGTACAAAATAGGACGACCACTCGAGCTGTTGACCTCAATGAGCATCGTGTACAGCGGGGAAATCTACGCCACTGTCAGAGGAGAACAAAGAGTCGGGGGCCAACTTTATTTTGACCACTGCGATTTCGCTCGATGAAGCATCGGACAATGTGACCGCGGCCAACGTCGAGCGGTTTGGTGACGAAGTCGAGCAAGTGATTTGGGACGTATGGAACGCGTTTGGGATTGAAGAGCTACGAGTTCTCCAGACACGACAGAATGTGAATGTGTATGGCGTACCTCGAACGATTTCTTCTTCTCTTCTCCCTTGTCTTTGTTTCGCTTTGACCGCTTGGGTTTGGCATCTTTGCCCATGCTTTCAAGTTCCTTGATTTCTTGGTACAGGGCGTCTGTGAGGGCAGCCTTGGACGTTTGCAAGTCGTGCGAGTTGTTGTCGAGTAGACTCTTCGCTCGTTCGTCTTGATCGTCGTCATCGCGACTGCTCTTGGCTTCATCGCATGGAGCTTTTTCAATGACGATTTCAGGATCATCCCTGTCGTCGTTGTCATTATCGTCGTATGCTTTTGCAACTTCCTTGGCGATTTCCTTGGCGTCGAGGATTGGAATCTCTTCGATTTCGTCCATCGAGTCCTCGTCGTCATTCCCATCGGAGAGTTTTGCTTCAGGTTTGGCATCTTTCTTGACTTGCAGCACCGTAAGCTCTTCTTCAACGGAATCTCGGCGCACTGAAAGGGATTGGGGTGCTGCCTTGCCCGTTGTGTTTGAACTCACACTGGTGTAGACTGTCTTTGGCATCAAAGGAGGATCAATTGGCTCTTGGTGTGGCTTGCGAAAGGATGCGTCTTCTTGCAGCAGCTCAGTCACAGTCTTTCGTTTTCCTTGCATGGAATCGAGTATGGCCTTCTTTTCATGAGCAACAATGTGTTGCTTGGATGCCGCTATCACTGGATTGTCTGAGTTGACAGGGTCGGCACTCTTGGGCTGCAGAGTGACTTTTGGCTTGGGTTTTTCAAGAATCACTTCCTCGATGCCCTTGAACTCCACACTGCTCTCTACTTTGCTTTCCGAACTACTCTCGGCTTTGCTTTCACTCTCATTCAAGGTTGATGCTGGAGGTGGTGGGATCTTTTTCTTTGGCTTTGGGGCTGCCTCTTTGCTATCGGCTGATGCAGTCGCCCGAATTTTTTGGACCGAGGCATTTACGGCCTTCGGTGGCGGAGACGATGGAGGTCCAGCTTTTGCCCGCAAAGCGGCGGCAGCGGATTTCGGTGGAGCTCCAGATGGAGGAGGAGGAGCTTTCTTCTTCTTTGGCTTGGCCCCATCGTCGCCTTGTGCCTGGTCAAACATGAGAATTATTCAAGTGGGGCATGGAGTTACCTCGCTGGGCTTTGGAGGCGCTGTTTTTGGCGGACCTTTCTTAGCTCTAATATCAATCCATCAGCTCTCAACAAATGGACAGCAAATTGTACGGAGCAGTTGCGATAGGCGCTTCCGCTGGTGTCGTTGGCTCTTCCATCGTCTTGATTTCAAGCGACCAGTCACTTGGCCAAACGATATATGGTCACTTGACGAAACCGTTCAAGCAGTTACTTTGAAGAGGATTGAAGAGAGACGAATAAATCGAGAGCAAACGTGCGCGAAGTGTCCATTCTTCACCTCTCAACAACTGAATTGCAGGACGACACACAGGTGCGACTTCAAGGCTAAGTTGAATACAAGTCTTTCCTTGGAGATAGTTGACTGGTTGGACTGATACATGACCAGTTAAATATCGTCCTAGAATGAAATCTGGCAACACGACAACGTTATCATTGCTTTTGGGTCATCGGAATTTGCCAGCTGAGCCTTGCAAGCTCGTATACAAGTGTGGTAATGGCTAAAGTGGCACACTATGGAATTCTATGATTTCTTCTCAGTAGATATCAAAGCAACAATGTGAGCAAAGTGGAATCCCCATCCGAGTTTGGTTGAGTGGGACAGATATGATATTACACCCGATAAGTTGCTATACCGTCCGCCTGATTTAAAGCTTTTGGGAAGCGATCGTGCTGTCGCCAAACATCAATTTGACTTTCTTGCCTTTGAGCAGGTCCAAGCCATTTGAGACCTACAATGCGCGTTTAGATGACTGTTTTTTGCATGGATTACCGGTGGAGATTCCAATGACGAACGTTTCTTTGAGTCATCCGTCTTGTTAGCATTCTTCAGTGCCATCTTACTGGCTTCGATAAGCCTTCGTAAAGATTCGTATCCACCAGCCCAATCTACAGGCTTGTCCTATTGCAGTTTTATGATGATAATTCTATCTGGACGTACTTGAACTGTGTGGGCCAAGCAGATTGGTGTCGTGTCTCCCCAAATCTTGCGGTATAATGTCGAAAGTGCAACACGAAGAGGCTGATCGTAGTCGGCTGCTGTATTCATGAGAGTCCACATGCTCTCAGCAGCAACACGTGCTGCCGAGCTGTCATCCCGAAGTGGCGCTAGTGACGGTGGTTGGAAAGTCTTGGCTATAAATTCCTTTGTGGGTGATTTCTGAAGGAAGGCACCAGGATATTCCATTTGGATCGAATGCATAATGCTCAAGGTATATGCATGATCCCACGTCGAGAGAACTTGGGCAGCAACGCTGGGTGGGAATCCACGAATACAGTTCAAGCATACTTGAACCGCAAAACGTCGAATGCTAAATCGATTGTTTCAATTAAAAATGATGGAATTTGAAATACCTTGGACTTTCGTCACGCTCAATCAGCTGCAATGCGTACGTAATTGCTGCTAGTGGACCAAATACACGAGACTTTTCCCTGCGAGATGATGTATTGTCACCGCGAGGATCTTCGGCAAAGTAAAGTCGGATAATACTTTCAATTGCTGCCTTTCGGACCATCGCAGGGTATGTTGGCATAGCATATTTATGGTACGGGATTTCGGCGTTTTCGCCAAGTCGCCCAGCCAATTGAAGATTGCACAAGGCCTATTGGCGACGTGAAAATAAATCGTGGAGGGTACTTCATACCTCAAGGCAACATATTGTGATTGTGTGGCGGTAGCTTGGGTGTACATCATCATAATACAAAAGGCGAGTGATTTCTGCTGCTGTTTTATTCGATGTAGCAGTTCGAAGCTCGAGATTGAGAACTGAGAGGCTCATGATGAGGCTTCCAAGGTAGAAGCAGTCATCAGCAACGCACGATTCATCGGCCATGTTGACATAATTCTTCGAGTTGTCATTTTGCGTGAGAAGTTGGAGAAGGAATGTTTCAATTTCAGGAGGCGAAAAGCCCGTTCGACAACGAACCATACTTAAGCCCCGAGGGATGGACTTCTTTATTTCGTACTCGCCCTCGGCGTAGTCTTGGATTCGAATGTCGCGAGAAGTAGTTGAATTACTGGTACCGACACTCTTGGCCATTTAAGCATAGTTTCACTGATTGGACTTACCTCAAGAACAACTTTACCACCAGACGGTAAAAAGTAATTTGGCAGTGGCATGTCTGCTGTTCGATCAAAGAAATGCTCCTTGAATATGCGCTTCAGATTGTGCATGCCTTTCCACTCAGGTAAAGAGGTGTTGGCATTCGTATGAGGTGCATGAAGAGATTGCCAAAGTCCTAATATGTTGTAGTTCAATACGAATGCAAAAGTTCAGAGCTACCTAGTGCAATCGCTGACTCAGCACGAACTCTGCGACTGTGGGTTGTCAGTCCCGACATTGCCTCGGTCAACACACGACAAGCCATTACATGGGGCTTCTCATGGGGTAGAGGATAGAGTGCAAGAGCACGAGCTGCGTGGACACGGGAGCGTACACATTTTGAATCGCTCAAAAGTTGCTCCATCCAGTTAAAATCGGGTTGATACATGACAATGTGGCGGAGCCAGCCACATTCGGGGTCGATCTTTACCCAGTAAACAGGTGTATCATTCAGACCCATCCCAGGTCCTATCATAGTGTCAGCGTGAATCTGACAATCAAGATTGCACCATTTGTTTGTTGTGTATAATCGTCATCAGATTGATCAAGTTTCTGACGTGTTCGACGTTTCTTGCGCACTTTGGAGTGGCATGGGAATTCCCACTTGTGCCGTGTGTGCTCAATACGCTTGTGGTACGAATGTTCGCTCGAGTCTTCAACAATAGTGATTTTGATCGTACCAATAAATTTTTCACATCCCGGCAACAACTGTTTAAGATTATAAGCACGCAAAATATACAAGAAATTCGCATACCGTTTGCTCCAGAACTAGCTCAGCCTGTGTTTGCTTTCGATTATACCAGAAACCGACCGAGAAAAAGGGTAGACCTCCGTAAACTATCCAAGTTTGAAGGAAAGTCCGGCATAAATCTTGTCCCGATGCCCCTGCTCTATTATGAAGATATTGCTATCAGCAGTTTCATACCTGCAATTGCCTTGACGATGCTCAATAAAGACCACGTGCTCAGTGCTTGAGGCTGACCAGACGCCGTCTTGTCGTCCATGACACCACCACTACCTTCTTCACCATCTCCACCTCCTTCGTCATCTTTGTCATCGTCGTCCTTGTCTTCACCTCTTTTGCTTGACTTGGATGAGCCCCCAATATCCAAAGGAATATTTCCGCTCACAATTCGCTGTAATGCAATTTGGAGATGTTTTGGCCCAACACGTTGCTCGACCTTCTGCTCAATCATGTGCAAGATGAGCGGTGCTTTGGCTTCAAGAAATGGCATGTAGAAGGGATCATATTCGCCATACACGTCAACCTCACCATAAATCAAGTGGGGTGAATTGTCAGCAATAAGTTCCATGGTTGTAAGGGCATCCATTGCAAGTTGAATGCGATAGCCATACTCTTCGTCTCCGTAAAGAGCACGAACATACATATTGACCAAATGCCCAACAACGCCAACCAAAACCCATGCATCTTTGTTGGTTTGGATACCAATTGCCCCTAGAAGATATGTTGATTTATGAAACCTCAAGGATTACTCACCCGCAATCCAACTCCCGATAAAACCTTTGACCTGCACCACCTGTGATGGTAGCTTTCGGTCGATGATAGTTGGGCCAAAAAGCACACGCTGGTCCAGAATTGAGAGACCGGCAAAGTATTGACATTCCTCTGGTGGATCTTCCACAAAAATTTGTGTGTACGTCTCAAATGGATAACGCGCATTAAGGTACGATTCAAAAAATGTCAGCATGTGGGGTGTCTTGAACTGAGTTGATGTTATGAGATCCGTGTAGTAGTCAGGGGTGCTGAAATGCGATACACGGGGCATGTCATGAGTAACATGCAAGCGAAATGGCCCCACCTAGGATAAGATCATAAAATGACAAGGTTGTTATTTAATGTACCGCAAAACCAATGAGGGAACAGCTTGTCTTGGCATTGACAACGAAGCGAAAGGTTCTATGAGTTTTCTCGACATCGATAGTTTGCCCAACTAGGCGACCACTGCAAACGGCAACGCATGAAGCAGGTACAACGAGCTCAATTCGAAACGTACAGGTATCCTTCAGAGTGTCACGACAAGGCATCCACGTCCGTGCGCCATCACATAGACCACCAAATGGACCACAATAGGTGTACATGTGAGGTGTTCGAGTAGGGTTGTTTTCATCTGGCAACATGATGCGGACACCACCTCGTGGATTCGTCACAGTGTATTCGATACGAACACAAAGCGGGGCATACCCTGTTGTGCTTGTCGGAAGCGTGTCGACGTCCCATACAGCGGCATCTGGTGCTTTTTCTTCATCTGTATCTTCATCGTCTGTTGTTGGATTTACTGATGACGATGACGACAAGGCAATCTTCTTGTCAGCGATGTCAACCCCTTCTGGCATGTCAATCACCAATGTGCCTTCCTTGGAAGCAACAATCGCCCCGCGATAAAACAGGTCGAATGCGTTCCAATCACGATAGCTTTCTTGTACAATTTCACTCAGAAAATCGTGATGTTCAAAGCGTGCTTCAATTCCATTCACTGTCACTTTGGAGACTTGGCACTGGCGGCAATGAACGCGAATCCTCTTTAGATCTGCACTCTTGGGAGCGAGAATGAGTTCCGATACACCTTCAAGATGCCGATCCATAAGATCCACGCGCAAGCGAAGCCGCTGCTGGAGATACTCGTAATCGGCCATCATGGTTTCTTGCCTCTTCCCCGCCTTTTCTACTTGTTGGGTCTGTGGCAAATTTGGAACTGACCTGAAAAGTTCGCGCACTTTCTTGAATACTCCATGATTATAAAATTAACATGATTAAAGTATACTACAGTCGATTTCAACATTTCAAAAATAGAACTTAATAGAGTCTATTGGCGCGCAAATTCATCCGTCTTCGCATCAACTCCGAGTTCAAGCGGCCCTGAATGCATAACAATGCTACCCAAAAGGAGATGTTGGTGTGCTGAACTTGATCTATCGTTAAGTCCTAACTATATCTTCGGTTGTAAACTCTATCAACCTTATACGATGGCCAATTCCCAGAAAATTGAGATGTTGTTCAGCCAGCTATTTGCACCAGGACAACAACCACTGCTCACCTTACCGTTCACTCAACACAACATCACTCAACTGCACGAGTCGCGCGATACTAGATATTTTTAATCACATGTGGGTAATGTGTGAAAGAAGTTGTTAAGAGATTTCCAACCGCATCGTGATGAATTTGATGGCGAAGAGTCTTCCTTCGACTCTCTTCATGGCAGCACATTCTGAGGACCCATAATGTGCTGTCCAGGAATCTCCTGCATACACCCGTTCTTGTGACTATCAAAGGATTCGATCGACAAAGCATGCTCGAGAAACGCGCAAAACAGCTACGCAAACACAATCTCTTCACCACTTCACCCATGATCTTGACAAGGCTCCTTGCAATGAATGATACAAGAAGGTCGATCTTACATGGATTTACATCTCTTTTTTAATTTTGTAGGGTCCTTGATCGCTTCTGCTTGTGGTGCCTGACGCTCGGCTACTGCTCTCTCACAGAAGCGGATGCAAGCCGTGATAAATACCGTTGTTTTGTATGAACTCCATCACATCGCGATGGCCTTGCTTGAATGCTTCTGCTACGCCGTGAATTGTGCACCCTTCATTTCTGTGGACGTGAAGCCACTGGAACACTTCCAAATTGCCGGCACCAGCAGCCCAATCCATGGCTTTCGTGGTACAACCTTCTCGGCGATTCCGATGGAGCCATTCAATGACGTGCAGATGACCATTCTGCGCGGCATAATCCATGGCCTTGGTTGTGCATCCTTCCTTGCGGTTTGCTGAGAGCCACTTAACAACTTCCAAGTGGCCGTTCTTCGCTGCATGATCCATCGCCTTGGTTGTACACCCAACGCGTTGTTTGGTGTGTAGATATTTCACCACCTCGAGGTGACCATTTGCAGCGGCTGAGTCCATGGCGTCGTGTGAGCAAGGCTTGCGATGTTCATGGAGCCATCTGACAATATCTAAGTGGCCGCTGAATGCAGCCGAAATCATGGCTTCAACGGAGCATCCCTCACGTCGATTTGAGTGAAGCCATTCAATGACGTGGAGGTGACCACGAAGGGCGGCAAAGTCCATAGCACGTTTTGTACATCCTTCCTTGCGGTTTTCATGGAGGTATTTCACAACATCCAAATGACCAGAGCGAGCAGCGTAATCCATGGCATCGGTTGTGCACCCTGGTTTCTGCATTTCGTGGCACCACTTCACAATGTGCAAGTGACCATTAGCGCTTGCTTCACTGAAGATATACGTGTTGTACTTGAGATAAGGCGCACGTTCTTGGAGGATAAAGAGATGTCCAGCACGCGCTGCCAAGATTGCGTTGACCCAGTTCTTCAATCGTTCGCCCGGACAGAACGCCACGATGCTTTCAAACAAGTAAGCGTCGCACAGGACAGACGAAAAGAGGCAAAACTCGAACGGTTCAACGCGCCGTCGCTGCGCAGTCGGGGACGAAACAAGCATGTTCTCCACATCCATTCGGGGATGCGGTGACTCCATCTTGACTTGGTCAATCCCGCGTATTCGCAGCTTCTTCTCGAGCTTCATGAGCGGCATGGATGAGAGATGGGGGAATCAGCTCTAATACAAACTCGAGTAACACATCCTAATCGAAGCTATTTTATGGAACTTCGATGTTTCCGATCTGACTTGTTATATTTTAAATTATTTTTAATATCAAGATCTGGAAGAAGGAATATTTTAAAATAGTTTTAAATACAGGCACCCAGATCTGTACATTCTCGAACTCGTAGGAAGGTCCACCATTAAGTGCCTAGCGTTCTTTTCGCCAGGAACTTTTTCGCCAAGTTGGCATGCCAGGACGCTCAGCTCTGAAAAACCAAGATCCCGATCCAAGTGGCCAGCAAAGTTCTTCGCTTTCACGTTCTGTAGGGGCGAAAGTTGAAGTTTCAGGGTTGAAACCACTTGGTGTTTTGAAAAGACATCAGTCGACTTGATGTTTGTATGCTGTGAGAGGATGAAAGTTCCTTCGAAATTCGAACTTTGCAAGTGCGATGCGACAAAGCACAGCCACGCGAAGGGGTTGGCTCGTGAATCTTTGCACGCCGTCATGGCGGTGACGCTTCTTCGCCCGCAAAAGACGAACGCATGGCTGTTTATGAGCTCGACTTGCTGTGCAGGACAATACAGCTTATAAGTCCTGTTGATCTTATTTATTTTTAGACTAAGTTAGTGCGCATTCCAGGATAAGAACATACATAAATCATGAAAACGACGGCGATGCCGCTTGCGGCGGTGGACGATATGCCTGAACACGCTTCTTGTAGCCACACCAAATGTTGCTCGTGTACTCCATCTCCGCATAGAACTTCTCGTTTTGCTAGACAGCACCACATTCAATTGCCGTGAAGGAAGTGGATCCATACCTCCAACTGCGCATTGATTTCTTTGATCACTTCATTGAGGCGGCCAACAGAGCCAGTGATACGCTGCAGGAGAACCTTGTGCTTCTCTTCGTATGGATCTACAAGGCAAACTTAATCTCCATCCTCTCCTTCTCCATGCTTGTACTCTTCATCGTGGTCATTTGAATTCCTCCAAGTGAATTTTCCGGTTATATTGAGATGTTATCCGGTTAGCCATTTTCAAAAAAGGCGCGAAAAGTCCAATCTTGGACATGGCCTTTCTTGATTGACCGTGACCACAATGCTCTCGGCATGGATCAGTACTATGGCTAGAGGAGATCCTTGCGCATTTGAGCCCGCGAAAAGACTATAATGCCGCCTGCACAGAGATATGGCTTGCTAGATATCTCATTGTCAGTGGAAATGCCATGACTGGTTGTTAAGACATGTTGGCATCCCTGCAATCCCAGAAACGATAAAAGCTTAAACTGGCATGCCCACAGTGCTCACGTAAGGATATTTTTTTCCCAACACACCCTAACTTGTGATGAAGATCAATCCGAAAACTGGCAACCTCCAGCAATGGACGTAACTGTATGCTGTTTCAGGGATTTAAAATCGGTTTCGCGCTTTGAAGCGACACCGCGAGCATGAACAACGAAGAGGACGGCGAGCTGCAGTATTTGCTGCGATCTATGCAAAACATGTCTAAGAAGAAGAACGTCAAAGCAGGTGTTGTGAAACAAGCAAAACCGACTTCTGGGTCGTTCAAAAAGCCGACGGTCGCACAAACAACGACTGCGTTCAACGACAAACAACCTGTAATTAACTTCAAAGATGAATTTGAATTCATGTTCTTTGTAGGGAAATTTAAGCTTTGTTCAGCAGCTGCAAGTCAAGTACACAGAGGTCAAACACGCTTTAGATGTACAGCATGCCCAATGTGAAGACTTACGGCAGTGCGTTGCCCAACTTGTCCAGGAAAAGGCTCAGATGGTATTTTTTGCTCACTTTACTACGCCTTAAGTGCATGCGCAGGCAATTCAGTCCGAGCAACTTCACAATCATATCGAGAGTCGTGACAAAGAAATCAAGACATTGCGGGCCCACGTTCAAGATTTGTATGACGTCCAGCAACAACTACGTGCGGACAAACTTCAAACTGACATTCAACTCCAAAAAGCTCTTCAGTTTGTTCCTAACGATGACGGAGCAGTGTGCGTTTGCCATTCCAATGCACCGGTGATTGCTTGGCACAGTCATGAAGAAACTGTTGTTGAAAACATTGCACTTGACACATCGCTGGTGCAGTCACTGAGAGACGAAATAAAAATTCTCGAGGAGCAGGTACTGCGACAGGCAAGCGAGCTGGCAAATGCCCACCAAGCGATTGTGGCAGATGCATCGCGGGTACGTGAAATGGAAGAAGCTATGATGCAATGGCTGACGATATTGGCGCCTCTTGACCCGAATTTGGACAACCAGGAGGATGAAGTCAATTTGACAAGCACAATTGCAACTATTTCGACAACAGTCGGGTACCTTGTGGACAGTTTTAGCCAAAGTCAAGCCACTTCTACTTCGCAGAGATCGAGAATTCGACTAGCTGATGACCCTACCATGCCAGAATGGCTTGTCCAAGCACTTTCCAATGTGGAAGAGACTATGGATGATGCTTCTCATGCGCTCGACATGGATGTCCTCCACATGGAGCTCGCAGCCCTTCGCCGGTCGTTGGAAAGAAAAGACGACGAGATTGATGCCTTTGAACGTATGGTCGAAAGCATGCAAGGAGAGTTAGGTATACTCAAGACACACCACGATATTCACAACATGAGGAGTTCTTCAATTGCTAGCACGTCAACCAATGAGCCTGAGGATGCGGATGACAACTTTAATCCTGAATTGGACCAAAGACTTGCGTCTAGCGAGCGAGAACCTCAACAACTACGGCACACCTTGGAGGTATGTGGACAAGAAACAAAGTCACAGAATCGTCATTTGGCCAGCATTGAGAAGATAACCCAAACAAGGCCATTTCAAACGACCACGGAATTCGTCAAGTCGACACAGGATTTGGTAGTGCAGGGCAGCCCCAATGACATAATCAACAGTGCGAAACTTCAAAACGAGTGGCTTGAAATGCTCGCGGAAGACTTTGTGATGGTATACGATCACTGCCGTGCAAAATGTAGTCAAGTCCAAGAATCCAACAAAATTTGTCAAGCACTGCATTTATCTGTATCACGACTAGAAGGAATTGCCAAAGAAGCAGAAGAGCAACGCAAACATGTTATTGAGGAGAACTCATCTCTCTTGCAAGAAATGACAGATGTGAAATCTCATCACGACGAGAGCAACACAATGCTACAGAATATTATATGCACCACAAAGGTTGCCTGGCAAGCAGACATCGAAACACATCGGCAAAATCTTGAATTGATTATCCAAGAACACAACCAAGATTTGGCTATAAAAGAAGATTACTTCGATGAGCTTCAAAACAAAATCAAACACATGCAAACGTGTATGGATACTCTTCAAGCCGCGGTTAATGAAACAACATGCGCAAAAAAGAGAGCTGAAGACTCCAATTTACACTTGGCTAACCAAATTTATCTGCTCGAAGATGAATTAACTGCTGCTATCAGCCAAGGACAATCTTTGGTAGAAATAACGAAAATGCAGCATGAAGACTACTTCACTCGAGCAGCTGTCGCATTGGAATTACACACCAGTCGTGCGCTTGATCTTGAGGAGACTTTACAAAATGCAATCCAAAGACTCGAATCATCCTTGGGCGATTTACAAAGTAAAATGGATGCAGTAACAGACTCTGAACAACTAATGTATCTGGAGAATGAACACCTACGAACCAAAGTGACACGAATGACACGAGACTTAATTGACGCACAAGATTATGCTAAAATGATGAGGGAACTGCAACAAACACTTCAGCAAGATGTCGAGTTATGGAAAATGCAATATTCCCAATGCCGTAGCAATGAAGCCTCAATGATAGAGCTCAACACCAAGCTTGCCCATGATCTTGAGCAAATCGAACGTGACAGCGCAGAGTGGCAAGAGCAAGCAGCAGATTTAATTGAAATGCAGCGTAATGACTATGAAACGCGACTTGAGATTACAAATGAGACATTCAAGGAGAAAATTGTCAGCATGATGGATAAGCTTGAAGCCTTGCGGCAGCAGATCCTTCAATTGGAGTCTAATGCGACAATAAAAGATCGTGAAATTACTGCAGCAGAAAGAGCCAAATTCATTGTGGAAGAGGCAAATACTAAGTTGAGCTCTCAGTTGAACGAAGTCTCCAAGAAACTTCACGACACGACGAATTACTTGAATGCCAGGATGCAAGTAAGTGGAAACCGCGAACAAATGCTGCTTGGAGAAGTCAGCGCTTGGAAATTCCATTGTTTTGAATTACGCTCAAGAGAGGCTGACCTGGTCAAACTTAACGGACAGCTCACAGATGACTTTAAAAGAGAACAAGAGGAAAGCAGACTGAAGCAAAAACAAACGGCAGAAATAAAGGCATTGCTTGAAGAAGACTTTGCCATGCAATTACTCAATACGATCGAATCGCACAGAGAGACTGTAAAGTGCCTGCTTCAAGCACAAACGAAGCTGGAGATGAAGATGAAGTGTATGGAGATAACGATAGCAGAGGTCAGCGGCAGATTAGATGAAGAACAACTGGCTAAGAATGTCACTGAGAGAACTTGTGAGACCACTCTTGTCGAACTACAGGAGGCGAAAACAGAATTGAGCTTGATGTACGATGGCCTGAATAATAAACAAATCGAGCTCGAGTCTTGGAGAGCAAAGTATGTCGAATCTCGAGACAACGAGGCAGCCATGAGAGAACTCAACAACATTCTTTCTCAAGGCATTAAACAGATGCAAGAAGACATCGCAGCATGGCAAGATCAGGCAGCTGACGTGATTGAAATGCAACAACAAGATCATGAAGCACGTATACTATTAATTCATGAGCAGCATACCACCAAAATGTCAAACTTGGCTCAATCAGAAGGAAAACTACAATGCGAAATAGAACGTTTGGAATCAGTTGTACAGATCTTACGACATAAAATTGACGAAATGGTTGATGCAAAAATCTCCGTCGACACGAAGAATAAATCTATCGAGTCCAAGCTGACTCAAGTTACTGTGCAATTAGTTGAATCAAGGAACCATGCCAAGTTGCTTCAAGATCGTGAAGAAAATTTAAAATGCCTTGCAAAATCGTGGGAAGATCAATACTGTTCGAATGAATATATTGTCAAGTCACAACTAGTAAATCTAAACGTCATGCTTGAAGAAGAGTATGGAGTAAGATTAGCATCTGCAAACAAATCGTTTGACCAACTTTTGGAGAAAATGACCAGAACCGAGAAGTCGTTGCGAGAGAAAGCCCTACAATTAAAAACATCCATGGGTGCGATGCGAGGAACAATGACCAGGACTATTGAAGAAAATCTGGCGCTGAATGCCAATATTGTCGAACTGAGAGCAAGTTTGGACGAGACTAGATTCCAGACAATGAATATGCAACTCAAACTCCAAAAAGAGGCGGATTCATGGAAATCAGAGTGTCTAGCATCACGCAATAATGAAGCCGCTGCAAAACTCTTTCATGAACAGGCCGTACTGAAAATCCATCAAGATTATGCCCTCTTGCAGCGAATAAATATGGAGCGTCTAGAAATGCTTCATGAGGATCACGCTATGCGGCAAGAAAAAAAGGAGATTTCGTACAAAAATGACATGCTTTCTGCTAGCAATCAAATCGATAAACTTCAACAACAAGTCGCGCTTGAAATGTCATCGAAAGAAACTGCAATGTCAAATGCAAAGAAGTGGCAAGTTGAAGCTGCTGAATTGGCTACGGCGAGAGATCGCAGCATTCACGAAAACTATATTTTTCTATCTGCAGAACTTAGTAAGCTCTTTTCGCCAGCTAAACACGGCGCGATCTCCAAAAAGGATAACCACAGACCATCACAACTGCCGGGCAACCCAGCTACCCATGAAGCTCAAGATGCCTGCACCATCAATTCGAGAGATTTTGGCAATTTAATGACGACAGCTGATAATATCGAAGCCAACACTAGCGTCGGAGACTTTGCACAATTGCACCAAGAGGCCGAATCAGAACAAAACGACTCATCCGAGCAATACGTCATGGAAGCTACCGACAAAGTTGTCACTGGCCACCTCGTTCATGGCGAGCCAAACAAAGGAAGTGAAACAGCTAATTTTATGGTTTTAGTTCAACCACTAATCAAAAACCTCGAAGCTTACCTAGGCGACGAACAGCGGCGCTATACAAAGCAACTTCAAGATATTGACGAGCAGTACATGAAGAACAAGAGTTTTTTAGATGCGCAAATACAAACGCAGCATCAGGAGCTCGACCACTTTCGAGACCAATGCGCAAATTATGAAGAATTGAATCGAAAACATGAGGCTGAAAAATTGTTGTTGAGTCAAAGTATTGAAGCTTTGGAGGATCAACTTGGACGACTTCAAATTGAACTGGAGAATAAGCAAAACAAAATTACCAAGCTTGAGTTTGCTGTAGTGAGTGCCGAAAACAACGTGGATACATCCCTTGAGTTGCAACATGCGAGCTTACTGGAAGTTGCAGCTTATCGATCTGAATGCGAGCATTTGAAGACTCTCGTTGATGAAATGAATTCTCGAATGAGCGAGTTCAAACGGGAAAGATTGGAAAGAGAAGAAGTGCTCGTGTCATCCATGCAAGAAGAGCTTCGTACACTCGAAACAACATATAAGAATCAAGTCGCACATTGGAAACAAGTTGCTCTTACCAACGAAAGCCAAATCATCAAGTGGAAGCACGTTGTAGGCTCAACTCAGTTAGAAATGCATGAGTATCAGACAAGGCAATCTACAAAAGATTCCTTTGTTTGTGGGCATTCGATGCCTGATCCAAGCCCGAACCGAAGAATCGATCTCAACGTGAAATGGCTCCATGCTCTTCGCTCTGCCCAGCTTGAAATGGATATGTACAAAGAGCTGTCAACTTTTGAGCTAAAGAAAGCCATGGAATCTTTCACAAAACGTCTAGCTGAATCTACTGCGTATTTGACACTTGAACACAATCGAATTGTTGCTGAGCTGGCAGAACGACTTTGTTCAGAGCAGAAATTGACAGCAAGAATTAGCAACGACCTTGCAATGTCCATGGAAAAGTCACGTGCCATGTCAAATGAAATTGAAGCCCTCAAGGTTGAGCATGACGATCTCCACCGACGATGCAAAGAGAATGATCAAAAGTTTGACAAAGCTCGACTTGAATGGATTCACCAACTCAGAGCTGTGCAGCTTGAAATGGACTGTCTCCAGGATAGCAAGTTACAACAAGATCAACAATTTGATGGCTTGGTTGAAGAAAATCATCGCTTGCAATGCCACGTCGAGGATATCATTTCCAATTTCCACGAAAGCAATGTGGCGTCGAGTCGCCAAAAAAAGATTAGCGATGAGGAATGGCAACGAAGGATTCAAGCACTTGAGTATGAAGTGGTTGCTGCTAAGAGAGCATCGCATGCTGCAAAGATTGAAAGTGGTGAAGTTGTCGACAAGTTAAGAAAGTTGAACGTGGAGCACTCGAGACTCCGAAAATCTCACAAGGACCTTCTAGTCGACTATGGCGCAATTTCAGGTCTAATTGATGGCCTCGTATGCACAACTACCTCGTGGAGGCAGTATGCTCAAACTATCCAGCTAGCTAGTCCCGCATATCCACACGAACCACACGTTGAAAGCGGAAGTCCAAAGGATTCCAAGATGGACTCCAAGATCATCTCATCACCTGAGATAGTGAGAAGAGAGGCTCATCCAAGCTCAATTCCTGCTGTGGTGAACTCAATGGAATGTGGGCGAATTGATGATTGCAATCGAAACGTTGTCGAAATGATGGCACCATCGCCTTACCATCAAGTTGAGCTAAATATAGCACACGAGCTTGACGTTAGCGCCATGCCTGAGCTTGAGTGGATGTGGCACGCTCATGAAAGTGCCAAGCAGATCGACATGGTGCAAGATAAGCCTCTCATTTCTCCTCGCCGGTTATCACCTGAGGAGACGAGGAGGCAGCAGATGCTGGAAGCCATAAATGAGCAACTCCACCAGTGCCAAGACATACACAGCCAAGAGATTTCCCTGCTGGAGGCCCAACTCTTAAATGCAGAGACTGAAATTCAGTCGCTCCAAGAATCTATCGTGCATCTCAACCAAACCAACAAGTCTTACAAAGTAGAATTTCGACATTTGCAGCAGAGGTTCCTCTCGATGCATTTGCTCACAAGACTGCAAACGAAATCATATCCGTTGGCATCTCACGTCGAACCAACTTTGTTTGGACTACACCAAGCTCTGTTCGCTCCCTCTACGTCATCTTCACCACCTTTGCCAGTCAATACTCAAGGTTTTGAGACCGTCCCTGAGGAAAACATAGAAGCCAAAACGTTGCTGAGGGACCCGATGCATTTTGGATTGGACCGAGCGTTATTTGCTCACTCAGCAAAGCCCTCTTCGTCGCCATCCGAGAACATCTATGTGTTAGAGACCGCCCCTGAAGGACAAATAGACGACATTACCTTGATGTGGGAGCCAACGACGTATGGATTGGACAAAGTTCTGTTTGCGCCCTCTGCTTCGTCATCTTTGCCATCTTCAAATGATTATTTCATGTTAGCCACCATTCCTGAAGTTACAACAGACGCCAGTAATTTCATGTGGGCCCCGACGATCTCTGGGTTGGACCAAGCTCTGTTTGCTTCGACAGCATCATTACCTCTGGAATCGTCATTTGAAATTGATGAATTGACGTCCGATGCACAAGGAAACACGAATACATGGAGATTGGCCTGGGAGCAAACGATGCATGGATTGGACCGAGCTCTGTTTGCTTCCTCAGCGTCGTTATCTCTGGATTCATCAGTTGATATCGACGGAGAAGGTAAAACGGACGCTGGGAAAATGATCTGGGAGCCAACGACCCAAGGATTGGACCAAGCTCTGTTCGCTTCGTCTGCCCTTTCGTCTCCGTTGTCATCAGTAGATTTCCGAGGACTGGTGCCAATCCCAGAGGAAAGGGATGTCATTGTCTTGACGTCGGATTCACTGAGTGGTCATTTTGCTGCGCTCCTTCAAGAAATGCATCAAGTTTGTGATCATTTGCGAAGGTGTCGCTGGAGCCGATCGGATCTCTTCGCTAGGATACAAAGTCGGCTCAAGATATGCTTCCCTCGGCCAAATATTTATTCAAATCGTGACATTGCACTCGGACAAGCAAGCGAGCTAATTCACACATTCGTTGCACTGTGGGTCGAGTCGCTTCATCACAGAACTCCTTCAAGAGGTTTACATGATGCCGATCGGAACGACGCTGTTGCTTCAAAATCTTTGAACATGCTGCCAAAATACCAGCGGCGACAAAGACGACGAGGACGAGCCAAAGAACTAAGTCCTGCAGAATGCAGTGGCGTGATGCTTTTGCATGTTGGGGCGACGGAAATCCAAGCTGGTATTCTTGGTTTGCCCATGCCGCTGGTGAATTTGCCGGTATGACATCCCTCTGCTCTCCAGCACCTAACTTTTGACTTTGCTGCCAGTCTCCTCGAGGACTCTTTTCAAAAGGCCATCTAGTGGACATTGATCGATTTGAAGCCGCCGTCGACAGCGCATTCTGTCAGTTGGGGATTCATCCTCCCTCGTACAAAGTAAGTCGGAAGCGGTCGTGGCCATCTTGAATAATGCACTGCTAGGTCGTCCTCCTACACAAGCCGACGTTTGACAGTACCGACAAGGAAACTTTGACCGATCTGTTTCTCGATGGCTTTGGAGTCTACGGCCTCAACTTGACAACTCATGCCCAAGTTTGCCTGCTTGGACGTGATCTACACACTGGACTGGTCGTGGATTTTGGCACAGACTCAACATGCATCGTGCCCATCTTTGAAGACATGTTGGTGCGTTCTTCTCGAAGTTGCCCTTCATTTAACTCTTACGTAGCTCGATCATGCTCTCGTGACGATTCGTCTGGGCAGTGCTGACATTGTCAAGTGTTTCACAACAACCAAGGCTGGCGACATGGTCAGCACTTCTTCGTCGTCGTTGCTCGATCACCCACGTACGTGTACTAACACTGAGTCGTTGGTCACGTTGAGAGTAGAGGCGCCGATCGATCTCGTCGAGGCGATACACGCATGTGTGTCAAAATGCGACCCAGTTCTACACAAAGCCTTGTACAATTCGATCGTCGTCACGGGTGGACCGTCTGCGCTTCCCGGCCTCGCCAGTCGTCTCGAGCGCGACTTGAATGTCGCAGTCGTCCACGTTGAGCCCTTCGTTTTCCAAGGCGCGAGCCTCCACGCGACGCACTTGTCACCATACAAATGGGTTCTCAAGCCAGACTACGTTGCTCATGGCGCTCGGATTGTCCACGCCAAGTGTTTCTAAGCCTCTCGATTGTTCTGACTCCCCACAAGCGTTCGCTCACGATCCGTCGAACGGGCCAATCGTCACCTTTCCACCTCGTCGGCCATCGCATCTGCCTTGGCTGATCGGGCATGTGGATCTCCATGTCCAGGCTCCAAATTAGAATTTTTAATCAAAATTATACTTGATTCTTGTATACTTTGAAAATAGAATTCAATTTTTGCTGTTAAAAATAGTCATTTTCAATCAAGGTCGGAAACGTTGGAAGATTTGTATCTCTTTTTTAAAATATTTCTATTGTACTTGTGATTTGTATCATAAATAAAAGATTGAAATAAAAATAGAATGGAAGTCGAAGCGAAGTTGCGCTGAGCCGTTGACTTTTTCACTGCGAGTTTGTATGGGCGATCGAAGCGACGGCGGCTGGACGCCTCGCGGCCGCATCCCATGCGTAACATAAAGAATGGCAAGTTTTATTTAGCCGCCATGCAAGGACGACGTGTCGCGTTCGGCGGCGTGACCGAATACCGCTTCGCTTTGGGCTATGGAGGAAGTGCCATCCCCGTCGAGAATGGACCTGCAATTGGACTCGTTGGATCTCCGATGCGTATCCGATGCCGACCGATCAAGTCCAAGAAACGACCTCTCCAAAAGTACACACGAGACGAGCGCGTCGAGATTCTCAAGTCGGCTGGGTATGATATGAAAGACATCGTTGACTTTTGCATGGATGCCCTCGACGTCCGTCTCTCGCGAAATGCAAACTTGAGACCCAAGAAGCGACCAAAGCAGAGCCCAGTCGTCCAACGAAATACCGCGCTCAATGCGGCGGCCAACATTGATTATTTAGATGCTATGTAATGCACGTTTCCGATATCTACATGGATTTGAACGCGAACGTCCAAATTTAGCCAGGCTGGCTTGGGCTCAACCGTCGCACGAACATGGAGACGCTGGACGACTTGTTTGACTTCATAAAGACTGAGGCACCACGGCTCCAACGACCTCGTTTTGATGGCGCAACTCAGTGTGAAGATGACAAACAGGAGGCTACGATGGAGCTTCTCCATGCTGTCGTTGTTGAGAATCCACAGTGGGTGACGCTAACCGATGGAAACGAGGCGACGTTGCTTCACTGGGCAGCCCAACTCGGAAATCCATCGCTCGTCCATCTCTTTGTCGATCACGGCGCTCAAGTTGAAGCCACCGATTCCAATGGTCTTCTTCCGATTCACTGGGCTGCTGCGGCGAACAACATCTCAACGCTGCGAACGCTTTTGGATCTCCCAGAATTTGGTCATCGACTGCTCAATGCTACCGACAAATTCAAACAGCGGACACCGCTGCTGCTTGGTGCACAGTACGGCCATGCCATGGCGGTGAGCAGTCCTAGGCGGTGGCAATCCTAGATGTCATGCTAGGTGCTCTTTTTGCTCAAACGCGGGGCGGACTCGACTGTCGTGGACCTCTCAGGGGTTCGTACAAGCATACTGAAATTGATGGCTGGAAATGTGTGTAGGATACATTTCTCCACTGGGCTGCGTACAAGGACGCCACGGATCTTCTCGAAGCTTGTTGTGTCTACAACGACGAGCTCGGTCTTGATGCATCTCTCTTTCACGCGGTGGATTCCTTTGGCCAAACGCCACTGCATCTTGCAGCTCTGCGCGGGTATTCTTTTTCTTGTTTGAACTCTTGACATGATGGCATGCCAACGATAGACATTTGAGAGCTGTGAAATTTCTCGCTGCAACCGAAGATTCTGTGGACAACAAAGGAGCGACGCCTTTGGACGTAGCGAAAGACAAAGGCCATACCGCCGTCGCCAAGTTTTTAACAGCCCGAGCACGTCAAAGAGCAAGACAAGCCGTTCTGCATCGAGTCTTTGGGGTGAGGATGCTGCATTGGCTCAATCAGCCGAAGAACGTGCCATTCTATTTCCAAGCGGTCAATTTGGCCATCGTGCCTTGCTGGTACGGTGGCGTCCTCTTCCACTACGATACGTATAAAGTACAAGCCCATGCTGCCTTGCTCGCACTCACGTGGTTCTTCTTTGGCTGTGCAGTAAGGCTCGACCCTGGCACGATCACAAAGTCGGCTCCAAATGGATCGGAGTACAACCACATCATGGACAGCTTGTTTAGCTGCAGCAGTGACGACGATGGCAAGATCAACTGGTGCAGCTCGTTATGCCACACATGTCGAATTGTGAAGCCACCTCGATCCAAGCATTGCCGTGTTTGCAATCGGTGCGTTGAGCTCTTTGATCACCAGTACGTACGTTCAACTCTCTGCCCGCACTCAAAGTCGTCTTGACATAGCTGTCCCCTGCTTGGGAACTGTGTGGGCCGCAACAATTATTCCTTCTTCGTGGCGTTTTCCTCCAGCATGTCACTAGCTGCATTGACAATGGCCCACATGTGGCTTGACCTCTGGCTAGCTGAAAATACGTGGATGGCTGGCATTGCAGGGATCTACTACTTGAGTGTTGGACTCCTTTCAGCTGGACTTGTCGTCTTGCATCTCTTCCTTGCCACGCAAAACATGTCAACGACAGAGTTCCGCAGGCTTAAGAGGCAGAAGAAACTACAATTCAATACCAACTACGCAATGTGGCCAAGGAATTGCTTTGAAAGGCTCGGCATGAGCTTGGTGGCGCTATGGCCTGCAAGAACAAAGACATTGAAGAAGCCATCGGACAAGATTATGCATCGCATATAGCGAGACAGAGTTGAGTGTTAGAGACGCCAAAGAAAGGAGAGTACAAATTTTTTAGAAGTTATTGGATCTCGTCAAGACGAGATGGATTTCAAGGGTACGCCTTGAATCGAGAGCCGTAGGATGGACCGCCGCCGTGCCCGTAGCCAGAATAGCCACCGCCGCTCGAATAGCCACCGCTGTTGTCGTTGCCGTAGCCAGAATAGTCTCCACCGTCGTTCTCGAAGCCAGAATAGCCACCGTCGTAACCCTGCTGTTCATATCCGCCTTGGTACTTGTTGCCTCCACGGTAGCCTCCATACGGGACCGAGTCGTAACCACCGTCGTCCCCTTCGCCATAATCCCCACGTGGACTGTTGTAGCCGCCATACCCGCCTTGGTTGAACGAGCCACCACCATACTTCGTCGACTGGACACTCACAACGGCACAGCACATCATTGCAAACAAGAGTTTCATCATGTTGGGATCTTTCGACGCAAAAGCTACAATGACTTGGTGTGCTATCCTCCGACGGCACAGAATCGACGATAAACGGGCCACGTCGTCCGCTGTTCATTCTCACAAAGACTCACCGAAAAGAGACAAGACTCGGTCTGGTTTATAGTTTGATTGAGCTGAGGGTGGCTGATTTATCGTTGGATTGTTGACTGCTCGTTTGAGGTGGTGTCGATCTTGTGTTCTTCCCCTTTGAGCAAGTTGGCGGGTTTTTCACCTTCTTAAGTAATTTAATGCATTGTAATACACTTTTTGGGTGATATTTTTTCTTGTTTATTTTATTTTCTTCCAGATCTTTGGAAGGGAGCAGCATGATGAAGACGGAAGATGTGCTCGAGGACATTGACTTTGACGAGCTCGACGATCACTTGGAGCAATTCCAACAAGATGACTTTATCAAGGAAGCTCTAGCCAAGGGCGTTGACCTACGTCAGTATGCGCAGCAGATTGATCGTGAGCTCCGAGACGTTGAAATGGAATCCATCACACAATACGTTGCGAAATCGGCCGACATTGTCGACCTGTACAATCAAGTGCAAGCGTGTGACGACATCCTAGCTCGAATGCAGGAAATGCTCTTGGGGTTCCAAGCTGATTTGGGTGGTATTTCGGACGAAATCCGCAATCTCCAGAATGAATCGATCGAGATGAATGTCAAGTTACGAAATCGACGTGAAGCAGAGGAGAAATTACGCATCTTCCTCGACCAGGTATCGTACAATGACGAAATATTTTCTGACGAAAGATATACTAGGTGTATATTCCCCCAACCTTGATCGAAGGAATCGACGATGGCGATGTGAACGAAGCGTATGTGTCGTACCTCATGATCCTCAACAGCAAGCTCGCATATGCCAAGCTTAATGAAGCTGCTCCAACCTCCCTTGGCGTCGTACCAGCTCAAGCCAAAGCTGTCCAGCAAGTTGATTCAGATCTCGATAAACTCAAACTTCGAGCTTGCTCCCAGGTCCATCGATATCTTGCAAATTGTCATCCTGACGTCTACGTAGATTCGGGAATGGCTCCTTGGCCGCATTAACGACCTCAAGAAGCCAAAGACGAATGTCCAAATTGTACAACAGTCAACGTTGCTCAAGATGAAGTATTTGGTGGAGTTTTTAAATGACCAAGCACCGTCTCTGGCCAACGAATTCCGCGATACTTACGCCGACACGATGAGTCGCATCCTCGTCGGTGTCTTCAAAGCATACCACACGGGTTTGATGAAATTTGTCGAAGAAAGCGCGACACGAACCGATGTAATTGCCGTCGAGGAAGCAAGCCTCAAGTCTCTTTTCAGTTCCCGAGTGAATGCCAAGCAAACTAACGCCTTTGCCATGGGCGACCGCGATAAAATCCTCGAAGAAGCGCTCCAGCCACCAATTCTCGTCCACATGGCACAAGCTGAAAACCTCAAATGCTCGTATGAAGTGCTTGTCCGGTCAACGCAGATCCATCTCATCAATGCGGCAACGTCAGAGTACCTCTTCCTCCTCGACTTCTTCAAGGCCACGGAGAGCAACAATCCCGTTCGAATTCGAGAACTTTTCCTGCGCGTCTTTGCAAAAACACTCAGCTTGAGCCTCGAACAACTCGAAAACTACCTCTGTACGTGTTACGATGCGATCGGATTGCTGCTTATGATCCGCCTCACCCAAAGTCATCGCCAAGTCATGGAACAGCGGCGTATTCCTGTCTTGGACACGTATTTGGACCGCATTTTGCTTCTCTTGTGGCCTCGCTTCCATACTGTGGTTGATCTAAATGTCCAAAGTGTCAAGCAAGCAAAGCCAAAGAAACTTGGCAGTGTCGAACTACATCCCCACTACGTTACAAGGCGATATGCTGAGTTTGTCGCTTCGCTGTTGGGTTTGATTCCTGAAGGTGGCGATGGCGAAGCTGTCTACGTGTCCATGGCGGCGCTGCGTGAAGCTCTTGTCGAATTATTGGAGAAGCTGAGCGAGAATCACAAGAGCTCCAAGGAGAAATGTGTTTTCCTCATCAACAATTACGATTTGGTCGTGAGCGTCGTGCAAGAACGCAAGATTGCATCGGATGAAACGAGCAAGTTTGAAGAATTGCTCGTCGCACAGCGGGAGCGCTTTGTCGAGGAGGAGCTCTTGGCTTGGTATGGCACGTTGATCGTCTTCGTCCAGCAGACGGAAAGCAAGAAGCCCGAGACGCTCGAGAGTTCCAAAGTCGAAAAAATTGTCAAGGAGTTCAACGCCCATTGGAAAGCCGGCATTGAAAAGATGAACAACAACATCATGAAGTACTTCTCCAACTTTCGCAATGGCATGGAAATCCTCAAGCAAGTCCTGACGCAACTCCTGCTCTACTACACGCGATTTATCGAGCTCGTCAAGAAGAGCTGGACGCGACCGCCGAGCTTCAGCAACGACATTGTCACGACGCAAGAAATCCTCTACGAGATCAAAAAGTACAGCCGATCCTTTTAAGGTAACTGGAGAGAAGATGCAATTTGTTTCGTAGATAGATGCAATGTTACAAAAGATTTAAGCAACCGAGCGCTTGGACTTGCGCACGGGGGCGATCTTCTTTTCAGCAAAGGCAGGCAAGACAAAGGCGGCTTCGTGCAACTTGCTGCTGTAGTATTGAAGACCTTCAGCGACGGAAACTTCGACAACGCGCTTGGGCTTGTTGACGGCGTCGGTCGAGTCGTCCAAGGAGCACAAGACGAACCCAATTTGGCCCGAAGGGTACGATGGGATCGTCGTGTAGGCGTATTGGACGGTGGGGAAGAATTGACCGACACGGCCCAAGACATCGGCGATCAAGTCCAAGTGGAGCCACAAGCATTCGCCTTGGGTGCACACGATCCCGTTGGGGTTCAACGCCTTCTTCATGTTTTCGTAGAATTCCGAGCGGAAAAGCACTTCGGCAGGGCCGACTGGATCGGACGAGTCGACGATGATCACGTCGAACTTGCCGCATTCAGGCGAGCGCAAGAATTCAGCTGCATCTTGGAAGAGAAGAGTCAAGCGAGGGTCGTTCAACGCCGAGGCCATGTGCGGGAGGTAGACGCGCGAGACTTCCGTGACCTTGGGGTCAATTTCGCACATGACGATCTTTTCCACCCCGCCGTGCTTGGCGACTTCACGGGCGACACCACCGTCGCCGCCACCGACAATCAAGACCGACTTTGGGTTGGCATGCGAGTAGAGAGGCAAGTGGGAGATCATTTCTTGGTACGAGAATTCATCGCGTTCCGTGCATTGGATCACGCCGTCCAAGACCAAGACGTTGCCGTACGTTTGCGACTTGAAGACAAGCACGTCTTGGAAATCCGACTTGCCGTGGTAGAGCACTTCTTCTTGGGCAAGGCAGAACTTTTGGCCAGGCCACATGGCTTCAGTTTCGGAGAACCACTTGGTGTCAGCCATTGTGTGTTGCTGTCGGCGGATTGGGAAATGAACGGCGGCGAGAGCTCGCTTGAATTGCCAGCCACGCGGACACAAGATGCTCAGCATGCGGTTAGGTCAACTTGGATTTGACTGGCTTGGTTGTCACTAAAAAAATTTTAATTGGACCATCCATTATACAAAGTTTCATATACCTGCCAGGCCATTCTTTTTTATTACAATGAGGGAAATCTTCCACTACAGCTGTATTGGGTGTCCAAGCGATGGCGGGCCATTCAATCGACGGACGATGCGACGTGTATCTCAAGAATCAAAGCCAGCCTTGCGAGGGCTAGACAACGAGTTGAAGGCTCTCTGCGGCTTGTAGGCCAATGGCACAGTCGATGGATGGAAAAGACGCTTGAAACGGCCGATCGTACCGCTTCCTGCCTCTGCGTTTCGAGGCGACAATCTGTCTGACCATGTCCGTGCCGTCGAAATCGCTCGTGGATTTTGCCAACGAAACCCGCACACATGCAGCCAAAGCCAGTGAAAGCAGCACAGCTGAGCCTGTGGGCTCCCAGTCGACTGCTGCTGTGAATGCCAATGTGATACCATCGAAACCGTCGTCCAAGGCGAATGCCACTGGCGACTCGACAACGACTGCCGCGGTTCTGCTCGCCAAATCCACTCGGACAGAGACTGGAGAGCAACAACCTGCCAAGAAGATAACGCTGGCTGACTTTGCAAAAGATGTCTCGACGAAAAGCACGACGTCTCAAGAGACTACAACAGAAAAGTTGTCGCTACTCGATGTGGCCAAGGCCGAGAAAGCGCAGCCAAGCGCAACCAACTCGACAGCACCGTCGTCTTTGATGAGCGTGGCTCAAACGCAAAAGCCGTCGCTAGCTGACGTGGCTTCACACAAACCAGCTTCTCTCGTCGACGCTGTGAATGCAGAGACCTCCAAGCAATCGCTCGTGGCCGTGGCAGATTCGCTGCGGAAGGACGACAAGTCGACATTTGGCAAGGAAACAAGCATTGCTCAAGTGGCAGCGCAAGTTCATGAAGAAGTGACGAAGGAAGTCGACCAAGCTCTCAAGCAAGCGACGATAGCTGTCCAAAAGGAAAACGACACAAAGGCGAGCATTGTCCTAGCTCAGGCAGTTCGCGAGCAAGCCACGACGACTGCGCCAAGGACAACCAAGCCAAAGAAAAGCGAAGACACTGTACCAACCACGACAAAGACAGTGAAGAAGGAGCCCGTCGCTCCAAAACCAGCGTCGCCGCCACAGTCTCCGACCTACAGCGAGGTGCAATTCGAATCTGCAATACATCATGACGTCGTGGACGGCAGGAGGATGCCGAGTCTGCTGGAAAACCTGCCGTGGACAACCAGAGCGAAGACGCCAGTGAAGACGACGGCCCTGAACGAACATCGCCGTCGACAGACAAGCAGCAGCGCGAGTTCCTCATTGCAGTCTACCGTGGAAACATGCCCAAAGTCCGTGAAATGCTCGCCAGTGGCGATGTCGATGTCCACGCCACAGACCAGGTACCGCCGTCGCTGATGGTGTACGCCGTAACAAGACTAGCATGGATGGAATGGACTCCACTGGGCTGCGTCCCAAGGCCATGGCGACATCCTCAAGTTCTTACTGCAACAAGGCGCTGCAGTCAACACCGTCGAGCCAGTCCACTTGTGGTCTCCACTGCACGTTGCAGCTATTCGAGCTCATGTTGCCTGCGCCAAAGTCCTCTTGGCGCATGAAGCCACGCGGACGCAAGAAGACATTTATGGAGACAGGCCGATCGACTGCGTGGTGAACTTAAAAGCTGCACGGCGCAAGCAAATGTCGGAGCTGTTCGATGGTTGAGAGAGATACATAAGGGATTTAACGATGAATATCTACACTGAACTCACGGTTCTTCGATCGGCAGATGACCGCTTTGACGGAGGTTCAGCTTACGACGAGGCGCCAAACGACCCCACGTTGTCCTTCTTGTCGGATTTTTCCACTTTGACGCTTTCTCGGTACTTTTGAAGATACAACTTGAGTGGCTCTACATACGAATCAAACCCGAGGGTGCTCATTGCCCAGATGATATCGTCTCCGTTGATCGTCTTTCTCTTTTCTTGCTGGCATTTGTCGCTTGCTTCAGACGTGATGAACGAAATGAACTCCGAGACGCATTCCTGGACCGTTTCTTTTCCGTCCTTCGCGATCTTGGCTGTGTTGGGCAACGACACTTTCATAATACGGGAAATGTTGGCCGTTGGGAGGAAGCGATCTTGTTCGCGGATTTCATCGTCGTTCATGTCGTCTTTGCTGCTCATCTTCGCCGAGGTGGACGGACGCTGGTTGGTTGGCCAAAGGGAGAATGGGACACGAAACTCGCGGCTTCGAGAAATTTATTTTAATATCCCTAATTATTAAACTCTTATACTCAAATCCAGTTAAATTGTAGTTAATTTAATATAAATTACATATAATTTTAGAAAAAGAACACAACAATTTGAAAATTCAAAACAATCCTAAAAATTGCGGTAAATTCAAAATGACTTGAGTTTTGTATAAAATTCAAATTGTTCGACTTTTATTCTATTTTGAATTTTCAACCAATCAGTTGTCTAATATTGAAAATATTTTAGCCAATAAGATTTGTCCACTAAGGTTGTTGTGGATTGTCAAGATGACAAAAGTACGCAGGCAATGCCTGATCTTGTCGCTAGCTTCTCGGCTCGCCAGCGCCTTTCACGTGCAGCAGATTGCGTACATTTCACTCCACGATTGACGGCCCAAGCTACTAGACGCAGCTCTCTCTGATTCATAACATGCGAGTTGCATTAATAGAATTAAAAAGCGCCGACGACTGCCGTGATCGCAAGGCCAATGTTGCACAAGAGGGCAATTTGCCAAGCCGCCGTGCGTGGCAAGAAGACGCCTTTGGCGAACGCCACAGAGTGGATAATGCGGCAGATGGTGAACACGATAAAGAAAACGCTGGTCGCGGTGCCATTGCCACCAGCAATAATCGACACCCAGGCGAGAAGGATGCCAAATGGAAGGTTTTCCATATCGTTGCCCACAATGCGATTCCATCGGTTTTCATTGTCTTTGGCGGCTTGCAATTCTGCAGGATCCGTGGCCGTCGTGAAGGCTTGCTGGTTGGGATTCGCCCGGGCGAACGCCATGTCTTCAGGAGCACGCGTGCCAGCAGTGAATTTCGAGCTCCCTTGGATGAAAAGGCACACGATAAATTTGACGTAGAGCACCAGCGTGCACAGCGTTGCGATGCGGATATCGGTGACCGTTGCCATGTTGCTATCAAAAGGAGAAATGCACGTCGACAGTTAAACGCACCCAGAGACGACGAGTGTAGTTGGACTTCAGTGGCCCTTCGATGGTCAGTTCGAATTCTCCGGAACTGCAAATGTATTTCAACCAATCAAATGCATTCAATCATTGAATTATTTGAATTTTAGCCAATCATATCAGTGATTAACGCCTGCGACGTGGGTTGTTGAAAGGTTCTAAACATGGATAAGAGCATAAGTTGCGTTACAAGCGTCATGGACTCCGTCCAGCGAGTCTTATGTAAGAGCTATGGAGTGACGATTTCCGAGGAGAGAGCGCTTTAGAAGGGAACGGAGAGACGAGCGTGTCTTTGCAGTGTTTTCCCCCCTATCCTGCAGTGTTTTTATCTCGACGCATGAAGTTTGTCATGAGCAATTCCGTCCCTTCCGAGACGACGTGGCGTAATGGACCATGGCGAAAGTAAGGAAAGCATACAACAGTGAGATTTTGGAGCTATTGAATGCATTGAAGAAGACGTAGAGACAACAGTGCCGTCGCTGATGATGGGACGTCTCCTTTCAACGCAAGAACTCATCGTAGGTGACCCTGCAAGGAACACTTTCTCTCGTTGATCGTAACGCTCAAGACGAGGAATACAAATGAAGCCGATAGAACCTTTTGGCCATTGGAAATGCAAGCAACATGGAGGGAATAGCGCGCTTTCCATCAAGGCTTTGCATTTTGCATCGTCGTAGTGAGGACTTGGTCGCTGGTGGATCGAAAGAATCTGCGATCTTTCTGCTTGCACTATGTGGAGTCGACCAAAGCTCGCAGACAGCGATGCGGAGCTTCCCGTCCTCCTCTAGAGCCACGAGACGAACCAGCACTTGAAGGACCGCCGTGCCAACGAAGCTGTCCAACAATTTGTATATTGTGAGATTAAAATGCACCGATGACAGCCGTGACAGCGAGGCAAAGGGTGCTCAACACGCCAATTTGCCACGCCAGAGTCCGTGGCAAGAAGACGCCGTTCGCAAAAGCCACCGTGTGAACAACGCGGCAGACCGTGAAGAGGATGAAGAGGACACTCGTCGCCGAGGTGTTGCCTCCAGCCATGATTGAGACCCACGCGAGGATGATCCCAAGGGGAATGTTTTCCATGTCGTTGCCCACGATGCGGTTCCATCGGTGTTCACGCTCCTTAGCTTTCCGCAACTCTTCCGGGTCCGTGGCGGCGACTGGTTCTTCCGACTTGGCTTGGGCATGGGCCAAGTCCTCCGGAGCCCGTGCACCCGACTTGAACTTCACTGTGCCTTGGACACCAAGCGCGACGATCATCTTGAGATAAAGCACCAACGTGCATACCGTCGCGATGCGGAGATCCGTCGGGGACGACGCGCTTGTCATCTCGAGTCGAAAAGTCAAAATGACGGAATGGAAGGCCGGCGTTGTTCCATGTTGGCTCACGTTGGTTGAGCAAGTTTGTGGAACGCACGGCAACAACGTACAGGTATCAACGTGTCGACACGAGTTCGACGATTAGAAGCACCTCCCACTGCCACGTCAGAGGACAGTGATCCTGTCAATACCATCCATCACAAGATGCCGTCCTTCCGACGAATTCCAAGCGCGTTGTCATTGACACGGAACGTGAAACGTCATTTTGCATCCAGCAAATTCCGACGGTCTCGTTAAGATCGGATCAGACGGACACGGCGACCGTCAGCCCCACATTTCCTCCTTGTCATTTCGAGATCTCCCATGACCAGCTCTGACATCCGCGTCGCGGCAGTGTGTACGCTGGTGCTGTACGTCAAGCTCGTCGCCGCTCTGCTTGCCCAAGGAGGATCGAAATTCAAGTCTGGCGCGCGCGCACCAGAGGACGTTGCGTATGTCAACCGCAAGCAGACGCCGGAAGAGCAAGCTTTATTCATTCCGCCGGAAGCTTTGGAAGCGGCCAAGGAAGTGGAAAATCGATGGAATCGCATCGTCGGCAACGACTTGGAAAACATCCCGATCGGCATTGTCGTCGCGTGGGTGTCGATTGCGGCTGGAGGCAACAGCACAGCGACCAGCGCGTTGTTCATCCTCTTCACAGTCTGCCGCATTGTGCACACGTTGGCGTTTGCCAACGGCGTCTTCTTGCCGCGTACACTTGCGTGGACGGTCGGCGTGTTGAGCACGCTCGGCCTGGCCATCAACGCCGTCGTGGGTGCTTTTTAATCCATAATAAAGTCAATCAATATATTGACGGACAACACAAAGACGTGAACATGAAGGCTCAAGACGTTGGCGCTGTAGCCCGTGGAGATGAAGCCGCGACGTAGCCAGAACTATGGGCAGAGCTCTTGATGTAGTTGGAGCTGATGTACGTGGACCGCTCGTGGAAGTCGTCATTATGGCGTCGTCGATATCGAAATGTTTGGTTGGCAGCATAGAGCACGACGAGGACAATGAACCCCGCGGCGCCATATTTTGCCATGAATCCTATCGCAGGATGTGAGGAGATCTCGACACAAATGGGAGCACGCACCGGCAAAATTGCCCGATCCTGTCGACGACGACGTGGCTGATGTTGTTACGCAGATGTAGTTGCCATTGAAATAGCTTGGTGGCGTCAAGCAAGTCGGGTCTGTCGAGACAATCGACTCGTTCGGATCGATCGTCAAGACAAAGTCAGGCTGCGACATCAAGTTGTAGCTCGCCGCGTCCATGACGATCGACTGGATCGCATTGCCCGAGAGATCCCTACAGCAGCCGTGAGAAACCGAGAGCGAAGGGGCTTTGCACTACAGTCGTTTGAGCTGTGTTGGCAAGTTGCTGCATCGCAGGGTCGTCAAGTTGTTGCCGCTCAGCGTCCTAGACAAGCTGCATTGAGCATGTTGAGGGGGAGCGATCCTTACAGAGATTGAAGAGATCGCGGCAAATTGGACCAGACGCTTCCGTCGATTGATGTGATTCGGTTGTAGCTCAGATCCCTACGGAAGAACCATCAGCAGCGTTCATACTGGCCGTCCAAGAGACGGCGACGGACGTACAAGGTCTGGATGGTGGACGGAAGCTGTGGAAAGCTCAGCGACGTGAGGACATTATGGCTCAAGTTTCTACAAAATCCGGATAAGTGGGCAGTGGGCGGCGGCGGCCACGTACAAGGAAAGCACCCTCGACGACTGATCGGCCGACGGCGATGGAAAGTTGGCAATCAAGTTGAAGGACAAGTCCCTATCGAATGTGTCAGCCACGCTGACTCCATCATCTCTAGACGTACACTGTCGTCGCCAGCGTCGGGATCGTCGAGACGACGGAGATGTTGCGATGTGAGAGGTCGAGCGCGTCCGACGTGACAGAGACCATCGTGGCTGTCGTTTCATTCACGACACAATAGCTCGCCAGCGTCACCTTGGATGTGTTGGTGTCATTGGCGTACATCGGGCACTTGGTCATGAGGATCGTGTCGGCCACGCACGAGCCCAGGAGGCTGGCGAGGGCGACAGCGGCAAGACGGCGGCAACTCATCCAAAGTGAAAATGACGTCCGACTGACGTTCCGACGGGGTTTTGTTGAAGAAAGGTCATGGACGAAGGCCAAGAGTGCGCACGTGTACAGTAGGTTTTGAGGAACGCTCCACGAGACTTGCCAGTTGTGCCGTCCAACTGCAGGGATCTGTTGACAGGACAAATGTTCACTTCCACGCCATCTTGGACGGACGACGACAGAGCGCGCGCGCAAGGAATCGACGGAATCGCGAGTCGATCTCCCGTGGATAGAGAGCTATACGCGCGCGGCATCTCGCTTCGAGGAGGCAGCTTAGATCACAATCCGTTGTATGATCGATCACGTGATCCATGACAGGTGTTGCTTGCACAAGATGCATCGTGGGTGCATGGATAAGAGTGGGGAAGACGCTATCACGTGCACATAAACAGTCGTCAATCATCCATCCTCTTGCACGACCAGTTGTCATTCAATCGCCGCGGCCAAGCCATGCACCTATGTCTGGTTGAGAAGGATCCATTAGACAGGCATGGATCGCTCGACGCTGCGTCAACTTGGACTTCCCATGTGGTATCAGACGACGTCCACTCAATCCATAACACGCCGACGTCGCTGGAACAGCGGTGGGTTGTATAGGGATGTGTCAAATCCAAAAAAAAACATGAAATAAAGAGATATTTTTGAAAAATGTATTTCTATTTTTTATGTTTTATTCGATTTGATTGGCTGATTTTGACAATCAAACGACAGCCAAGTTGACTTGGGTGTGATTTCGACTTGGAATACATTGTACAAGGTTGTCCCGAAGTTAAGGAGATTGCAGCATTCACAACAAGGAGTTTTGTCCGCCAACCTTCACGACGTTAATGTTTGACACGGATGAATGCTGGGAATGTTCGATAAGCGTTGTATGTTGCTGAGACTTGAGTTGCATGAGATGGAATAGCTCTCTCGCTGAACGGAACTTTATCTTCAAAATAATTGAAGAAAATTCAAGTTTTGGAATCAAGAAGATCTTACATAGGGAATCACAAGCAAACAGCGAATCATTCACAAACGAAGAGTTCTCGTTGAACATCGAGGTCAGCTTTACAAACTCTGTTAGTGCCACGTCATTAGAGTCTTTAGCAATTTCACATGCCGCACACGAGCAAGTTTCTTTGATCAGGAGGTTCGTCCTCGACGTAATTCCAGAGGGACGATCTGCTAACACGAGACAAAATATCCGGATGCTCACCTACGGATAAATGGTCATTCTCCGGAATTTGTGGGCGATTTTATCAAGTTTTAGAGCATTTGTACGACAAATTGTCCCAAATTTTCACTTGTCTGTTGTTTTCATACATTTTCAAGATCACATATAATTTTTGGGAAATGATCCGTGCACCCCAATTTTTTATACGTGCACCCTCCGGATAATTATCCGGGCAAAATATCGTCCGATTTGTCCAGAGTCATGGTGAAAAACCAAACTTTTCTTAGAGATAAGGTTTACATCGTAGCGGCCAGCCCATTTAATCTCGGTTGTTGGGTTGTCTGTTCATCCAACAGCCCAACTTCAAAGAGTGCCTTATACGTCCGGATAATTATCCGTACGTAGCTGAGGCATTTTCAATGAGAACTTATCCGGATAATTATCCGGAGGGTGCATGTATAAAAAATTGGGGTGCACGGATCATTTCTTACCGTGAAATGTTTGACAAACAAAAACGTGTTTGTTGTGGGGAAATTTCATAAAAACACATCAAAAATTATGAATCGACAGTGCACAATGCGCCAACTTGCCAAGCAAGTGCACTACGCGGCAAGAACACGTGCACATTACGGCTGTAGTTGGTGCATTTTAAATATATTGTGTGATTCACTCAAACTTGGCTGAAATCGAGCAAACTTTGACATAATCGAACCAGCCAAGCAGCGTCCAGATTTTGCTTACACACAAAAACACACCAACACACACACACTAATTCATGTACCTTCCGATTATACTTGAATTCACTATTGCCAGATTGATCACTCAAAATTCGTCGATTTGGATCCAAACCGCAAATTTGGACGAAAAAGACAATCCACAACGTGAGGAGACAGACGGGCACTGCATTACTTTAAACGTGGATGGGATGTCGAGAAGGCTCTGCTCTTGCTGTTGGAGCTGGCACGTAGTCGGTGCTTTGTGTCGTTGGGCTCTTGATGTAGATTGAACTGATGTACGTTGAGCGCTCTTGCAAGTCGCCCAGTCGGTTCCGCTGCGCTCGAATCGTTTCCCTCGCTGCGTAGACGACAACAAGCACGATGAAGAATCCGGCAGCATATTTTCCCATGAAGCCTACGAGACGTCACTCCGAGATATCTTGATGGATGTACCAACAAACGCGCTCTGTGACGCCGTCGACGACGTCTCTTCTGTCACACAGATGAAGTTGTCATGAATGTAGCTTGGTGGCTTCAAGCACGCTGCAGGATCTGTGGAGACAACCGTCTGGTTGGGATCAATGACCAAGACAAAGTCAGGTCGAGTGAGCAAGTTAAAGCTCGCCACGTCAGCTACAATAGTCTGGATAGCGTTTCCAGATAGATCCCTACAAGAACCATTAGAACACGAACGCCATGACGCTGAAATACAGCTGCCTCAGCTTCGGTGGCATGCTGCTACAGCGAACAGTCTTCAGTCCGTTCGTCTTTAATGACCTACAAAGGGTGGAATAAGCTCGTCGACTGACTTCCGTGGCTTACAGCGACTGCAGCGATCTCGGCAAGTTTCTCCAAAAGCTCTCGTCCATTGACGTAATGCGATTGTAGCTCAAATCCCTACACAAAGATCATGAATGCCCATGCTTACAAAGGAAACGCACAAGGTTTGAATCGTTGACGGCAATTCGAGATAGCTGGATGCAGTCAAGGCATTGTGGCTCAAGTTCCTACAGCAGCGCGATGAGCGCAGAGTACTCGGTCGTTGAGTTCTTACACATTGAGTACGCTTGACGTTTGATCGGACGGCAGTGCTGAAATATCTCGAATCTCGTTGAACGAAAGGTCCCTACGGAGGCTTAGCCATGTAGATTGAGCTTCCAATTGACATACACAGTCGCTGCCAGCGTCGGGATGGTCGAGACGACATTAATATTCCGATGCGAGAGATTGAGCATGTCGGTGGTCACAAAAACGATCGTGGCTGTCGTTTCGTTGACAACACAATAGCTAGCAGGTGTCACCGAGGTTGTGTTCGTGTCGTTCGTGTAGATCGGGCATTTAGTCGTCAATAGCGTGTCGGCAAAGCTACAGCCAAGCAGGCCAGCCACCGCCAAGGCTACCAAGGAGCGGCAAGTCATCTAATTTCAAACTGTCGACAGAGAGTCCTGCCAATTCTCGTTGAAGATCATCAATATGGCCGGGGGGTCATCTTGTATACAAGTCAATTTGGAAAAAGAACTTGAAGTTTGTATACTTTGTTATTTTATTGCGTGTCTAACAGTTCACTGTCACACCTTTGCGACAAGGACGAGTTGTCGATGGAATTCCAGTAGAAACAAGTCTTGTTTTGGGCATGCACTGGGTAGTCCAGGCGGCCTTTACGGTGGTTATCATCCAGGATAAAGTCGTCGCCTTGTGTTGAAGACACAGTGCGAATATGCGTCGCATTTGGGGAATGACTATGTTGACGTGAGCAGGAGCTGTGAAACGCCTGCGGCCCACGGCTGGATACAAAGAGAAGACAGGGATCTGATTGAATCCTACGATTAAACAGTCACAGAGTTGTTTGCAATGACGAGGAAAACATTCCTGTCGGCCTTTGAGCGTTTCGCAGGTTGAGAAATGTTGAGATAGAAAATTGCAATTTGAAGTATAAGTTGGACACAATGGCGGCCATGTCAACTTTTCATGCTACTCTTGATGGATTTTATCCTCCAACCCACCGATTGGCCGTTGAAGCTTTTGGGACAATCAAACGAGAGAATATGAACGAGAGCGGCAGCAACTCTATTTTTCTTGTTTGCGTTGTCGTTCTGAACTGAAGAGTCTCTCTTATGCTTCTCCTTGTTCGCCGTCAGCATGGCGCAGGTCGTTCTTCTTCGCATGATACCCTACAATGCCATCTTGACTGCATTAGAAATTGCTGGAATCACATATTGAACCTGGCATGAAAACTCGACACCTTTCTAGGTCGATGTTCGATTGCTAGAATCCAATAAACATTAAACTGCATTTTCAATCAAGTCTCACTTTGCATTTGACTGAGGCAATGCCATTTAGAAAAAAGTCTACTCCGCCACTCGAAAGGACAACATGACTTGTTACCCTTTCATTCCAATGCAGTGTTGTGTTTATTGTAAAAAGATATCCTGTGATGGTGTAAGTTTCAATGGATAACTTTAATTAAGGCGCCAATCTTCAGATTTTAACCAATATTTAAATTTTATTGGTTGAAAGTGAATAGTTTTAGCCAATCAAATATCGTATTTTAAGGAACCGGATAGGATTATCCGGATATTCCGGAGCGAAAGGTATCCAATCAGTAGGCAGCAGCTCCCCTCCTTCTCTCAAGATGCGCCTCCAAGACTGCAAGGGCATCGCGGGAATCCTATCGAGGCTCGATGCCAGCAGCATTTCGCGGTCCCAGAAGCTCCTGGACAAGATCAAATCGTCTCTCGTTACACAGGAGCAACTTTACAGCAACCATCAGTCGATGACAGCCGAGAAACCAGCTGCATCAAGTCATGACAATGTGTGGGTCATGTCCGCCCTTTTTGCAATCCTGAGCTCCAACGAGCTAGAAAAGGAGAGAGATGCGTCCAGCGATGTCCAGATATCAGGCGTGACATTACAGGAACTGCTGGAAGGATGCCATGTCAGTTTGAGTGGCTTTCTCACGAGTTTTACCGGTCTCTTTGACATGCTTATCTTTGATTTAAGCCCAGACTTACTCCACCGTGCCAATGTACTCAAGGAAAGATTGACCATGGCTGCGATCTTGCATTCGAAATATGATCAATTGTGGCATCAATACGCGGACGGACCGTCGAACGATGCTCGCAAGCAGCAATTACATGAAGCGGGATGGTTGCTCTTTCTCATTGTGCGATCTCGTTTGCAATTGTCCGACAATGCACGACTTGACGAGCTATACTACCTCCTATTGTCTGTCCTCAACATGGTGCTCACTAAAGTAAATGTGCAATCGGTCGAAGCTGAAGCTGCTGCTGCTCTTAGCTCTCTTGGCAGTTCCCACGATCAAATTCTAGAGAAATTGTGTGCTAAACCCGCTGTCGACCAAGTCGAAGTTGAACGAGCAATTGCAAGGCTCGAACGGGAAATCCAAGCACTTGAGGCAGAAGAAGTCGTTCAGAAGGAGGACGAGTTCAGTCTGTTTGATCCGCGAGTGCTTGCTGACAATGTGCACAATCTCGCTTCCCACTACAACGAGACTTATGTTGTGCACATTTATGACCTCAACGAAGCGCTCTTCCTCGTACCATCTCTCAAGACAGCACTGATCGGACAGCCTGACGAAACGCCACCGCCGCCGCCTGTCCAATCTTTCTACGCCCCAGGGAGCTCCATTGAGCAAGCGTGGCAATGGCAAGGCCAATACAAGCAGCGGCCAGTTACGCCTTCGAGAGCTTCCCCTCTAGTGGCGCAAACACCAGTGTCGGCTGCTGTCGAGACAAACAATTGGATCCGAAATGTGCTTACACCTT
This sequence comes from Aphanomyces euteiches, assembly GCA_021527685.1. Classification (NCBI taxonomy): domain Eukaryota; phylum Oomycota; class Saprolegniomycetes; order Saprolegniales; family Verrucalvaceae; genus Aphanomyces; species Aphanomyces euteiches. The sequence continues at coordinate 351,275 of JAJGMV010000194.1, forward strand.
TACCAGTCGCGCCGTCTGAAAAGTTGGAAGCTCATTTTGCGGCGTGCAAGGCGATTCAAGCTTCCGTCTTGATCCATCAACTGACTGAAGAACTCATGTCAAAGCTCGCGATGCCCCCGCGTCCACATCTCCAAGGCGTTGTTCAAACCAGCGTCGAAGGAAGCTTGACAAAGACGAAGAAGATGGGCTTAGCTCTGTTCTACAAAGTCCTGGAATCTCTTTTGGATGCGGAATCCGTCCGAATCCAGTCGGACGACTTTTCTTCACTCTTGGCTAACCCCAGCTTTGCCCGTGCGTTGTTTGCTTGCAGTATGGAGGTTGTCTTGAAGACCCACAGCTTGGTTTCCCTTGCCTTTCCCCATCTCCTTACAACTTGCGAAGTATCAGCTTTTGATTTTGGCAAAATCATTGAAAGTTTCGTGAAGAGAGCGCCAATGTTGCCGTCGGAGCTCAAGCGACACATGCGCGACCTCGAACAGACTGTCCTCGACTCGTTGGTTTGGGCATCATCATCAGGACTGTACACTTTACTTCGAGGTGCTTCCAAAGCGGCGGCAGTCTTGCAACTTTTCTTTCGCAAAGTGCTCGCCCTGGCTGCCAACCGCATTCATGCTCTTGGCCAGCACTTGAAGCTTGAAGCGCCGTACCTGAACCAGGTGTGGACAACCGTGAAAGAATGCATCTCGGCGTACCATGACCTTCTCCGTGACCGTCACTTGGATCACATGATCCTCTGCAGTTTTTACGGAGTGGCTAAAGTCAACCATGTCGTTCCTGAAGTGACATTTAAGAGGATATTGGACGCCTACAAGCGTCTCTACCCCACAGTCTCCAAGTCCAGTATTGTGCGTGAGATTCCCCTCGATTCCACTGCCAAAGGCGACGTGATCAAGTTTTACAACCGCTGCTTTATCCCAACGATGAAAGCGTTTTTGCTCCAATTCCAACTTCACGACAAGCAAGCTGCTGCCGCGGCTGACGCTGTGACTCCATTCTTGGCTCCAGAATCGTCAAATGTGATTATTTCCGACAATGAAGTGATTGCCCAAGCTGCCACGATGGCCGTGGAGCGTCTCAAGAACACAACCTCGTCCAAACCTGAAGTTTCCCTGGCCGACATTCAATCGCTGCCACGTCCTTCTCAGCGATCTTCGCCCAAACGAGTGCCTGGCTCCAACTTGTACATTTCGCCCCTTCGACCAAATCGACACCAACGAGCGACGCTGACGCCGAGGACCCATGCGCTGTACGCCTTTGGTGAAAGTCCAGCAAGGGTATGCTCCTTGTTAAATGCTGTGTTTGCCCATTTCGTCTGTAGGACTTGGCGTTGATCAATCGTGCAGTCAACCCCAAGCGAGTAAATACACTGCAGTTTATTCCAGACGACGAAGAACCCCCGAGTCCAAAGCGTGCTCGGATAGAAAAGCCGTAAATGTCAGTGTTTAAAGATGAATTATGGTAATCATGGATGTATATTTACCTCAACTTTAGTCTCCACCACCACTCAAAGTCCTCTCGTACACTTGTTCACTTCTTCGATTCCACAGCCTGCTTGTCGAGGAAGAATATCCTCCTGGTCGAGTCTTCTGTCGTCTCACGAACGAGATGAGATGGATCATGAAGGAAATTATCACAAGCATCAGACAATTATGAAAGCGATACGACAACTCAAAGGTAAGAGTCACTTCTAAATTCCCATTTTATCTGCTTTTGAAGAATGCGCGACAGGATAAGTGCTGTAGGTCTTTCGTCGGGGCTACCGAATACATATGCGCCATGGCGCTCTTGTTTTTTCATGCACAGCTGTCGTGGGAAGCACAACGTGTCATCAAACAACAACATTCGAGAGCCACATGGTCAAAAGCTATCGAAGGATCTCTGCCATGACGACGAACGCATGGAGACAGTTGAGTTTTCGACACTCAGGATGAAGCTAGCTGTAGCTCTACGATGGTTGGAGAGAGCGATAGAACCGAGAGCCCACACAAGGAACAACAGCGACACTGACGACTGGGTTTGTTCTGTTGCAAACTGTCAGCTCTCGGTGAATATGTCGAGGCCATTGAGTCGATGCAACTTTTGCTGTACCACACGAGCTGGACAACAAGATTGGAAGCTTTGAATGAGTTGTCACGAGCAGCGTGATGGAATTACAAACAACCGACATAGCCAACGAGGAATGCAAGGAGATGGAGGCGTGGTGTCGAATGCACGTGGATCTACAGTGCATTTCCCATTCCTATTGCATTAAGACGAAGCAAGATGTGAGCTCCTACATGGTACCAAAGAGAAAAGTCGTCCATGGCGACTCTGCAAGTCTTCCAGCATTGCTTTTGGGGATCCTGTGGAGGAATTCTTCAGCCTTTGGAGGACACGACTTGTTGACAACGATGAGGAATGGTTGGGAAGGCGAGTGGTTTGGAATCATATGCCGTGGATCTATTACATCCTTACCGATTCCAAGCCAAATCTTGCGTGTGATCGACGACAAGCCGCCTCAGGAACGGCTGAAAGAACTTGTCGGCGTCGCGGTCCTCTTCGTAGCAATAGTACACGCTTGGCTGGTCATGCGATGTCTAATCGACGTCGTCAGAGGGCTCGAAAGATAAAAAAGTTACCGAAGGAGCCAGCTTTTTGCAGCCCAATTGGATGAGTTCGTAAACTTGTTCGACGCTCAGCGACGGCGGTAGCTCGTCGTTCTCATGCTCGCTGGTGCCTTCTTGGTCGACAATGGCCTTTAAATACGCAACGACGCCTTGGATCAGTGCGCCATCGTCTCGTACGCTGTCGTTTGGATGATCTTGAAGCAATTCCAAGACTTTGCTTGCATGTAGCAACGAATACATCTACACAATCAGCGTCAGAGTCTTGAAAACCACCAGCATCATGAAATACCAGCTGCGGATTGTACGGAATAAGTCGCGCGGAGCAACAGCAGAGTTCCAAGTTGGCTAAAAGGAGACGAATGCTGGTCAAATACGCTTCTTGGGAGTCCCAATCGGTGGCTGCGCGGAATTGTCGCTCTTTCTTGACCAAGTGGGTCAAGAGCAGCACCAAACTTTGTGCCGCCGTCTGATGCAAGTGTTTGGCGAACTGCATGACGTTCCACATTGTCGAGAAGGCCGCGATATGGACAAAAGGGTCTTTGTAGACAGCCAGGTTGGCTTTAACGACGCGGCAAAGTAAGATCAAGACAATACTACCGACCGACACATCGCACATGTATCGCTCTGTGTACCAAAGGACAGGATCCGTCACCTAGACGTCATTTAGCCATCGTATCCACCAGATTCCCAGCAGAGAACGAGCATGGAGAGCGTCTCGTACCTGGCTTTGATGGAGAGTTTGCACCAAGATAGGATTTTCCGTCAAATACAAGAGGACGACCAAGTACATGTAGAGCTTCTCGCCCGATTTACAATTGTACACGGCTTCCAGAAGCGGTAGGACCTTCATGAATGTCAGTTTAGTGCTAGACAGCTTGGTATCATGGACTTACGAAGTGATCGACGTCGAGGGGACGGCATAATGCATCGCGGAAGAGAGGATTGAGCGTCAAACAATAGTATAACAGCGTGATATTGAACTCGAGGTCCATTTTCCTACAAAGGAGATGGAATCGATGCTCCCCCAGCCATGAAACATGGAATTACCTGCCCATGACGGACGCCAGCTGTGAAAATGGAATCCCGTGCGTTGCTGTGGACTCGTCGCGGTCAGCCAAGTTGTGCAGAGCATCTCGAAAGGCATTCTGGTCTCTACAAACGTCCATTTGGTGAGTTTCGCATGGACGTCGAATAGAAAGAGCATACTGCCTGGAAGAAACAAGGACGAGCAAGAGGAGAGCACTTCGATCTGCAATAGGAAACACTTCCGTCTCGGTGAAATAGTCCACGACGCTCCATTTGGACGCAGAAGCTTGGGAACTCCGTCACATTCAGGATAGAAGGGTAGATTGTACCAGGTAGCACTGCTAATGCAGCGATAGCAGAAGCAGCATCACGGCGAGGAGCTGGTATTTGGTCCAAGTACGAAAGGAGAAGCCGTTTGACGAGTCCTGTGGCCCAAACGATAGATTTACCACGTTCTTGGAGCGCTGCATGGTGCAGAACAAAGTCCAAGAAGGTAGATGACGTCCCAAGAACCAAGACGGTGTTCAGAGCTTCGAGATAGATGTCATAGGTATCTTCACTACGCAAAATGTCCGTAGGACGAGAGGAACTATGGTGGATTCGTACTTGGGAGCCTCTAGAAGGACAAGGAAGAGCGTATCGACGAATTCAAACGCGACGTCGTCCACTACAAAGCGATGAAAGTCCTCCCTCCAGCTAAAAGAGCCGTACGCAGGATGCCAAACGATGGTTCTAGGTTTAAAGTTGGTCGCCTTTCTACCAGTACGAAGGTCATATCAAAGCAAATCAACATCGTTGCATACCGAGGACGGCTGTAAGATCCTTTGATGCACCCTCAGCCTTTAGATAGGTCCACACATCTCCACTAGATTGGATAAACTCTTGGCAAAAGGATCGGACGACCACAAGGACATTGACAATCTGCGGTAGCTCGGTCGCTACGACTTTTGTTGCAGCGTTGGGTTCCTTCCACGACCTTGCAAAGCGAATACATCGCGTGAGATGGCGGACGAGCATTCTGAAATTGCCGCTGTCGAGCGTGTTCTTTGCTGGAGTCCAATTAGTCAAGTACTCGAGGGAAATCGTACCAAAGTTGTGTGCGTATCGTCGGAAAAATGGCTGCAAAACATCGGTTTGCATGTTCAGGAGAGGCTGCTGGAGAGTGAAAAATGTACTCCACACATTATCACTCATCATATATGGCTGAGGGCTCACGATCTTGTCCAGAGCGAGCGTCTGTGCGGCGTCAAAGATGGACGCAGAGGAAGTCGATCCATCGCTCGAAGGTTGATTCCCCATGGTAAAAAATAATGCTCCCAAATCAAGAAAATAAATAATAAATAAGAAAAACAGTCAAATAAAAATTTCGTATTTTCAGTTAAAAATATATTGTGTTGCAATAGTTGTCTGCTTGTATTGTAAATCAATAAATATATTGATAATGACCTAATGCAATATTAACTTGAGAACATTTGCTCGCACGCAATGCTGTTTACTACTAGAAGTCAATCTATCCAATTGCTAGTTGTGAGATAGCGCATTGCCATGAAAAAAAGCCGACTGTTTAGCGCCAATATTGATAGACAATTGCTGATATTTTGAAAACCTATTTTTGAAATTATTTTTTTCAATTTTCGGACGATTTCTTCGCATTTCCAAATTGGAGAAAATGTGGCGCGCACTGACAAGATGGACAGGACGATCTCGCGGAGGATCGATTCGGCGCTTTAGCACTCCTTGTGTGACGCTATCCAAGGAAGAGAAGAGTAGAGATGGCGTTGAATGCATTGTACTAACGATGCGCCTCTTAGATGTGTGCTGGAAGTGCGGAGCTCAAACTGGTTGCTGTGAATTTTTTTGTGCGGCTTGCAATCACATTCAACCTTTGCGAGCTGAAGGAGCTTGCAACTACTTCAAGATCTTTGGCATGTACGTAAATCGTGTGTGTTCGAATGTAGGCTGATGGTTTGTCGTGAAGTCCTGAATCGTTTGCGATTGATGCCAAGAAAGTGGAGCAGCTGTACTGGTCCTTGCAAAAGAAGATGCATCCCGACTTGTATGGATCGAAGTCCCAGGTTATCGCGTTTGAAATCGCACGCAGGGTGAGTTGAACGTTGTGCTGTAGTTGGAGCAAAACATGTCGATTGAAAACTCAGCGCTTGTCAATACAGCCTACAATTTACTCAAAGCGCCGGCGACCCGCGCCAATTACTTGGTAATCACCGTGTGGATAAAAGACATGACCTTTTTTAGCTCCACTTGCATGGTATTGATGCCCTCAGCGACAGTTCCACGTTTGTTGATCCTGCAGTTTTGATGCAAATCATGGAAGCTCGGTACACATTTTACCCCTGCTTAGCTTTGGCTCAGCCCCATCCTAGCGAAGAGATTGAAGAGTGCGAGTCAATTGAGGAGCTTGAAGAGCACAAGAAAGCCAACGCCAAGCAGATTGAACGTTGTATTCGAGAGCTCACTGAAGCATTCGACACGAACGAAGATTTTGACAAGTCCAAGAGATTGACCGTGGAACTGCAGTATCTCGTGAAGCTCAGCGACGCTATTCTAGAGAGAGAAGAAGCTCTTGACGCATGAAAGCCAAAACATCTCGTGATTCAATGAAACAAACGATGAAGTCTAGAACTCCAAAGGTCGGACACGCATGAATTCCCGCACGTCGTCGTCCGTCAAAGCTGCACGCTTGGCTTGGAACGCCTTGTTGGTTTCGACCATAAGTTGGATCAATCGTTCCTTCACGACGCTCGACATCATGCGGCCGCTGCCGTATTCTTCAGCAATGTGGGCCAACTCAGCATCGTCTTCCAGCATGAATGTCAAGTACTGGTACGGGATGTCCACTTCGAGGTTTGCGCCGTATTTTTCATGATCAGCCTTGGTTTCTCCGCCCCCACTAAAAGCATATTGGCGAACCTTTTCGGCCACGACCTCATCCGGGTCTGAAATGTACACCGTGGCCGCTGCAACACTGCCGCTCATCTTGGTGGACGCACCTTGCAAGGCAGGCAAAAATTTGGAGAAGATGAGCGTTGGCTTTTGGTAGCCTATCCGGGGGGCGACATCTCGCGTCATGCGGAAGTACGGATCTTGGTCAATAGCGCAAGGAATCAAGCAGCGCAGGTCCGTTCGACCCGAGAATGGAATGGGAAACGTCTGTGGGAACGATGGACAAGCTTGGACAGCGGGAAACGCTGACTTGCCGATGTTGTCACTTCCTGAAAAGCCAAAGATGCCGCGGACTTGATTGTATGTGACACACTTTTGGATCTTGAGGATCTCAGGGTACATCGTGTGGATATAATCCTAAAAGGCGGAGGATATAGCTCAAGTACAAGAAGGATAAGACTTACGGCATTGCGGAAGATGAAAGTCTTCTTGGGGTCAAAGCCGCAGGCAATGATATCTTTGCAATTTTCCCACGCCATTTTTTCGCTTTCTTCCAGAGTTTGGTCCTTGAAGAGGAACTTCTCATCGTCCGTCAATTGAATCACGAGCGGCACGTCGAAGACTTTCTGCAACCACGCCGTAAACGTGAATGGAATTAAGTGCCCAATATGCAAACTGCCCGAGGATGGACCACGGCCAGTGTACAAGTAGAACTTTTGACCCTTCTCGTACAAGTCGAGGATCTCGTTCAACTCGCGATGGGCAAAGAAATATCCACGGCGGAGATAGCGATGTGCTGGAGCCTACAAAGATCAATTTAAGGCGGGAGAGAAATGTGGGGCAGTACCTCAGTGAGACGTTCAATGCGCTCCACGAGATCCTTGGTCAATGACGAGCAACCAAACGATGCAATCAACTTGTCATAATCAACGCCGTCTTCAGCTTCGACTTCCCAAGGCGTGACGGTTTGACCACCAGAAGTGCCGTGGAGAGCAGTGTGGTGGGCATACTTTGCTTGACGCATGATGAGTTGCGCGGGAGATGGCAAAGCAGCACCGCCTTCAGGACGACCAGTGGGGGATGGCTTTGCGGGTTTCTTGGGTTGGGTTTTCTCCTTGGGCGCAGAGGCAGCCGCAGCCTTTTCGGCGAGTTTCTTTTCCTTCTTCAGTTGACTCTTGGATTTCTCGCCATCAGCCTTCTTTTCACCTTCGGGATTCTTTTCGTCCTTCGGCGCCTTGGCTGCCTTGGGAGCAGCAGGAGGCTTGTACTCTTGACCAGTTGCAGTCTTATAGTCTTCCTTGAGCTGCTTGAGTTCTGCCAACTGGGCTTGGAAGTCTTGCTTGTTGCTCTTCAATTGACGGATTTCATCGCCTTTCGCCACGATCGCTGCTTCCAACGCTGGAGCGTCCATGATGGCAATCAACTTGTGGTGGTCGTCATAAAACACCAAAATATAAAAACTAATATTTAGTACACATAAAAAAATCAAGCTAAATACGATCATTTATTTAAAAATTCCAGGTCTGTGGCTCTTGACAACAGCAAGAAAATTCCGCCGGCCACCAAGTTGACCTGTCAATTGAGAAAGGACATGCAGTCGCTCGGCTTCTGCACTTGAGAGATCTCCATAAACCATGCGAAAACCTGTAGGCTAAGATGTGTCATGGATATAGACGCCACCTGGCGTAGTTGCTCGAGAGATTTGCATATCGTTGACATTTTCAAACATACACCCATGGCTACTGCAGTGTTTTGGACGCTGTGCATATGAGTCGATGGAGAATGAAATCTTCTATTCATCCTGCTATTTTGTGCTGACTAATTACGAGAGTGGGGATTCGTCCTGATGGCCAAAGGATTTGAGAGAGGCGGGTCAAACTTTCGAAGTTCATGAATGTATATTGAATTTGACAGTTCAATGTTATGGTTTATGAATTATTGGAGTAAAATTTACAGTATTTGATTTGATTGGCTGAAATAAATTCAACGTTATTTGATTGGATAAAAATACGGAATTTACATATCCATCTTGCCAGTAACTTTAATCGGCCTGGATGTGATGTCAGTCGATAAACTTACGCTCGCGGCAAACTCGACAGCAATCGTCGTTAGATCCTCGTACTCTTCTTTCAAGGCTCGCCTTAAATAGCTCTAATGTCCTTTACTGTGTGCAATATCATTGCAAGCTATGAGCACATCAACAGTATCATTGGAAACACAGAAAACCATGGGAAACAGAGCCTCGCTCGAAGTTCACGCCGCGCTAGCCGCAATACCAGATCAAATCTACGCCGTTGAGCCTCTGAGCTCGTTAAAGTCAGCCGCGTTCTTCTTCACATGCTGTCGTTGGACAAAACTTCGGCTTTGACGATTTGTCCGTTACAAAATGGGAGAATGGGTATCCGGATATCAGGGTTCTTTTCACAATAGTATACAAATTTCAAGTTAAAATGAGTATTGGCCATGTTGAATCGAACTGTCGAATTATCCGGCCAAGATGCAAAATCCATCGTGATCCCAGACACGACGACGTTGATCTCTCGCGGCGACCAGACCCAAGACAAGACAAAAACGATGCCATCCGTACCCCAGACCAACAAGCGAGGCAGAAATCGAACGGTCAGCGTTGGAGCGGCGCCCTGGCGAGATTCCATCTGTGCGGAATTTGCCGACACAGGCGGATGTAAGTTTGGATATCGATGCAAGCAGATGCATATTCTCCACGCTGACAAGTACGAAGGCCTGAGGTATTTTTTTCACTCCGAAATGGACTCGACGGTGTGTAGGAAGAGTGAGGTCATTCCGTGCAACCAAGAAGTAGAAAATCAAAGTAGCAATATACAACCAACGTTTCCGACTCGACAAATTCACCCCCCACGGACTCATGCGAACGATTCCCAGTGGAATAATGAACCCAACCAAACTTCTCGGTCTTCGTAAGTCGTTCATCCCGCTTGCGTCTGAATTCATATCCGATGTGGATGTAGACAAGTGAAGATCCCACACCGCTTGAAGCTGAGACAACGATCGAAATCCCACGGCGAGTGTCCGTCAGACAATACCTCAGACTCGAACGACAAGACAGTACCTTTTGCTAAAGCAACCTTTCCTCGAGAGACGGTTGTGAACAATCAAAGTACGCTTCGTGTCCTAATGAAATAATCCTTTGCTCTAGAGCCCACGCACAGTTTCCCAGAGCAAAACCAAGATTTGCTTCTGCCCGAAGCATGGTGTCCTTCTGCACTCCCTATCGATTGCGATCTACACAGGTACAACAACGGAGTCTAAATTTTTGTACCTGAGATGGTTTAGATGGTTTACTCATGAACTCGAGGATTACATTGAGCGCAACGACGCTCGATTGACTTCCGTGCGAGACAAGCAACGCAAAGCTGTGAATGCCATTCATCGCGTCGTATCTGAGCTCTGGAACGACGCACGTTTAGAAGTCTACGGCTCGACGTACACGCAACTGTGTTTGCCAAACAGCGACGTGGATTGTGTCATCTTGCTCCCTTACCCAGAGAAGCCTCCTATCGATATACTCCACGAGCTCAAGACCAAAGTCGAAGGCTCCACTTGGGCACATCATGTCGAGCTCCTGAGCAGTGCGAGAATTCCAGTCTTGAAGCTCCAATACGTGAAAGGACGATTTCGAGTCATGCTAGATATCACCTGCGGCCATTCTCTCGGCCACAGCGGCATTCAAGCAAGAGAACTCGTCGAGCTCTACAAGTACAACATGCCAGCCATGCGGCCGCTTGTGATTATCCTCAAAGCACATTTACACTCGAAAGGTCGCTTGCTAACGCCACAAAAGTGGGCTGATGGCTTGTTGTAGGACTGAATGCATCGTACTCTGGAGGCTTGTCGTCGTATGCTCTTGTGCTTCTGGTGATTCGGTTCCTTCAGGTACGCTGAGCAATGGTCGAGTTGTGCTCACATGCTTTTGTTGTAGTTTTATGGCGACATTCACACGGCTTTCTTGGATATCCATGAGCCAGAGCCTCAATGCGATACCCAGTCGTGCTTCATTTACACATTTTTCCGCAATGGTAAGACTGTTGAGGATGACTGGACCAACTCAAGTTGCTTTTAGGAGTCGTCGTATGGCAAGGAACGATAGGAATGCTCTTGGTCGACTTTCTTGAACATCACATCTACTTTGATTTCCATCGGTACGGAATTTCCATCACGAATGGCGGGTAAGTTGCATCACGTTTCGTGGAATAATGGTTTTACGATTACGTAGCGAGTACTTTGACCTTGGTGTCGACTGTACGACAAGCCCTATGGTCTGCATTATGGATCCCGTTCGGTACAACCACAACATTGGCAATTCCTTTCGCATCCATGAGGTAAATGAAGCACTCTCATGGTCTTTAATTGACATGTGTCGACACAATTAGATTGTCCATGCCTGGCGAGTTTGGCACGATCAGATCATGCAACGAGCACCTCTGAGTGAGATGCTCACGTAGCAGTCACTCGTCTGTCTTGCTGCACAGCTTATCGAGCCTTTCTCGCTTCAGACTCTGATCCAAGCCGATTTTTTCCAAAAATGATGATACAACACCTTAAAAATTAATATCTCTTGAATTATATATTTCCATGATTATCCATTATAAGAGTATTTACCAATTAAACCTGTTTAAATTGATTCCGGATAAATATTGTGCATTTGATTCAAAATTGTGAGGAACCGTTTGAATCGACCGAGGTTTCGAATCGATTCAGAATCGAACGGGCTTCTCTGATTGGCTAAAATTGTAAATTAAAATGATTCAGCCAATCAAAATTGATCGGCCACCTGACTCACACAAAACACACACGGACACACACCTTCTGTATTATGAAATCGATTTGAAAATGAATTCGCATTTTTGTCAAAACCACAAATTTGGTTGAAAATGACAATAAAGTGTATTGTCATTTTCAACCTTTTTTACTGTATGCAAAGTTTGAAATCGATCATGGCCGAGGAAGGACAGCATCGTCCACACACACGAGAAGAAACAAAGGTGTGCGAGTCGATGGAGGTGCGAACACGATGCTGACAATGACTAGGTGATCAATGACATTGAGACTACCTTGATCGTCTCTGAATTCAGTGATCGGATCTTCATTGCCGTGACGCAGCTCGGAACTTTTGGCACGATAGTAGAACACTCAAATGATGCACTTCACGACGACCTTGTAGATTGAAGCCACGAGCAAAGAAAACCTGAATGGAAATCCCCACATTGACATCTCGGTTCGTCTTGGCAAGCGCGACGATCCTCTTTTGCTCATCTATGCCCGTCAGTTCCTCGAGCGCTTTGGGTATGTACAGTCGTGAGGACCTGTATGCACTTTCTTGTCATCATAGAATTCCACGAGGCAAGTCGATCGTTGCGGCAGTCGGACTGAAAGATCGCACCTCCGAGACATTTGAAGTTGTGATCAATGCGATTCAAACACTCATAAGGCAAAATTGATCGTATGTTTACCATTCTGCCAAGTGATCCAGAATGAAAGGCGTGAAGTACGTGATCAAAATACTCGCCCCAGATCGGAGAAGGCTCACGTGAGCTTCACGCACTACTGCCTCCATCGAGCCAGTCGAGTCACCATAGTCCTTCAACATCTTGTACTCGCCCGACACAACGTAGCACGCCACTGGCACCAGCTTCTTGTCGCTCAAAGCACGCACGAGGTCGCCGTAAAACAAACTCGGCTTCACGATCACACTGTCGGCTCCTTCAGCCACATCACGGTCGTACGCCAACAAAGCGTGCGTCGTACTTCCGACAGGGTGTTGGTATCGCTTGCGGTCTCCCTTGAACGTCGACTCGACGGCATCACGGAATGGCGCGTACATGCAGGACGCCTTCTTCGATGTGTACGCCATGATCGACACGTGCGAGAAACCATGTTCGTTCAACTTGGTTCGGATTGCGCTAATGCGATTGTCCATCATGTCGGACGGACAGACCATGTGAGCTCCAGCTTGAGCGTACGCGAGTGCAATAGTACTGAGACGAACCAAAGTCGCTTCGTTATCGATGATTTCTTCACCGCCGTCAATCGTCTTCAAAATACCGCAATGACCATGATCCGTGTACTCACACATGCACACATCGCACGAGATAAGCAGCGAAGGCAGAGCTTCACGGATGGCTTTCGTGCATTCAATGACGGGAGTCGAGGGATCGTCTGCCATGCATCCCCGTGCGTCTTTGTTCTCAACCACACCGAACAACATGACGCTCTTGAGTCCTTTGGTGACAAGTCCTTCCAAATGAGCAATGAGTGTGGCGTAGTTGGATCGATTTCCCCACTGGACATTGGGTTCAAAGCCGCGGATGGGATTGTCGTCCGGACGCGCCGTGACAAAGAGCGGGTAGATGAGTTGGGTCGCATGGAGGTTGGGTTCAGACCAAGCGCGGAGAGCTGGATGGCTCAGACTTGCATGGAGGGTCGCCATCCTTTCTGTCCGAGGTCGAAACTTACACAATGCCAAAGACTTGCATTCCAATGCAACCTTTGTAAAATTATACAAAAATATAGAATATAAAGGTTGTACTGATTACCTTCCATATTCAATATATTAACTTCAGAAGTATACAATCATGGGCAGGCATTGCGAGTACCATGGATTGATCTCGATGCAGGCATCTCCATCCTTGCATTCGACCAAGCCCGTGTACTCAAGGCCACCGCATTGCTGGTACGTATCTAGCTGGTTTGGAGCTGGTGGCGCTGGAAGACACTGCGAGTAGTACGGATTTAGAGGCTGGCAAATGGAGCCAGTGACGCAGTCGTCTGGACCTACGTACCCAAAGCCGCCACATTGTTGCCACGTTGCGACGTGCGTGTCGCTTGAATGAGACGACGATGTAGAAGTTTGAGGTGGCAACGTTGTGGGCAGTGGGCGTGGTGTTGCTGCTTGAGGGGCGGCGGTTGTTGAGCTATTTCCGAGCAGTTCTTGTACACCTGCCATTCAGGCGTATGCAACGCGAGCCATAGAAAGACGAGCATCTTTGCTTCAGCGCATTCGATAGTATTGATCGGTATGTAGCCACTCGAGATGTTCCTGGCGCAATTGATGTCGTAGAAGACGCGATTGTCGTCGCACCACAGCTCGCATGGACCTTCATGAGATGACACAAAACCTTGTTGTCCAAGGGACCATTTGACAAGACCGTCAGCTGGGAGAGGTTGCGGAACGCCGTCTTTAGCTGTGATGCCACATTCGTCACAAGTGCTGAAGTAATCGAGAAATGCTTTTAGGTTCGGGAAGTTGGAGTTGTTGAAATGCCGCGCGAAAGCTTCTGTGTTGGCATGAGGATTCTGGTTGTATTCATCGCCAGGAAATGCTAATGGACCATCTATCGTCCCGCAATAGCTGGTCGTGTCTTCGTTTGGATGCAGGAAGGTCGGTATTGGGTCGATGAGTTTCCCATGAGCAGCCACTTGCACATATGGAAGCAAGAGGCTTGCAATGACGAATTGAAGCATGGTGAAGATATCGAATAATGATGAGGATCCGTTCATGTGTCTTGGAGGAGCAGTTTCATACTGAAAGACTGGTTCAGCTGACTGAATTGCGGCGGGAGTGGGAAGTAAATAAGCGCGTAGACGCCGAAGTGGAGCAAACAGATCAATATCCAATTGAGGTGGAAAATTCGGCGGCAACGGACTGTTTGCAGGTAGTTGCAGGACAAAGCGCGAATCCAACTGAATGACGGTGGGGGGGCGGTAATCGGAAGTGGGGCAAATTCACATCATGATGAACAACGTGGTGGAGTTTGTACAAGCAATGGATCAAACGGGGACGATCCAGTTAATGCAGATGTGTAAACCACACTACAACAGCCGCCCACCGTTTGGCCTTCCAAGCCAGATCATTCCAAGATTTGGACCACGCAACTTCAATTTTGACAGCGTGGAAATTCTACGCCAGGAGGCAATTGAACGTTGTACGGAGGTTGCCCAATGTCTGAATGTGGCAAAAGACACAAATCTGGCTCGAAGTGGCGGACATTTGTCTGATATTCGGCACCAGCAATCAATAAAAAGTCATCCTCAGTGTATGTCGCAGTGAAGAGATCAAAAGTCAATCGTTTGACATACTTTTCGTGTGGTGGAGACGGCAATTCCACAATGTAAATCTTTCCATCAGTCCATTCCATGTTGAGTTGCTGATCTTCACTCGTCACAAAAGCTTCCCAGTCATTTAGGGAGGCATCTTTCAAGTAGACTTTTCGTTTTTGGAGCATATTTTCAACAAGCTTCAAGTCCAGGGATTGGATTGTCTGATTGATAGAATTGATTGCCGTCAACTCACGGCGACTTGGTTCTGACTTTGTCGTTGCTTCAAGAATTTAAACGACGAGTGAAAGCTGTTTTGTAGTATATACAAAAATCAAGTATATTCTGTGTTACTTCCTTCTGTCATCGCATTTTCAAAAAAGCGCGCGAAAGTGCAGAAGGGGCGAAACTACACGATATAAGAAGGGCGAAGAAGGACTTGAAGGATGAAGGGTGTGAAGTACGTGATCAAAATACTCGCCCCAGATCGGAGAAGGCTCACGTGAGCTTCACGCACTACTGCCTCCATCGAGCCAGTCGAGTCACCATAGTCCTTCAACATCTTGTACTCGCCCGACACAACGTAGCACGCCACTGGCACCAGCTTCTTGTCGCTCAAAGCACGCACGAGGTCGCCGTAAAACAAACTCGGCTTCACGATCACACTGTCGGCTCCTTCAGCCACATCACGGTCGTACGCCAACAAAGCGTGCGTCGTACTTCCGACAGGGTGTTGGTATCGCTTGCGGTCTCCCTTGAACGTCGACTCGACGGCATCACGGAATGGCGCGTACATGCAGGACGCCTTCTTCGATGTGTACGCCATGATCGACACGTGCGAGAAACCATGTTCGTTCAACTTGGTTCGGATTGCGCTAATGCGATTGTCCATCATGTCGGACGGACAGACCATGTGAGCTCCAGCTTGAGCGTACGCGAGTGCAATAGTACTGAGACGAACCAAAGTCGCTTCGTTATCGATGATTTCTTCACCGCCGTCAATCGTCTTCAAAATACCGCAATGACCATGATCCGTGTACTCACACATGCACACATCGCACGAGATAAGCAGCGAAGGCAGAGCTTCACGGATGGCTTTCGTGCATTCAATGACGGGAGTCGAGGGATCGTCTGCCATGCATCCCCGTGCGTCTTTGTTCTCAACCACACCGAACAACATGACGCTCTTGAGTCCTTTGGTGACAAGTCCTTCCAAATGAGCAATGAGTGTGGCGTAGTTGGATCGATTTCCCCACTGGACATTGGGTTCAAGGCCGCGGATGGGATTGTCGTCCGGACGCGCCGTGACAAAGAGCGGGTAGATGAGTTGGGTCGCATGGAGGTTGGGTTCAGACCAAGCGCGGAGAGCTGGATGGCTCAGACTTGAATGCAGGCGTCTTGAATGCTCTACCGCAGGTACTTCCGAATCATGGCTCGTTTTATGTTCAAGCTTCTTGGCCTGAGGTGACGGATCGACAAGCGTGCCAACTTGCTTTCGTTTGGCCGTTGGGAATGCCCATCGGACTGCTTCAGGCACCGACGCACATTGCCTCATGTGCATCTTCCAGCGTTCCTTGCTCTGGGAAGACATTTTCCCACCGCAATGCTTGCATGACGTGATTCGATCGGGACCTTTTCCAGCATGCGTCACGTGATCGTCGACTTCCATGCTTTACAGTCCACTGAATTTTACAGTCAAATTGACAACTGTACGTACACTGAATCGAAACCCAGTTCCATCAAACTTCGCGATGTGTAGAAGCATCCAGACGATGTCTACTCATGCTAAAGCCTTCTCCAAGTCCATCCGAGGCGAGATGTCCACGCATGGGTCCGCGGCGTTAGCGCTACGGTGTGCGGCAGAAGAGATGGTCGTACAACTTACGTTTAATCGATTCCGTACGTACATCTATACAAGTTTTTTGTTGAATTGTGATAACAAAAGGTACATTAGAGTACAACAGTACATTTGCATTGTATGATGGATAGGAAGAAGCGCCGAATAACATCATTTTCAAATGTGGTCGATCCACGCGGCAATTGCGACGACTGTCTTGTCGTTGTCATGTGCGTTGGAACTCCAACTCCATCGAGATCATACGACTGAGGTCTCCATCAAGAGAAACCTACAGACGAATGAGCGCATGCTGCGCCTGGACGATGGCCGATTCAAGGTTGTCCCGCTCAATCTTGGCATGGGAACTCACTACACATGGATCTACGCTGGATCTCCGCCGCAACGGGCCTCTATCATCATCGACACGGGCAGCCATCAAACTGCCTTTCCTTGCAAAGGGTATGCTACGACGTCTTTTGATTCTTTGATGCTTATCGAGTGACTAGATGCGACGGATGCGGAACCCACACAGATGCCCCGTTTGACGTTGCAGCGTCGTCCTCACTGACATATCCGACCTGCAACAGTGTCACGGACGAATTAGGCGTCAAATGCACGTCATGCACGGAGGATAAATGTCTTGTGGGGCAAACGTACTCTGAAGGAAGTAGCTGGAAAGCCATGATGGTTGAAGACGACGTGTGGCTCGATGATGCCAAGTTGGACCGCAACGAGAGCCACCCCCTTAGTACTCGATACAAATTTGGATGCCAGATAGTGGAAACTGGTCTTTTTACTACCCAAGTGGCCGATGGGATCATGGGCATTTCCAATCGAGGTACCCGTTGCCAAACATGAATTTTCATGCACTAACGACTTGGATTAGCTCGGAATATCGTGAAGAAACTCTTCCAGGAAGACAAGATCGACAGCAATGTTTTCTCTCTATGTTTCACGCCAAAGGGAGGCTCCATGAGCGTCGGTACTCCATTGACGTCGCGTCACAAAGAAGACTTGACATATGCCAAGGTTTCCTTTGACAAGACAGGCTGGTACGCCGTCGAAATGCGTGAAATTCGTATTGGTGGCGTCCCAATCGAAATTGAATCGACGCAAATCTTGAATGGAGGTCGCAAAGTCATCGTCGACAGCGGCACGACTGCCTCCTACCTCCCTGACGTCTTCGCCGACGAATTCCACAATGCTTTCAAGCTCGCCGTGGGGAAGAAATATATGATCGGTGGTGTTGGCTACACGGAGGATCAAGTGGCTGACCTGCCCACGATCGAATATGTCATGGCTGGTAGGTTCATTCTCTCCTTCCTGTGGCCTCATGCATTGACTAGGTGTGGATGGCAAGGATGTGGTGCTCACGATTCCTCCGGAGCAATACTTGAAAAAGAAGGAAGACCGATATTTCTCAACGATCCACTTGGAAGAAGCTGCCGGTGGCATCATTGGTGCCAACTTGATGATGCATCAAGATTTCGTCTTCGATGCGGACCGATTCCGCGTTGGATTTGCAAAAGCCGACTGCGGTAATGATCCTTTTCATATTTCCTAAAATTCCAACTCCAACGTAGACTATTCAGGATCATCGTTGGCTGAACCAGTGGCCAAGAGTGTCGAAGAAGCTGCCAGGCCTGCCCTCGACATTGATGAAGCGGAGAGCGACGATAATTACCCGATGATTTTGACCCTCGGCGGTGTTTCCATCGGGATTGTCTTTGTCGTTGGCATCATTATCGCGGTGTACAGATCCAAAGATGCGCGATGGACGCAAGTGAACCTTGAAGAATTTGAAGAAGACAGTGATCTCGTCGACGAGAATGGCAAGAGTAAGAGCGAAACGGAAGCCGAGAAGAAGAAAGAAGAGCCGTATGACGCTCCTCCCGACGTTGACGATGAATTCTTCAACGCTCAGCATGAAGAAGCGGTCGATGGCGTGGACAAAGCCACTCTGCATCGCATGGAAGTATAACCGGATGATAACATGTGCGTCATTTGAAAGATCGCGAGAATCTCACGACGACAGTCCGATCTCGTCCCCCTCTTCGTAATCGTCACTTTCGCCGCTGAGATGGACTCAAAGGCGACGACAGTGGTCTGCCATGGAGCGTCCAATGCGACCATGACTCTCCAGTCATTCCTCAACGAATCCATCCTCGCATGGACGGTGGAAATGCCATCAACATGGACAAACAATGTCTTCATGGTGTATTCCACGTGCATCTTTGACAACTGCACGACGCCAGTCCATCGTGTGCACTCTGCTTCGATCATTACCCAGAGCCTGCCGCCGTCTCCACTGCCTTGTGCATCTTTCAATGCATCACTCCATCTTGTCTGGACAAATGCATCCATGGAATGCCATGCCGTCACTCGGATCGATCCTTGTCTTCCCAACGGAAAGCATCCGTTGGCAGGCTGGATGATCGTCGTGGCGGTCCTCGGCGTCGTCGTCCTCCTCGTGGGCAGTCAGCTCTTCTGGTGGCACCGACGGGAACAACTTCGAAAACGCCAAGCTGCCATGATGTCGGTTTCGACACCACGGCAGGATCCAACGTGGTTTGAAGTCGTCTACCACAACGATGCTGCATTGCCTTCGTCCGTTCTCCAAGACGATGCATATACGCGAGCTATCCTGCGGTACAGCCTTCCATCCGGCCGCGATTTGTCCTGGTTCGACGTCGACTACATCACCAGCGACCTTGTTAGCGGCGTTCTTGCCGACAACTTTTCACATGGCGGAGCTCAACACGACAACGACACGCCGATGGACTAATTTGTTGCATTATCGTTCCCTCATGATTGTTTCAATCTACAAATTCGTCATTGAGAGATAGTGGCGGCGAGACGGCGACGTACCCGTAAGAGTTCATCGCGAGCGAGATGGAATGCGCCTTCGCCGCCATTCTTGCTCGATGGTTCATGGACCAATTGTACACGGCAGACGATCGTGTGGACGGGGATTTCCTGGTCGACTGTGAAGGCATACGTGCCGTCGCTAGCTCGATCTACTACATGTCAGAGTCCATGGACGAGAAGGGCACCCATACCGAGCCATGTGACTTCAACGAGCGTGTCTCCCTTGTCCATCATGGCCGACGTGACATCGTACCCGAGCTGAGCGATCCAGAATCCTTGGTCGCAGCGGATTGCAGTGAAGGCCATCGCTTCGTAGAGTACAGAGGAGGGCGAAGGAGGGGCTTCATGGTGTTGTTTGTCCATTGTGTCGTCCACGTCGTCGTTGTTGGTGTTCTGGTCATGGTCCAAAATGTCGTCAAAATTGATCCAAGGACAATCACGCAAATGCTGGCGCATCAACGGTGGCGACGAAATCATCACGTCTGGCTCTTGAGAGGTCTTGGAGGGAAAAGCCGCGCGGCAATGGCGGCATTCGACTTGGACGTAGAAATAATACCGCGGGAGGTCGACGCGTTTTGCGAAATGCCGCCACAGACACCTCCATGGCAATCGCTCTTCCTTTGCCACCATGACTTCCTTGCTATGGCTAGCGCCGCCAGCAGGGGCAGCGGAAGGAGCTGTGGATGCGTCATGAGGGCGATTCGGACACGAGTCGTAGTGGACTTGCATGTTTGGAATCGTCGAGCGCATTGTCGGCGGTCGCTGGACGACGTCCGGGTTGGCTTGGTGCGCCGAGAGACAGAAATTGCACTCGACATACCAGTTGGTAAAATATTTGCCAAGGTCGACGCGTTTTGTGAAGAACTGCCAGATGGGATGCCTTCGTCCTCCTTCATGGCCGCCACTGCCGGCAGTCGCGCTGTTTTCCTTCTTGAGATAGCTGCGAGGTGGATTTGTTTTGACTTTTTCGGTCTTGACAAAGGAAAATGGCGGGCGGTCGACGGTATTCAGCCCTTGATGGATCTACAGATTTGTGAGGACGGCGTGGACATTCTGCGAGGAAACCTCATCGACGGATGGATTCGACAGCGTAAACTCCCCAGGCGTGTCTTCGGTGACGACGACTTGGCACAGGATGCTTGAAATTGGAATCGAATCGTCGTTGGCGACGACATAGGTCCCGCTGGAGCTTCGACTTAGCCATGTAATGTCGACGCATTCGTCGTCTTTTCGTGGCTCAGCGACAACGCGGGCGAGCCAGAAAGGCTCCTCGGCTTTGTGGGAAGGCACGACAATGACACGGATCGAGCCGTCGTCGTCGGGTTGCGGCTTGTCGCTGTTATCGTCTTGGACGTCTTTGTCGTGCTTGTCAACGCGTCTCCGTTTGAGGGGAACCATTTTCTGGTTGATTTCATGGAACGCGAGCAAGTCTTCGCGTGGAATGTGGATGCATTTCTTTAGATGCGTCTTCATTTTCGCCATGGCTGAAATGAGCACGGTGGGTTCTTTCGCCGTCGTTTTGTCGGTCTGCTCGTCATACGCGCGACGACAGTGTTTGCATTCGACGTACCAATTGTTATGGTATTTGCCCAAGTCTTCCCTCTTGGTATAGTGTGCCCAGATATACGCTGTGCTGTATGGCAGCGTCTGTTCGTCAGAAGGATCGATTCTCGATGAAGGTTGCAGTGGTGAAGTCGGCTCGGTCGTTTTCTTCGTCTTGTGTCGTTTCGGAGCGCTAGACGACTTGACGAGCGGTGTCGGGGAGTGTATCACGCCTAATTCATTGATATCTGCGTAGTCGCACTGTTTGAGATGCGCTTTCATCTTGATGGTTGTGCTAATGAGTACTTTTGGTTCTGGGATCGTGTCGTCGTCCTTGCGGTTATCGTACGCTTGCCGACACCACCGGCATTCGACTCTCCAGTTGTTGTAGTACTTTCCTAGATCCTTCCGTTTGATAAAATGCTTCCAGAGATGCGCCGTCCGTTGCGTGCCGACGCGCTCGCCTGGCTCACCCATTGCTGTCTTTCCACACACACTGTGGAGACGACTATTTTAGGGGTTTAGGGGGTTTAGGGGTTTAAGCACTAACGCAGATCGTCAAACCAGCTGGTGAGGGTGAAAAGACAGGGATTTGGGGGTGCAGGGGTTTCCAACCATCAATCTTGAAGAGTCGCCCGCATCAAACACGAAACGAATGTCAGTTTGAAGCCTGCCAAGCTGAAATTTACAATCGCGGGAGCTCGGAGACCTCCCAGAGAATCAACGTGTCAATATCTAAAGCGCATTTTCGAGTCTGTGATTGTTTTACCTTGGTGGCTCTGATTCTTGGTTAAAATTGTAAGAAGGACAAATTCGATGAGTTGTTTACCCGACCATCGCCTTCGTACTATTTTATAGCGCGTATATTCGTTCCTTCTTGATTGTTCAAAGCGATCTCGACGAAGAAGATCTTGCTGCTGAGCATTTGTTGAATTTTGAATCTGCGTTTTTGAATTTCAATTTGGGAGTTTAGGGTTAAGTAATTTTGGGGGTGAAGGGTTAGAGGGGTTTAAGTTGTGAAGGGTTGAAGGGGTTATCTTTGTCGCTGTCATTTTTGGAGATTGAAGTCATGGGAGTCTTGGACCAAAGCAACTCGACGCATCTTCTGGTTGAGCTCTCACCGCCTAATGTCTGCCTCGGCTTTCTCATTACCAAGTACGTACGTGTGTATGAAGAATCCGCAGGCTTGGTGGTTGAAACGACCGCGTTGTCGACTGTGAATCCGCTCCACAAACTCTCAACTTTCCTCATGGAGCAGATTCCTCAAGCCCGTTCGTCACCATTGTCCTACAAGCAATACACAGCTGCTTTGGATACGATCCACCCTGAGTGGCGTCAAGACTTGGACCTAACAATGCAGCGAATGTGTGAGAGAAGCGTGGATGAACTTGGCGAATGTCTCGAGACGATGTGTCTTCCAAGTCCAGATCAATTACTGGCTTCGACACCCTTTGGACGATTCATTCGTATGCTCTCTCTGGCTGTCCGTGGTGCATTTTTCGACGGACTCTGCTCGTTTCAACAAGTACTACGGACATATATATCCTCCACGGATCAAACTACAGCTATTCGCAGCTCCGCAGTGGATGGAATGGCTCGAGACGCCCCCAATTTCAATCCGCCATCGACTTCCCCAAGTGTTCTCTTTGAACGCTACTTAGTTCTCCAGCAGAAACGTGAATTTCTCGGCGCGCTTGACGCACTCCACACGTATCACAACTACGCAATCCATGTCCAAACTGAAGACACTCCAGACATGAAGCGCTTTGGGCCACAGTATGCATCTCTCAACGTCGCCATCTTGTACTGGTCGTTCCAGTACCGAGAAGAAGCGATGCTTGCTCTTGAAGAAGCCATTCGCGTTGCTCAGAGGGCAAGGGGTATGGTTTGCGTCGCATATGCCTTGAGCTATCTCCTCCAGTGGGAACTATTCGATGCCAAACGAGCCCAGCAGTGTCTCGACATGGCTGGAGACGTTCCTATCTTGTCACTTCTGGCGACGCTGTCGTCAGTTGAACACATGCACACAATGAAATCAACAGGGCTGCCGAAGTCTCTCGAGCTCTGGCTTGCTCTGAAGAACGCTCTTCATGTACCAAAGATTTCTGGCTCCAAGGTATCCCTCGAAGAGCTTCGGCAAGAATGGCAGACTCGCCAAACCAAGCTCGCATTAGCCACAGCCGCAGTTTGGCATCGATCTGGCCATCGTTTGCTTGAGCAGCTCTACGTCCAACAAGCTACCGCTGCAACAGCAAATCCTTCCATCGACGACTTGACGACAGCGGTAGGAGGGCAAACTTTGTTGGCTTTGATCTTGATGCGCTTTCAGTAGACGTGCCATTCAGCTGGATTGACAATCCAACCAACAGAGCTCCCAAAAGATAATGAGAGCATATACGCCACTGCACTACGCAACATGGTCCAAGCAGCCGAGACGCATCCAAAGCTAGTCCATCAACCGCTCTTCCAGCAAATGCTCTTGTCCATCTTGTTTGAATGGGCTCTGGCGAAATGCCAGTTCCGAAGAGCTCACGCCTACTTACACCAGTGGGAATCGCTGCTAGCTGGAGCTCTCATGAACCAACGCATTGAATCCATCTTGGCCAGAGGTACTTGGATCTACGTTCTTGGCTCACCTCAGCTTGCTAGTGCGACTCTACATGCGCCAAGAAGACTTCAGTGAGGCCAAGTCGCTCCTCCTGTCCTTAAACACAGACAAGATACCGCCGTATACTCGAGCCCGCATACTTTTCCACACGGCTCAAGTAATGTCGTGTCATGCTACTGCTTGGAATTGACGCCAAGTAGGTCAACATGCATGATGATGCGCCATTTGATGCACTCCCAGCTCTTCTTGAATGTCTAGCTCTGTGTGAAGAAACGCAATGCGACGCGGTTCTTCCAGAAGCCAAACTCCATCTTGTCAAACTCTACACTGCCATGGATCAAACTCAGGATGCTATTGCCCTCCTCAAAGTTGAATTCCCCCATGTACACTATGACACGTTTTGATGAAATTGACGCTCGTGTTGTAGGTTGTAGAGCACGCCAGTCTGCAGCTTCAAGCACAGTACGGTCTCGTCTTGGCTGAAGCATACGTGCTGAATCAAGCCTGGTCGGATGCAGTGGAGCTACTTCAGCAGAGTCAAGCTGCAGCCATGGCTGTTGAAGATCTCAAACTCACCCTCAACATTGGTCATTTGCTTGTACGTGTGCATCACCTACAGGGCGATCTGGATGGCCGTGAGCGCGAGGCAAAGAAATGCCTTTCCTGGGCAAAGGACATGCAGAAGAATGAAAGTATCGGCATCGAAGATGCCTTTGTCCTGACCGAACCATCCTCCATCTTGGATCTCGTGGCTTGTCGAGAGTAAATTGCAAATGGAGATGGAAAAATCAAAATATTTGTTTTCAAATTAATTGTTTCGAATATTATTATTGGCTGATTTTTGAGAAATTAAAATGGTTATTTTTTTAATTCAAGTATTTGATTGGCCGAATTTTGACCAATCCAAATTGTGTCCATTATTTTATTCGACACTCAAATAAAAATGCTCGTCGAAGGACCGACAGACCATGGCGGTATCCGCGTCAACTTGCGCCGGAAAGTCCAGATTCCAACGCGGCGACGGCTTGTTGACGCCAATACTACGTCAAATGAGATCCAATTCGATGAAGTTCCGCTTGGCGTTGGTGTTGGGTACGTCGTTGGATCCAAGGTGATGTCACGGGCCGAACGAAACGTTGTAGGACACACTACGCCGAGATCTACTTGGGATTGCCACCGCAGAAAGCATCAGTGATCATTGACACGGGCAGTCATATGACAGCATTGCCCTGCGCATCGTACGTTGTCATTTGGGAGTCTCAAGCTTGAGGTGAATAGATGTATCGACTGCGGGGAGCACACGGATCCGCCGTACGATTTGACGAAATCTACAACCGCAAACTACCTGACATGTGCTGAATATGGACACTGCTACTCGTGTGAGTCGAACCAATGCCGTGTGACGCAGAGTTATGCCGAAGGGAGCATGTGGAGTGCACTCATGGTGAGTGAACTCTGTTGGATTGGGTCACTCAATGAGAAAAACGCGCCATTCTACCTCTCGCACTACGGGATTCGCTTTCCCATCGGCTGTCAAACCAAAGAAACAGGTCTTTTCATTACGCAAAAGGAGAATGGCATCATGGGCATGTCCCAAGATCCATCTACACTTGTCCCGACGCTTGTCCAAGCTGGTATTCTCAAACGGAATCTCTTCTCGTTGTGCTTTGCCGACACTGGCGGCACAATGGTTCTCGGTGGTTTTGACCCTAAATTACACCTTGCCCCGCCCATGTACACACCATTGGTTTCCTCCACGTAAGTTGAAGACTTGCGATTTCTTTCCTCAGTTGATGCACCAACGTAGGGGCTGGTACACTGTCGAAGTGCTCGACATTTTGATCGGCAACACATCACTTGGAGTCTCTCCCTCTTGGTACAACAGGTAGACTCTCTCTTTAGCGGCCCATTTTTTGACTGCAACAGTGGCCGAGGTGTGATTGTTGACAGCGGCTCCACCGATACGTACTTTTCCTCAAGCATTCGATCGTCGTTCGAATCTCTGTTTCTCAAAGTCGCCGGGCGTCAATACGTCGAGGAAGAGTCATTCGAGCTTAGTCTTGCCGAGCAGCGCAAGCTTCCTGACGTTCAAATTGTTCTCCGAGGAAGCTCTGCTGGGTCTTCCGTCGTCTTGACGATTCCACCGAGGCAGTATTATACGACGACTACTGAAGGCACTCTTATCAACAATATTCACTTTAGCCAAGGCAGCGGCGGCGGTACACAGTTCAAACGCTCGCTATCTCATCCTGATTGTCCTCTTTTAGTCCTCGGTGCCAGTACAATGATGAATTTCAATGTGATCTTCGACGTGGACAAGCGACGAGTTGGTTTTGCGCCGTCGCAATGCAACCAAGACGATTCCAGTACTGCTACAAGAACTCCAACGCTTGTCTTGACATTTTGAATGTAGATTCCGCCGGTGTCAAGATCTCCAAAGGTCAATGGAAAGACAAGACGTTTTGGGAGTCGTACGGGACGATCGTATCCATTGCGCTGTTGTGTTCGCTGATTGGCGTCGGCATCTTTGGCGCTCGCTTCGTGTGGAGGCAATGCCGCAAGCGACACTGGACACAATTGTCTGCGGAAGACGTCACACCGCGAAATCAACCAAGTCCTCTCGCTGTCGAGGTACTAGCGTGTTGCCATGGTCGCTGCAAGTTGATTATTTCTGTTCGTAGGACGACGACAGCATGATGCATACTCCCGCGTCTCCCCAGCGCAAGTTGTCTCGGTCTCCTGACCTCCATTCGATCCAAGAACAGGAAGATGAAGGATAAAATTGAAGGCAACTACTACAGACGAGTCTTTACTTTGGGAACGCCGCCAGGTAACGCCGTGTCTCGCTTGTGCGGTTCGTTCATGGGAATGCCTTGATGTGTGTTGTATCCAAGCGGGCAGAGCCTCTCCTTGGTCGTCAAAAAGGCTTGGTTCATGATCTTCCCCAGCGTACACTCGGCCCACACTTCATGGCGCTTGCCTCGCAATGCCGATCCTGTGAGGTTGAGCGCTGGAATGTCCGTCCACTGCGTCGGCGGCGGCAATTGCAAGATCATGGCGTCGCATTTGAGGATGTCGTACGGAATATGGTACTTGTAAAAGTGCCATCCTTGGTCTTGAGCGTCGAGATAGCCATATTTTTGGCAGTAGTGGATCATCACGGGCGGATCCTTGGGCATGACAATGTCGAGCGTCGTGTCGTCGCATGGATTCGGCGTCGACTCCTCGAGGAAATTCCAAGAGTTCTTCTCGACTTTTGGCCACGTGGGACCCAAATTACTCAACAACGTGTGCTTGATCTTGTGGTTCCCCGCCGCGAGGCCATAGCCGTACATTTCAATCATCCAGTCGGTGTTCAACTTGCGCCCCTCGACGACAAACTTGCCGTAGTCGTCGATCATGCGGAGCCAGTCGTTCTTTGTGAGAATGTACGGCGGTCCTGAGCCAGCGTAGAACTCCCGTCCTTCTTCTTGCGTGACGTTCATGCACGGCTTTCCCTTGCAGATGATATCTTTCTTGTCCTTGTTGGCAGTATCAAACCATCCCCCGCCGTAGTACGCTGTCCAGTCTCCAGCAAGAGCGTAGCCGTCTTCAACCGTGTCGAGGATATCGCGATCTTGAATCTTTCCATGGTAATACTTGGTCACATTTCGTCCGAGATTCACACGCAAGGGCTGGAAAAAGAAGAAATCGACATCGATCAGTGCAATCGGCATATTCCCACGGGCGCCGGCTGGTTCTTTGGCTGTGTGCAGAAAATTTTTGAGCGAATATGGTTTGTTGTATGGTGTGTAGTCATCTTTGACACCTGGTTCGGGATGACGATTGTAGCTTGGCGTGAAGTGACGGTGGAAGTCGTAGTAGAACGTCGGCTCACTGCTCACTCGCACAACACCTTCTTCATTGCAGCCCGAGACGATTTCCGTGATCGGTCCGCGTTGGCCGACCTTGGAGGCGGAGATTTGCAAAGCCGCGCTGAGGAAATGTCGATTGGGTTGGTCGCAGCTCGTGCTGTAGACAATATGGACGTACGTGTTGTCGTAGGCATCGCTCTGGTACACCTTTTGAATATCCACGGCGGCTTTCTCGACAATCTTTTCGATAGGCTTGTCCACGTAGACAATTTGGACGGTGGTGTTTTTCGCGTCCTGGTGATGCGCGACGCTGCTCGACCGGACGACAAAATCGCTCTCGACATTGAGGGCAATAAAGCCCAGGCCCATGACTGCGATAATCGCCACAAGGATCCACATGGGCTGTCTAGAGAGAGGCTGCAGCGGTGGCACCGGTGCCGCTGCTCGGTCGGCCATATCTCCTTCCACTTTGGGGAGAGATTGAAATGTCGTCATGTGATTGGTGGAGGACACAATATCCGGAAGGTGCGGGTTTTATCCGGACGACCCGAGATAACAACCGCGCGACTCGTCGTCCCGAAAAAAACTGGCCACGACGGAATCTCGTTCTGCGCTCGAGCTGGAAGCTGGGGCTGAGATGGAGACTCAGCCGACTTGGGCCTGGCTTTGTCGTCAATGGACTGTCGCTGTCACGGCGTACGATATCAAAGATTCTGATTGTGTGCATGTTATCCAATGTGTGGGATCATATGATATGGACCATTGCTTAGGGGCTGCTGTGGGTTTGTGGCACGTCTTTTGACGCTGTCTTCAAGCCGTCCATGGAGCCAACTAGCTTCAGAGTCTCTACAGCGGGGAATGGCGTTCGGATCGTCTTTGACAAGAACGTCGTCAAGGGTTAATGCTCAAGGGGTTGAAGGGGTTGACATCTGATTGTGGGGACACCACTGCATCACAGCCCCACAAGCTCATTGCACGACTGCGGTTGGTGGCAAATTACGATCGACACGGCAGTTGTTCTCTGTCTTCGATGGAGACTTGGAAGCTGAAGGTTGTCGATCGTGGATACTCCAACCTCGCTACCAACACGCCATCCAACTGACAAACCCATGTCCAATCACACACAGTGGACACGTGACATCGTACTCTCGACATGATCGTTTCGTCTGTACATGCGTTCGAGACTGACGATTTGCTCTTTTTATAGACGAGGCCGCCATGGTTGCTAGTATGAATCTCTCGACGCTCGTCCATGTGATCTTCAGCACGAGCTGCGACCAACACCATCGCCAATTGCTCTCGGCGGCGCTACAAGTCTCAGCGACGCGAGTCAACCATGTCGGACCGATCACTGAACTCACCTCGGGATGTACACCCGAGCAAATCGACACGATCAGGGCGGAACCCAAGTTCTACGACGACTTCCACCACCATTTCACTCCAGCGTTCAGCCCGCATCCATATCCTGACATCAACGACGCGTACACAGCGTACAACAAGCCCTTCTCCATGCAGCATTTCCTGTGCCATGCCGTGCCACCCGTCGGCCTTGGAGAAAACATGGTCGACGCGGATTTTGTCTTTTTGAAGCCACTGCGGGTCAACACTGGCGCCAACATGAGTGCTTACTACGGTGGATCTCTCCGAGACGCGGCGACGATTACAGACACGGTTGCGGATGGCTCTGCCTTAGCCCAAGACTGGTCGATTTACTACGGTGGTGGCTGGTTCAATGCCGACGTGAAGGCCAGAAAGGAAGCCGTCTGTGCTGGCCAGCCTTGCATCAACGTCACGCAGCAAGAAGGCAAAGAATACTACTCGAGCGTCGGCCCGCCATACATCATGACTCGAAACGACGCTTTGAAATTCGTCGGCGATTATTGCAACTTTACAGTGCGCGCTCGTCAAGTCGTCGACGACTGGATGGTCGAGATGTACGCCTACGGCCTGGCCGCGGCCAACCATGGGATCAAACACACTCCGCTGTCGAACTTGGGGCCATCCATGCCTCGTGGACAGCAGCAGTCGTGGAACTTTTTGCCAGAGGAGATGGAGAATCCATGCAGCAGTGGATCGCTC
Organism: Aphanomyces euteiches; assembly: GCA_021527685.1. Lineage (NCBI taxonomy): Eukaryota > Oomycota > Saprolegniomycetes > Saprolegniales > Verrucalvaceae > Aphanomyces > Aphanomyces euteiches. Next base: position 380,669 of record JAJGMV010000194.1, read on the forward strand.
GAAGTTTGGATTCCAGACGGAGCACCCGTCATGATCCACTACTGCCAGAGTTTTGCTCTCGCTGAAAACGACCAAGACGGCTATCATTTCTTCAAGTACCAGCTCCCACTCAACATTCTGGCATGCGACTCGATGTTGTTGGCTTTGCCACCGCCTTCTCAATGGACAGAAATTGACGCGATGGGACTCGAAGGATGGCCACTCCAGTCGAAGCGCCATGAGATCTGGGCGGAGTGCACGTTGGCCAAACTCATGAACCAGAATTTGATCACAATCAAGGAGAAGCTCTGTCCGCGTGGATTCAACTCCCATCGCGGTCTTCCCATGAATGAACGAGTGGCCCGTGCATCAGCCTTTGCGCAGATATCGAGCTAGAACTCCCGAGAGCAATCTTATGTGTTGTCATACGTTTGAAATGTCGCTATCATTCCTTCAACGACTACTTGCTGGCGGCAGTCAAGCTCGGCAAGCTCATAGCGCCCCCTACCGACAGAATTGATGGATTCATTGTCAATGACAGAATCAATTTCCAGCAGAAGCACATTTGAGGGCTTTCAAACACTGGCTTGATATCGTTGAATATGATGAATATTCCGACACAATTTGTCGATGATTGGTCGAAACTTGACATCAACATTAGGACAATTAGGAAGTCCTGATTTACGTGTTGTAGGTATATTCGTGTTGGCCCCGAGCGCCCGGGAGGCCGTCTGCGCAAGCGCGGCCGGACGAGAGCGCGGATCTAAGCATCTCGTGTTAACCAAATGATCTTTATTTAATTCTCATCGGGATAGGCGGCAGGTAGGCCTGCAAGGCCGTGCCGCCACCCTGATGAGGCCTGTTCAACTAGGATATTAAATATCCTATTTAGTTTCGGTTAATGTCGGAACCGTGTCGGAACCGACGGGCGGTGTCGGAATATTCATCCTATCGACAAAATAGGAGATATCAAATTAGAGAATTTGCTTTTCCTTTTTGTTTCTTCGAAAAGCATAAGTTCCTTCAGAGGCAACGTACAGTACCATAATTTTCGGCCAACGAAAAGTTAAACTCGAAAAGCTGAGTCGAAACAAAAGCAACTGATTCCCCATCACATCAAGGTTGCCTGATTCAAGCTTTAAAACACGATTTTCGGTGTCATTGTTGTGAAAGAAAATGAAAAAACAGAATATTTTATCGCGGTCATAAAAAGACCAAAAATGAACTATGACCGCAGTCATGACCGAGAAAACTCCATATAGTTCTGAAAAATATATCTGCAAAGTATTATTTAGGGCCCGTCAGGATACACATAAAAAAATATTGTGATAATTCGTTACTACTAGTAGTGTTGAATACTCTGCATTTCGGGAAATAATACAAACCATGGATTATATTATCACAATAATTTTATTTTTGGACTGTCTGGATTCCCATAAAAATAAAGTGAAATTTGAGAATTTGACCGAATTATACAATATTGGTCCAAATATACGACTTGGAGTAGTATATTTTTTATTGCGATAATCGACCGATTTTGGAATAATTTTTTGCAATAAAATTTATTGAATATGTGCATCCAGACAGCGAATTATACAATATTTAAAATTATGCCATAATGGTCAAATTATTGCGATTTATCATGATAATGAGGGGTATCCAGACGGGCCCTTAAGTCTGACCAATCAGACATAAATTAGTTGTGAAAATTGTATTTGATTGGTCAAAACTAGCTAAAAGTCTGCATTATTGAGGAATTTGATGGGGTATTTATCACTCTCAAGTGTGATCCACGGTGTGATTTCTCCTGCGAGTCATTTTTATGGAAAACACATAAACCGAAAAACACGGTAATTATCTGGCCGAATTAACTGGATCGTAGTGACGAGAACCTGACAAATTCCATTTTCTATCATATTTCCTGAGCTTCGTTTGATTGTCAATTGATGGAAGAATAGAGAATTCGTCAGGACAATACCTCGACGATTGGCTTGACTAGGGATGCCAATGTAATACGGAATGCATAGGAATATGTAGCATCAATGCAATATGAATAGTAAATTTATTATGAGTTTCGTATGACCATAATTAAATCAAGTAAATTATATCTTGGGTTGTTCATTCGCTGACGTCAGTTTCTTCCTTAGGTCGCATCACAAACATGATCATGTAGGCATGGCACCTCCAAGAGATCCTATATAGCATCATTTCAATGAAAGTAGGACTAAAAAGAAGACCCTTAAAGCAACATACAAGTACTGCACGAATGTTTGGGTTATAGGTGACCAAATCAACTATGCAAGCTCCATGCAAACTGCCCATGTCGCCCACGCAACATATCGTTAGAAGTTTTACTTGTAGGCGATAGAAGTATGACCAGCAGCGCGCAGCACGAAATTCACGATCAACTCCCCAATGAAAGGAAGTTGAAGTTATATTTATTGTTGGCTACAGCTACCCATGCCAGCGCTTTGTCCTTCTCTATATTTGACAATGTTTACTTTGTAGCATTTTTACGGGACCTTAACTCTGTGTATAATTTGCCTTCTCGCCGTGTTATTGTGGCTGTCTGCTCGACAAGGTATTCAATGACCTGCAAAAGAAATTGTTTTCTCAACCTAGAAATTCGAACAGTTTCGGTTTCTCTGTTGGTGGTGCTATGAATATCAATAGCATACAGGTCCTTAACTTTATGGAAGTCGCACTTGTTAAATGCATTGTACTTGGACCTGTGCACCGAGCTTATTTCCAAGCCTTTAAAATTGATGATCTTCTCTTAAACGCGCTGGTCTAAGGCCAATGCTATGTTCTCTAGAGTTCAAACTGTTCAATCTCCTCAATGCATTCTGAACAAAATTCCTTTTGATGCAGATGTTGTAACTATTATCAATGATTGAACCTTTTGAAGTGGTCTAGCATTGTTGAACAATGTGCTGTATCCAATCAGTGCTTGTCTTCAAGACTTGGAAACCGACACAGCCCCATGTCCTTAGTTTATGCATCTAATCTATATGTGAAAGTTTCGATTGCTAAATTGATCTCAACTCGAAATTGTCTTGATTTATCTCAATTTTGGTTGTTCCAAGACGTAGGCGAGATTTAAAACGATTTACTCTCCATGCCATGCATTGACAGCTTGCACAGATCAACTTTTTGTCAAGTTGATAAGCAAATTCGAAAGTACTTATGGATCGAAATATGTTGCATGTGGGATTGGAAGACTAAATGTGCAGCGTGTGAAAGCATTAAGACATCTAGGTCGACGCAATGCAAGCACTTGTGATTTGATGCTTGATAAGTTTGGAATGCTTTTAGATAAATTTGATTCCTTGGGTGATGGTTTTACCCCGTTTGTGCAACCTGCATTACGGTGGGTTACACTTGCAGGTGAATTTCCAACTTTTGCCCCTGTTCTCAAACGATTACACAAAAATCCTGGTGGTGCAGTCGAAGCAAAGCGCAATCATAAAGTCGCCAAGCAGGTCCACAGTACAAAAATGTTGAAAAACAAGTTTATATTTCATGTAACACCCCTCAATTGTCTCTAGTTCCCTGCATTGAAATCTCGTCGAGGATCTTTTTTGCAGCATTTACTGAAGGTTGCAAACGAGTCAACAGAAAATGTACCTCCTGATAGTATACTACAAAACGATAATGTTGACGATGGTGGTGAAGATTCACTAGATGAAGACGGGCTCGACTCTTTTGATGACATCGATGGAGTCAAGATTTCATAATCTTGTATTCTGCACATTTCACATAGATATACGCATTTGCCGATTGTACCACTAATAAATTTGAGACTGCTTGAAGAAACTGCCAAGATGTCATTGTTAGCCAGAGGTTAGCCCAAGGATTTAGCCATGGGGATAATAAAACTGAATAGGGAAAGGTTATCCATATGAACATGGATGATTGTGTAAAGAGCCCACGGTTTATGGGTAACCAGCTAAGGTTCGTCTAGCACGACCCTCAGTCTAATCCAATTGGCAAACGGCACACATCATAGAGATGATGCGTGTCGTTGGCCAGCTTTAACTTGCTCCATGTATTTAACGAATGCATGGCTGTGAGGAGGCAACCGTCAAGACAGTTAGTAGAACACACACAAGAAAGGTGGCTCAACCGGGGTAAATTAGAAAATAAACTTATACGACCCACGTATGGGAATTATCAGATCTTCCAAATGGTCAAAAAGCCCTTCCATGCCATTGGGTATTTAGTATAAAATGTATGACTAATGGCCAGCTTGATCGTTATAAAGCTAGAATAGTGGCCCAAGGTTGCCAGCAACAGCTAGGAATAAACTGTAGTGAGATATACTCTCCAGTAGCACTATACGAGTCACTTCGTCTAGTATTAGCGATCACGACTATCCCCAATATGGAGTGCCACCAGATGGAACCCCCCGCTGCTGTTGATTGATATTTCAAGTGCCCCCTGCCCCCTCCCCGCCACAACTCCATGACCGACTCCTGCGCGTCCGACAAAGGTCTTAGCGACCTGAAATTTCACGGCAAGAAGGCGACATTCACGGCATGGAAGGCCCGCTTTATCGCCCACCTCAAAGCGCTTTCAACTACCCACGACTACGAGCGATCCGAGAAGGGACAAGGCTCTATCATTTGGCGCATTATGATTGGCTGAAATTGCAGCCAATCATCGACGTTGAAAAACTCGCCAAGTCGCTCAAGCTGGACATCACGGCTGACGTTGAGGCCTTGGAGGCCGAAAGACTCAAGCGTTATTACTACCTACACATGCAAGAGTCTACAGTTCGTGGCCTATTGGGCAAAGTGTTGCCAAATGAGCTTTTAGTTCAGCTGCAAGGGACGATCAACAACCCTGATCTACCTATCCACGAGGCGTGGAAGAATGTCGTTACTGCCTTTCTGAACGGACCTCTTGACGAGGTGATATATATGCGACAGCCGCAAGGCTTTATCCCTGACGGCACCAGGGTGCTTAAACTACGAAAGAGCTTATAATGCCTGCGCCAGGCTCCTACTATATGGTATAATGTCCTACACAACTTTCTAACTGGCATGGGTTTTGTCGGTTGCTATAAAAAGTATTGCATATACGTACAAACAGTGGGAGAATTATAGGATGTGTTTAACGCACAAAATCAATATTGGGTTAAATTAGTTGTTGTATGTTGATGACATCACAATAGTATCTCCAAGTATGGAAAGCATGAGATGGATAAAATGTGATTTATCTGCCAGGATTAAAATGAAAGACCTAGGTGATATCAACTTTCTCCTGAAAATGGAGGTTAAATGTGATCGTCAAAAAAAAATCATGACGATTCCCAATATCAGTACATTTCTGACCTCCTTGAGAAATACGGGATGACAGATTGAATCCCTGGATCGACAACCCAGGTTGTCGGTTTAAAGCTTAAAGCTGAAAGCAATATGTCGAAGGAGGAGATGGAGTCTCAATCTTTTGACTTTAGGGAACAAATAGGATCCTTACAGTATCTGGTTAGGGGTACCAGACCTGATATAGCAAATGAAGTAAGAGATTTTAGCCGATTTCTCTCCTGTTATAATGAAACACATTGGCTAGCGGCCTTAAGGATCCTGAGATACTTGAAAGGAACGTCTACATATGGTCTCTACTTAAGCGGTGACGCCGAACGAGTAGCGTACGATTTGTTTACAGACGCCTATTTCGCGAGTCAACCTAGACATCGTAAATCCGTCATTGGTTATCTTATCCGGATGGCTGGGATTTGTGTCTGCTGGGCAAGTTCGAAGCAGCATTGTATAACTCTTTCTACTTCAGAGTCAGAATTAATAACCCTAAGTGAGGGCTGTAAAGAGTGTGAATGGATTTATGCCCTATAACTGAAATGGGAATGGCATCAAAACGCCCGATTAGTGTATGGTGTGACAGCAAAGCCACAATTGCCTGTGTTAAGAACCCAGGAAATTACAAAGGCAACAAGCATGTTGATATCAGACATCTATTTACTAGAGATCTATAAGAAAATAGATCTTAAATATTGTCCTACAAAGGAAACGGTAGCTGATATCCTAACAAAACCCCTTGCTAAGCAACAGTTTGCTTATCTAAGATCTAAAATGGGAGTTAGGGATCTCAATGTGGCTAAGCCATAGAGCTCTTAGTGGGATAATGAAACACAATAAGGAAAGGTTATCCATATGAACATGGATGATTGTGTAAAGAGCCCATGGTTTATGGGTAACCAGCTGAGGATCGTCTAGCACGACCCTCAGCCCAATCCAATTGGCAAACGGCACACATCATAGAGATGATGCGCGTCGTTGGCCGGCTTTAACTTGCTCCATGTATTTAACGAATGCATGGCTGTGAGGAGGCAACCGTCTTGACGGTTGCCACCACCAATTGGCTATGCTATTACGTGGGTCATATAAGTTTACTTTCTAATCTACCACGGTTGAGCCACCTTTCTTGTCTGTGTTCTACTACCCCCCCCCGCCGCCGTTGATTGATAATCATGTCGTCAAACGAGAAACTTGACAGCTATAGTTTCTCCATTGAAAATAAAAGATGTCAATAGGATAATAGTTTGCACCTGACAAACTTCATACATTTAACATTTGAACCTGCATCTACGTCATAAAAGCACCAGAAACCTCTACGTTACAAATCTATGATCTCGAGGTCAACCTGATGAAGGTGTTGGATTATACGATGTATACACGTGTTGGGAACGGTGCGGTCTAAACAGTCCTCTTCATTCTTTTGTTTCTGACACTCTCAATATCATGATGAAGTTGGTGATGTCCCTTATAGAAAAAGCTGATTTTCATTGTTCGTTTGGTTGTGCAGCACATGCATGCAGCAATTTGGCATTAGACATTTTGCGGTAATTTCTGTTTTGAATCATTCTACTGAAGCGAGGCAAACTTGTGAAAAGAGAAAGGTAGTCGTACTTATTGAACGCGGTGTACTGGGAACAGTACACAAAGCTTATTTATAAGCCTTCAGAGCGGACAGCCTTCTCGAAAACACGTTGGTGGGTGGCAATGTTTTCGATAGGTTAAACTGTACAAACGTTTTGGGTTAATTTGCTTCTTCAATGCATGTTGAAAATTATTCGAAGTGATAGAGAGGTTCTAGCAACTGTGTTAAATTTTTCCTTTTTGAGTGGTCTAGCATTGTAGCTACAGCTCGATTTCTCAACAAAATGGTTGAAAGAAACGAATCATTCTAGCTTGACACGATGCCAATTATCTGAATGAAGTTACTATGGTTGTCTTTGCGATTATATCCCCAAATTGAGCTCGTTGCAGCAACAGCGAAAGCTTCGTTTTGTAGAAATTCATGTTGTTTCAAGGGGTGTTTTTCGAGATGTGATCGTCAAGACAACTCCAAATTCTTGATATCTTTGACAGGATGGAATGATCTGAATGAAGAAACTCCAACTTGAACTCGTTAAACAACCATCATAAAAACATTGATAATTATTGCATGAAATTCTATTCACATTCAATAGAGATTATCATCGCTATCAGCGAAAATTGCCTATTACTCGGCAAACGCTTTCTTCAAATCTTAGATGTCGACCAAACCCATTTATTTATCTTGTAGAATAAGACCGTTATCATCTCGAGGGTTTAAATGTCCATCCACTTTCTCAAGTCGGTATATACAAATTTGGCTTGGAAAAAGAGGCATTCACTCTCGTTTGACGTTAGTGACCCATTTCCCTGGCAAGTACTTTGTTGACTGTGTATTGCGCTTCTTGAAAGCAGGTGATAAGATCAAACTTTGACCATCATGTGCAACATCTTCTGTTTGATTTTTCTCAAACTTGCGGCATTCGTTCTTTTCGCTACTACTCAAGCGATCTCCAGCAATTACTTTGACTAGCCTAGATTCTAAATTTGGGATGTTAACGATGGGTGCATCACGTCGAATGCGGTCGTAAAGGCTTGGAAACTTCTCCATAATTGCATAAAAACACCAAACAGTACCCAATAATGTCAACTTAGAGTCTTGAAGCTGTATGAATACTTCTTGAAAAATCTTGAACTGTGCTCGAAGTTCAAGCAGCTCATGTATTTCTTCATCCGTAAGCACTTTTGATGGTATATCATGTCTGTTTCCAGTTGTAACATCCACCGAACTCAAAGCTTCGTGTATTTCGATATATCTGGCGACCATTATAAACGTACTTGACTAGCGTGTAACATTTCGCATGATGGGCTACAATTTGAACGACTTCCGAAGCACTGCTCCTCATTTAACCAATCCAAAATAATTCACGAGCAAATTTATTTTAGAAAGAATTGACTCCCGTGGTTCCAAGTGTTCTTGAACGGCAAGGTTAAACGTATGGCTAGCACAACCGATGAAGGGTACTGCTCCAACATGACGACCTAGTGCTTGGTTTACCGAGCAATTGTCGCCGAAGAAGAACACAATGGACGACCATGTCTTTCAAACACCGATAGTTAGTGTATCGGCGATGAGATCGTAGTGGATCTGAGTACTCAAGTCTTCCTCGCCTTCAAGGGGTCGAAAGGCCAACAACAAAAATCACCTTAACGTGCAGTAAGGATGTCATCTGTGCCTTTTTGACAATCTTCCTCATAAACAGGAAAAATTGTAATGATGTGACGTCCTGAGCTTTGCCATCCATCAATGACAAGTCCAAATAGAGCAGGCAGAATGTGCGAAATTTCCCTGTACCCTGGTACACAAGCTTTCCACATACTTCTTCATCGTCTTCGACGAGATCTTCGACATTTGCGCACTCTAGCGGGTGAGCAGGCTCTCGAAAAAATTGAGCAGCAGTCGCTCCATGATAAGAGTAGAGCGCGCGCACAATGTCACCCGTTGTCGGACTTTATTTCAGCAGTTTGACAAATGAGGCAGGAGAATGAGAGCAGGAGAGTCCTGAAAACCTCCAACAACGTAATTATCATAAATATTAGTATTAGAGTGAAAATTTCAGAGAAAGATGTTCAAAAGACGAGACAACCAATACGCTTTTTAAAGTAGGATATTTCGCCGTCTCTATCCAGTGAAAAAGTTGATTCAAAATTGAAGTGTCTCTTTTTGACTGCCATTTTTGAAGTCAACAAAGAGTGTTAAATGATTGGTCAATACATTGACATTATTCGTGGGCATTCTCAAACATGGCAGAGAAGACGTCGCGTTGGTCGAAGGCGAAGTTGCCGTTGAAGAAGGATATTCTAGAGCGCCTAAAGATGCTCAAAGGCACGTCCACATCTCCATTTCATCCGAGGCATGCAAGAAGAAGCTGGTGTGGACGGACAAGATGGACCATACTCTCTTGGACCTTCGCAACATGCAGATTTCTATTTTTTGGGAGAATCTACCTTTGCGCTTTATTTTGATTGCTGGCCGGAGCGCTGACATGTCGTCCCTCATGAACAAATATCAAGCGTTCTAATTGGAGTTCTCAAAGTTGCAATGACAACTAGACAACGAAACAGGCAATGCAACTGAGAGGCCCATTGACTTCCCTTCGTATAGGGAATCTCTCGACAGCACTCGACTCAACATAGCCACCGCCATGTGTATGGTAATGTACAGTCACAACAAATCGATCTCATGCGCTGAAGACCGCTGTATGATGGAGTGGCGTATGAATTTCGCCCCACCGGTCCTCAAAAAGCTCTGCAACAGCATTAAACGCACAGCGTCTGCACCTCAAATTCCGCTACAACCATTCTGGGGTCATCTTGAACGCGTTACCACGTATCACTCCTGATACTGTATCGATGGCATCGTTTCGCACCGTCAGCACGTCCATCGGCTGTGGCAGCGGCCGCCACCATCGCCACAGCAAAGACAACGACTGAAATGTCAATCAGATATTTATTTGGACATAAAGAAATAAATATTTGTATGTAAATGTTAAAAAGAGACCACAAGACATTGCTGATGTCTTTTTGCAAATAGTGATGAAAACAAAGACCCGGATGATTTTGATTGGTTCCGTCTTTGCGAAGATTGTAATCAAAAGAGGCTCTTAAAGATGATTCCTTTTTGAATGCTGCAAAAAAACTTCATTAAATCCTTCGACCAACATCAAAATGGATAAAAAATTAGAAAGCGATTCTGGTACATACTGAAGCAACGGGAAATTGAGTATATGATAGATCCAGCGACAAGATGTGGATCTGATATGATCGATGATGATCAAACGAGTCCAATTTTGCAGCTTCAAGAAATTGCTGTCACTAAAGGCTATACTACAGAAAATTCCATGTCGCACTTGAGATTGATGAATATGCCCATTTATTTGATGGGACACGGACAAATATAATTAAACTAATGGCAAATTTCAATTATAACACGTTTTGGGCAACCAATGGCCGACGACATTTCCCAATCCTTTACCGAGTTGCTTTGCTCGTCAATTCAGTCCCTACTTCAAAACCTGCAGCAGATCGTGCTTGGAGTATTTATAACTTGCTTCACACGAAAAGACGAAATCAACTTCACCACTCAAATAGCACTCAATTAGTCAAGTTGTACATAAATTTGAAGAAAGATCAAACAGAGCTCTTCTAAAGCATATCAATTTGCGCAACTCTTGTGACACTTCACCCTGGCTATGAAAGGTGCCGTTACCGTGCCTGCATCGCAGAGTTGACGACCATTATTTAGATTCGAGCAAAACAGCACACAGAGATATGGGTGGTAATTTTTTTGAGCAATATCCTTTCCCACTCGCTCATAACTTCCCATCCATAATGTTTCATCCTTACATTTTAAGCCTTTTCATTTTCGAATAAATTCATGGTTTTGACTAAAAGCGAATTGATTTTGAATTAAATCTCATCACACTGAATTGGTGTGTGTCAGTGTGTGTTGGTGGCTGATCGATTCTGAATGGATGTATAACTTTATTCAATCAGAGAATCCCGTTCACTTCTGAATCGATTCGAAAACTCGGTCGATTCAAACCTTTCCTCACAATTTTGTATCTAACGCACAATAATGCAAAATCATGATCAACCAAAGACAGGGTACAAGAACTCTGAGGTCTTTTCTACCCAACTCGGAATCCATCAGACACAATGTTGCAGATGTTTCAAGGATTCTCGTGTGACATGAAGATAGACGTAAAATTTTGAACATCGAATGTTGCTCCTAGTATGAGGGTCCAAGACCCAAGAGGTTTGGGCGATTTGAAGTTAGAGAATCCTATAATTGACATGCATTACAAGAGTAACTAATTTCCAACTTTGTTTGACTCAAGAATATGCTTGGATGGGTGATGGTTTGCTGTTATAGCCAAAATAGGGTGAAATAGTCATTTCATAGTATTCTCTTTTTCACCCAAATTTGTATTTTTCTACTATTATAAAATTGAATTCTTTTCCAAATCGATTCGATCATACTGAAGTCAAGTATAAATGGCAGGTACAGTAAATTGGCCAAATAAATTTCACGTGTGTTTGCGTGAATTTGGTAAATACTCGATTCTGATTCGCTTATAGATTTGCAGCTCGATTTGAAAATTCGATTCATTTCAGACCCCTCTCACAATAATTTCGAATGAAATCGACAATAGAGATATTGCGCATATCGAGATTATACCATAGACTATACTATAGGATTATACTAATTGTATAATTCACTGAAAAGTCGGATTGCGCACCTCTTTTTTTATTATAGAAGAGACTATAAAATATGATAATTTCTCAAGAGGATGGGCAATTCATGACCAGCCATTGAGTTGCAAATTTGCCCTTTGAGGAGATAATGAATCCTTCTATGTTCGCTCTCCTTGCTGCTGGGGGTGACGATGACCTTATGTTGTTGCTTCTGAAACGCAGTATTCGTGAACGGCTGATGATACCTCAAGAAAGGTTTCAACTTGCTCCTGCATTTGACCAAGCATGCCTTGCTCTGTTCAGGTTTTCTAAAGCCGACTTTAGCACTTGCATACTTAATATGATTGAAGACCGCTTACGCTTTGGCGCAGTCTCCTGAGGATTGACACATTTTATATGTACTACATTGTATGATATATAACCGTAGACTGAGAACATGGGTTGATATGAAGTTGAATACAAGTCACATTAGAGGACTTTCGCAACCGGTTCGAGTTGAGATTCAATTGGAGATAGAGACCCTGTTGTTCACTCTGGCTGTGAACTGAAACTTGATGCAAAATGCATCTTTCGAAGTGTTTGGTTTTGGATTAAGTGATATATCGAGTTTTAGGGTACCTGAGTTGATCTCATCACCAACGATCGAGTTGGAGCTGGTGTGATGGACCATGATGAATCCAAGTTGTCGGTTGAGGAGACCATGCGGGATGGTTTTGACGTCGGCGATGTGAATTAGACCCACGAGTACGCCAGTGCAAGCCGTCATCGAAAAAAGGTTGCCGCGGTATACGACGTTATATTGCTTCAAGTGATCAATGCATTTCGTCCTTGGCGAGCGCCTGCAGGCACGGCCAGCAGCATCATGAAGGTGTTTGACGACATTGCTGTACATTGTGCTTAGCACAACAACTTTGGAGTAAAGAAAAACGGGCCAGCCCTCCGTACGCGCTTCTCAACGCTCGTGAAGGAATAGTGGTCAGATCAATGCAAATCAATACGTCAGTCTGGATCGATCGAGGAATTTAGAGAGCGGGGTTCTGCTCCAAGGCATTGTATCTCAAATAGACGATTGCAACGAGCGTATGTGCGAGGAAAAATCACTGAAAGATATTGAGTCATTGGCTCTGCTTAAGTCGGGTAAAGTCATGAAGCGACTCGCAATGGACGAACTCATGGACGGCGATACTAACTTTGATGCTGGCAATGATTACAATGATGAAAAATCCACAACAACGGACGGATCATCCAACCTGGTACGTGATCTCAAATGAGAGGGCAAACTGAAGCGACGGTCGAAGATATCGAAGTCGGAGCGAATCAGCGCGATCTCGGATTCTCTTGTAAAGGCTCTTTCTGTCACTGACGACGAGCAACGGCAGAAGCAGGGTTTTGAAATGCAGAAAATGCAATTCAAAAGAGATCAAGCTCGATTAGAGAGTGAATACCAACGGGAAGAAGCTGCTCGCCAGAGACAATTTGAGGCAGAAGAAGCCGCTCGAAGTCGACAACATGAGCTTAGAATGGAAGATTGACGAGCGCAAGCTGATCGTGAACGTGAGAAGATGATGCAGGAGTTTGTCCTCCAAATTCTCAGCAATCAAAGATAAACAGAATAAACTAGGGTTGATTTAAGTACCTATCTAGACTTGGAGACAGCAGATCAAAGTACATTGAGATTTGATTCCCCAGAGGTTGCATGCATGTGTGGCGATTTGTCAACAGAACTGGTGCGAAGAAATTCTTGCTCACTGGTGCTTGTCTTACACGCTGCTTCTTGTCCCAGTTCATGTACTCCCACAAGATTTTCACCAGATGAAATCCCCATTCCACACATTCTCGAACAGAGCTCACATCCCGGTTGAATTGAGCCGACATTGGATGAGGATACACGGAAGCAGAGGTCCCAAACGTACTCGAGCCATAAGCAGGATCGCCATAAATCAATTTTCCTCAGAAGAGGCCAGTATTATCTTTCTCCATCAAATCCAGAAGGCCGCTAAAATTGAGAACTGTTCAGTCATGACGCCTTCCTTCAACAGGGCCATAAAGGCTCACAATAACTCCATCGGGTGCTTGAACACTCTGCCAATTGAAACAATGGCGACGAGGAAGGCTATTAAACAACGACTTTGTAGATTTTCGTGCTGTGACATAGCATTCTTGCGAGGACTTGGTCGTGAAACATACTGCCTGGCACCATCGATAACCCCCCCAACAACATCGAAGCGGCGCACCATCGACATGAATCACATGGCAGTACTGGACGATCCTTTCACGAACAATAGTTTCGTTGAAATACAAGCGATCGCGATGTTGACTGTATAGAATAGCAACAGTTGCTTTGATGAGACTGCTACATGAAGCCGTAGAGCGGTCAAATTCGTTTGACAGCGTAAACAGCTTGAAAGCCTCTGAGAGTCGATGACAAACAAGTGCGAGTGCTTCGACGCGTGATATATTGTCACGTTCGATTGTGACGATGCCATTTTCAGGGTGAGCCAGTTTATGTGCGAGCTCGCGTAATTGAGGCATTTTAAATCGATATCGTGCAATCGAAACCGCATTGATGACCATTTCATCAAAAGATGACGACTTTTCAACGCTTGGATGTGCATCTCGGAGGCGGAAGCAGTTGGCAGTGATCAATATGCTCATGCCCTTGACGAAGCGCTTCTTGTTGCGGTGCGCTAGGATCGAAACCCGAGCCAAGACTTCAATCGCTTGGTCACCTGAGAGTTTCGGACCAACGAACACCATCACGCTTTGTTTCCAAGATGCACTCTGAAACTGAATTGTGTCGTTGAGATAGCATCAACTTTGCTCAAACCTACCCCTGGATGAGTTTAGACTTGAAATTTTACCCTAAACCACGTCTACTTCAAAGTGAATCTGAAACCTTTTCGATTTTCGCAAAGCCCGCTTCCTTTTTTCTAAATTGGGGTCGAGAAGTAGATATTTATATCCTGCTAAAATGAATATATATTGTATATTTATTCTTTCCCATTCCGCAATTGGACGCTTAAACTTAATATTTTACAGAACCAAAATCAGATATTCCTGCTCGAAAAACATAACTATTTCAAAAATTAGTTCAATAGCTATTTAGTCCGACTATCCTTCGATAAAGTCAATTTTATAGCCTAGTAACACTAATTTCGATTAAGTTAACAATTTTATCTTGAAAATACTTGATAAAGTACATTTTGAGTTTAATTAACTGAAAGGGACAGACACGGGACAACTTCCCGACAATCACCACCCAAATCTTCACCCTGGCGCAGTCATGAGACTGCGACTATCATGTTTCAAAAATATGTGTATTTAGGGGTTTGTTGCTGGATTATAAAATGCCCCCAAACGCAATTTATAGTCCAGATGACAAGGCAAATTTGACAATAGATATATGTTCTCAAAGGTACCTGTGAAATCTGATCTCTATACTAGTAGTACAATCTCTCGATTTGCGCAAAGTCTCTGATATCTATCGTGGAGAGGTTTTTTTGATATTCATGAAAACTCAAGACACATTTACTCTACACTGTAAATACATTCAAAACGCAAGTATTTTTCTGTGAATTCTGGAGAATATGAAATCCTTTTCCACCAATCCCAACACTACGCCAACAAGTACTCGTGAAGCGTCGTAAAAGCTCCATCCAGAGGTCCTCGACAACACTTTCTTGACTTGGACGAGCGTTTTCGAGAGAACTCTTTATTATCGTGGAGACAGTACGTTGAAGATTCCACATATCAACAAGCAGGGGCAGCGCAAAAGAGGCATTGGCTTTGTCTTGCTTGGTCCGAAAAATAAAATAATTGTTGACATTTTATGTATAGATATTTGAGCGATACGACAAATTTAACCGACAACACCTGTGTTGTAGGTTAAATTTGTATATCTATTACTTAAAACTCTAAGAAAAACCCAGATAAGTACGAGAGTAAAATGGACATACAAACCTCAAGGCAACCAGGGGGGGAAATGGACATACTTCATCCAAGTACAACCATGACTAATCTCCACATACTTTATCCAAGTACAACAACGAGTAATCTCCACATACTTTATCCAAGTACAACAAGGAGTAATCTTTCAACCTATATTAAACCTACAGCCTGTATTAAACCTTAATTCGGATAATTATCTGGAAGGTTTAATACCATCCATGGATATTCCGATCTGATAGATATTTCCTTGGACAAAGTGAACACTGTCATGTCACCGAGACCAAGGAAAGAATCGGACATTTCTCTAGGCTTAATGTTGGTTCCATGAAAGGGCATCATTGAATGCACACTCAATAAGGCATCGTGTTCGAACACAAATTTCAACCCCGCAAGTTCGTTCATGCACCCATGATGGTGGACGTGGCAGTTAATTTAAGAGATAAAATATCGATAATAACAGGTATTCAGTTTAACAGTATGTTGAGTGTCACTTCACTACAACCGCGTGATTCAAAACTACGATAATTTATTTTTATACTTAAAATAGTGTATGCAGTACACTAAATTTGGCAGTGTTTACTGTATAGTCAGCACTACCCGATGCCAGTTGTCGACAATATTAATAATAAGGGCCTGTCTGGGTGCACATTAAAAAATATTGTGATAATTCGTTATTGAGTATTCTGCATTTTGGGAAAATAATACAAACTATGGATTATATTATCACAATAATTTTATTGTTGGACTGTCTGGATTCCCATGAAAATAAAGTAGAAATAAAGTAAATTTGAGAATTTGACCGAGTTATACAATATTGGTCAAAATATACGACTTTGAGTAGCATATTTTTTATTGCGATAATGGACCGATTTTGGAATATTTTTTTGCAATAAAATTTATTGAATATGTGGATCCAGACAGCGAATTATACAATATTTAAAATTATACCATAATGGTCAAATTATTGCGATTTATCATGATAATGAGGGGTATCCAGACGGGCGCTAAAACAATTCCACATACAAAAAGAAAATATTTTCCTACTATTTAAAATAATACTTTCCAAACACATTTGAATGGCAGTTGGGTTTTTCTTGGACGATGCAAGGTGAGATGCATGTGCAGAAAAAGCCGCCGTATTATCCTTCCAGATAATTATCCGGAAATCCATGGATATTTCCTTGGACAGAACAAAGCGACATGGAATGCAATCAACATTGTCATGTATTAGATGTAGGTTTTCGAATAGCTATCAATAAGCCTTTAAAATACATACTATCTGTTGCCGTTTCAGGACATGAAATGATCAAGGTAATATTGAACGTCGTCAGTTTGAACAATCTTGGCCTTCATATCCTATTTCACACGTACCTCCCACACACTTTCCATTCAATGTTAGAGGAGTTTCAACTTTCAACAGCGGCTGACTTGCTGACTGTTTCTTTCATAAACCTGTCGAACGTGTAGTCCGAGACATCGGCCAAGTAATATAGACTGTCAATTGCAAATATCAAGACAAGTAAATCACTCTTATTGTTTATATTTAGCGGGGATCAACTGGAGTGGTATTCTTTTTCTAAAGATAAGGATTTAGTAGTTCTCCTTCAATGACGCGCAATATGGGGGTTGATACTGTATCTGGATAATATATTCTTTAATGAAGGCACACACACAGTTCGTCATTTGTCAGATACTACAGGTTGAAAGAGTCCAGTATAGTTCCTTTGTGAGATGAAAGATTACTGGGGTTTTTTCGGGCGATGCAAGGTGAATGCATGTCTTAGGACAGGTTCACTCGGGCCGAAAAGGCCGCTGAATAAGTGGTCAACAAACTTTGCAGTAAAGTGACGAGCACTTTCGGCAACTTTAAGCCTTACCCCTGCCAGAGGCTTGGGCCCCAGAAGGCAAATTCAGACGAGATATGCGACAGTAACGAATGTGGGCCTCTTTGGCTCAAAGGGACAACTGTAACGTATGTTTTATGATGCATCAGTACGCTGTTGAGGCCGTAGACCACATGGTACAAGATTAGATGGACAACGCGCTTTGTTTTGTTGGAAAGGTCATCATATTCTCGGGCGGTTTCAAGGAAATGCATCCTGTTGCATGAGGAACCGCTACCTTTGGAGAAAGGTCGCAAATTTTCATTTGACGGTAAACATGAGCTTGACCAACAACAAATCAGATAGTGTTCAAGAGTTTGCTGCATTGCTCAAGTCTATTGGTCATGGAACATACCATACATGTACCGAACTCGGTGTCGATATTATTCTACTCACTGATGATTCCAGAACCTGTCTTCTGGCATGGTTAGCTTTACGTTGCCATGTCAAGAGCCCAAGCAAAAGGGAACATTAAGGTTTTGGTCGCAAATGGACAGTACGATGGACTGCCCGGAATGTAAACAAAAAAATATTGTGTATCAAGAAGCATAAGTGAAACTATGGAGGCCAATTCGAAGTAAAATATGAAAGAAGTGAATAAGAATGCCAGGTAAATACCGTCTCCTTAGTCTCAAAATAATATGATCTCTGATTGGATACTTTATTTTTCTTTTGGTACGAGTGAACGGTTTTCTGGTCAGGCAGGACATGATCTATCTCCTCATGAAAAAAAGAAATCAACATTCAAGAGTAGCCAATGAGAATACTTCTATTACAATCCACCCAGGGGCGTAGCCCTGGCCTCACCCTAGTGTTATTGCATTTTCCACGATTTGTGCGAAAAGGAAAAAAAACTACTTTTGTCATTTTAAAAATATGTTCATTTTATCCGGATGATTGAATGAATATCTGCACCATAAATTATAATATCAGCAGGATGTCCCGTCCAAGCGGATTGTGGAATGAGCGACGACTTCAGCAGCTCGTCATGGACCCCGACACAGAAGGGAAGACCCCATCGCAAATTGTGAGATTCATGCCAAAGACTCTGCACTGCAGAACCGCCCATCTGTGTCGAGGTCCATGACGAGCTGCTGAGGTCGTCGCTCATTCCACAATCCACTTGGACGGGATATCCTGGTGATACAGTCTACTCTACCAGTAGGGACCCCCATCAAAATTTATATACCTCAACATTTTATCAAAAATTTGACTATAAAGGATTACTTCCAAACATGAACTAGGCAACATTGAGTTCAGTGGATGGCAAGACATGAAGCTCCTCTGGTCGATAGTGAGATACAAACCGCACATGCTTCCAGCAGTTTGAAATGGTATGCGCAGTGACTTCACTCCATGCCTCATACAACCATTCTAGGCCTTCTCGCATGGTGCATTGGTAAGGGTTTTTGATGCCGGCATCGGATTTCACCATGGCATTCTGCATCAACTTTGCCTTGTGTCGCTTTTTTGTTGCAGCAATGATGCCCGCATCTTGGGGTTGAAGCAAACATGTTGTGTTCACCGGTAGGAAATGCAACACAACTTGCTTAGCGGCTTGATGTTCTTGTGAGTAGATACATTGTCAAGGAGTAGCAAGGTTTTACGGTTCTCTCGTGCCATTGCATCGTTCAAACTTTCAAGCCAATCCTCGAAGAAACTTCGAGTCATCCATGATTTTTTGTTGCTACGGTAAGTGAAGCCATGCTCGGATGGAGTCTTACCATTGAAGCAGCGTGGTCGAACCGCAGACCCAATGACAAAAGGGGGCAATTTCTCGCTGCCATCGGCATTTGCCGTGAACAACACCGACACTCGCTTTTTGGATTGTTTTCGCCCCGGCCTGGGCTTGGTGGCAAGACTTCGACTTGGTTGTGCATTCCATGGTAAGCCTGATTCGTCGCAGTTGAATATGTCACGCAACGCATAGGACTCAGTGAGCTTCGTCAATTCTGGTATGGCATTTTCGGCAGCTGCATGGTTCGCGTGTCCACTCTCGCCATGCAAGACGAATTCGCGAATATTGTGCCGTTTCTTGAATCCAGTGAGCCATCCACTGGATAGCTTGAGTTGATCCCCATGGCCGATCGTTTCCAGAATTGATTGAGCTTTCATAGTTATGAGTTGACCAGATAATGCGACGCAGTCATTTTCTTTGTCTTGAAACCACGACCACAACTGCGTCTCAAGCTCTGACGATGTGAAAGGATGAATCTGTTTTCGTGCAGCTTGGACGTCATCAGTGTCCAAATCTTGGAGCCGCGACTTCGCTTGAAGAATACGAGTGATGGTGGACTTACTTGGCGGCTTGTCGAGTTTGAATTCTCTCGTTGCCCACAACATTAAAGCATTTCGAGTCCAGTTGGGATTTATGTCGTGCATCTTGACAATAGATATCTTCTGTTTAAGGGTTAAATGTTGACGCATGGTCAAATTAAAGAGTAATGGACATCTTGCATGTCAAAACATTCTCAACACCTCATCGCAATTGCCAGTCATTTGAAAATTTGATTTGAAAATTTGAATTGCTCGATACCTTGTAACTTGCACAACTTTCATACTTGATTGCCTCTTAGAAGCTTTACTCGCAATGTGGTTGATGACCCCGTATCTCATCAGTTCATCTCAATTCCTCATCAGTTGCTTGAAATTCTATAAATTTATACCTCCCTTCCTTAAATTCTCTTTAAATTGATATTTTCGGAGGGGTCCTTACTGGTAGAGTAGACTGTATTATAATTTATGGTGCTCAATCATCCGGATAAAATGAACATATTTTTAAAATGACAAAAGTAGTTTTTTTCCTTTTCGCACAAATCGTGGAAAATAAAATGCACCGGTCCTTATGCCCAAATTTGAACCAGAGACATGGTGAACGGAGCTTCATTCGCGTCGCTGCAGCCTCTTAACAGACAGCCCACGTGGATCCTCGTGGCGATTTGTACAGTTATTGGATTGGGCTTTGTCGCTCTCGACATTGAGATCGGCTTTGTCGATCTGTCCAGTAGCGTCTCGCATCCCCAAGACGTGAAAGACGCTACCGTTAAAATTGTCCATGCCAACAAGCTGATCGAGAAGATCGTGGACAAACCTTCCGTGGGTTTTCAAAGAGAGTACCAGAACGATGCCTACGACAACACGTACGTCCATGTCGTCTACAGCATGAGCTGCGACCAACCCAATCGACCTCTCCAGAGCGCGGCATTGCAAATCTCCGCCTCCAAGGTCGGCCACCGCGGACCGATCACGGAGATCATCTCGGGTTGCAACGAGGACGATATCATACGGGTAAGCAACGAACCGACGTTCTACTACGACTTCCACCGTCACTTCACGCCAAGCTACCATCGTCATCCCGAACCCGGTATCGACGACAACTACGTGCCGTACAACAAGCCATACTCGCTCAAAAACTTTCTACACGCGGCCAAAGTATCAGTCGGCGCTCGTGACAATATGTCAATTGCGTTGGTTGACATCGATTTCGCCTTTTTCCAGCCCTTGCGTGTGAATCTCGGACGAAATGTGACCAAGTATTACCATGGAAAGATTCAAGATCGCGACATCCTCGACACGGTTGAAGACGGCTACGCTCTTGCTGGAGACTGGACAGCGTACTACGGCGGGGGATGGTTCGATGCTGCCAACAAATACAAGAAAGATGCCATCTGCAAGGGAAAGCCGTGCATGAACGTCACTGAAGAAGAAGGACGGGAGTTCTACGCTGGCTCAGGACCGCCGTACATTCTCACAAAGAACGACTGGCTCCGCATGATAGACGATTACTGCAAATTTGTCGTGGAGGGACGTAAGTTGGATTCAGATTGGATGATTGAAATGTACGGCTATGGCCTCGCGGCGGGGAACCACAAGATCAAGCACATGTTGCTGGGAAATTTGGGTCCAACATGGCCAAGACTTGAGAAGAACTTATGGAATTTCCTCGACGAGACGATGCCAAATCCATGCGATAACACCACGCTCGACATTGTCATGCCCAAGGATCCACCCGTGATGATCCATTACTGCCAAAAATATGGCTATCTCGACGCTGAAGACCAGGGATGGCACTTTTACAAGTACCATATTCCGTACGACATCCTCAAATGTGACGCCATGATCTTGCAATTACCGCCGCCGACGCAGTGGACGGACATTCCAACGCTAAATCTCACAGGACGGGGATTGAATACCAAGCGCCATGAAATCTGGGCCATGTGTACGCTGGCGAAGATCATGAACCAAGCCATTCTGACGATGAAAGAGAAACTCTGCCCGCTTGGCTACAATACATTTGAAGGCATTCCCATGAACGAACCGAACGTGCGAGACACAGCGTTGCCAGGCAGCGTTCCCAAAGTAATGGACGATCCCTTCGAGGACTGGTGATGCAAATTTGCATCACATTCTGATATGCGGCTTGATTTGCAGACAAGGCCGGCCGGTGCCGTGAAGAATTTTTTTGGGCCTCAGGCGGCCGGCCTTCCTTGGAGAGTGTTTGTCTCGGAACGTTTGTCACTGTATCACAGCTAATCCAATCACAGGGGTTGTCGGTTAAATTTGTCGTATCGCTCAATTATCTATACATATTATGATTCTCCGTCAAATTTTCTATGTAATGATACTATTATTGTGAACTTTTTCTGGTCGTCTGTCGAGCTTGTGGCGACTTTGCTCGGAAATATTCCGCTGGAATGAAGGAGTCTATGATGTGTGCTTTAGGATTTCAGTTGCCCTCACAAATGCACCCGTTCAAGACAATCCATTGCGCGACGACGACTGCGCCTATATCATCGTCGTTTCGATCGACTTGTCTCAATCGGCGAAGAAATTGCTCGAAAGCGTCGTCACTCTCAAGCAAAGTGCCGGGGCAAACGCTGGATTCTACTTGGAGTTGGAATCAACGAGCTTCCAAGAGCTGAGTAGAAGAGTGGAGTTCTGAGTAGCTAAGCAGTCGATATATTTACTGTAAACTTTCTGTGTTTACTCAGTCCTTTCAGTATAGTCGCGCTTTTTGTTCAGTGTCGTGGCCAGTACGAAAAGACTGGGTAAATACGCAACTCTTCAGTGATTACTCGGAGCACACCGAATACGATGTACTTGGTAACGGCTAGGAACATCTAATTGATACAATGCGCCGTATTGAAAATCGTACCTTGTACTTCCATTTTCGTGATGCCATTATTGATCATACAGTATCTGGTAACACACCCTCTCAAATGAATACTAATACATTTGTAGTATCCTCCAAAAAACATATCTACCGTACCTCGAAGTACTTGTACTATTAATTGTACTACGCACTACCTCTGATTGGTAATAAGTGCAGGCAGTGACAAAAAGTGGTGATGCTGTCATCGGATTGGCACACAAATCAGTGGAGAAGATTGCTCAGCACAAATTGAATCTAGCCATATTTTTTAATCTATTTTATTCTGTGGTCTGAACAAGTTGTGGCGATGGAAAGACTCCATACAAATTCCAAGTCTAATCTCACAAATGACCAACGGGCCGCGATCTACCAAGTTCTACTGATGCGTAGCCACAATGGACGGGTTTCAAGATCCATAATGAACAACGTTTGCCACGACTACGGAATACACTCATCCACAGGCTGGAGAATATGGAAACGGGGCAATGACAGCCGCACATCCGACCGACCAGCGGACGTTCGCTCAAAGAAACATTTGTGTGGCCGGAATAAACGCTACTCGATCGCTGAAGTCGAGGGTCTCATAAAGGCTGTACCTCACCATCAACGACAAACACATCGTGTCCTTGCCAAAGCCTCCGGACTGTCCACTTGGGTGATTTGGAAGTACATTCGACATAAATGGATCTCACGTCGATCAAGCTGGTCCAAGCCAAAGCTGACAACACGACACAAGGAAGTCCGCCTTGACTTTTGCAGCCATCATTTGTCAGAAGCAGGTAATCGTGAATACAATGACATGTACAATGTTGTTCATATTGATGAGAAATGGTTCTATCTCACGAAGGTGCGACGACGTCTGTATCTGTGGCACGACGAAGCTGTACCCTCTCGCGTTTTACAGTCAAAAGGTCATATCACTAAAGTGATGTTTTTGGTGGCTATTGCACGGCCAAGATTGACTTGGGATGGCAAGCTGGGCTGCTGGCCTTTCGTTCAAGAGACGTTTGCTATCCGTTCAAGCATCAATCGTCCTGCTGGTACTCCTGTGCTATCGACAATTGTGGTGACAAAAAATGTGTATCGCGAATATCTTTTGTCGAAAGTGCTCCCTGCAATTAAAATGATGTGGATCAGTGAGCATGGACAAGACAATGGCACGATTTTTATCTAACACGACAATGCTCGACCCCATGTGAGTGTTGATGATGCCATGTTTGCCGCTAGAGCCAAAGAGCTCGACCTGAATGTTCGACTGATAAACCAACCCGCTCAATCCCCAGATCTGAATGTACTGGATCTGGGGCTTTTCAACTCAATTCAGTCGCTACAGCAACAAATGGAATGCCGTACAATGGAGGACCTGATTTGTGCTGTTCAAGAGGCGTTTACACAGCTGCCTGCAATGACATTGGAGAAGACGTTTCGAACTTGGCGACGAGTCATGCTCGCTTGGGTTGAATGCCACGGGGATAATACATTCAAGATTCCTCGCAGTAAGAAAGACGAAGACTACACGGCTGCACTTGAACTGATGAATTTGCGTCTTGAAGAGGAAGATCGTCTGAATGAAGTGTACGATCTGATGAATGCATTTTCGTTGTAAACTTTTTAAATACAGATTCATTTCACTTGAATATTCTATATAGCTGAATGTCCGCCTGCAGCTATTGCCAATCAGAGGTAGTAGTATTGTGCTATGCACATATTTTGGCTATTGCACGCTGCAAATCGTTGATTTATTGAAGTGTAACGATGGGTTTAGAACCGTGTTCAAGAAGATAAGCTGAAGTGTATCATGGGTTTCTTGGAGCTCCCTTGCAAATGTAGTCAGAGTTACCGAAGGATTTGGGCAATTCACAGCTTTTTGCATCCTTTAAAGTGCATTTCAACTCCATGCCGATGAAAGTCGTAATAGTTGAGAGAAATGAACTTATATTTAACACACGTGTTTCCATATACTTGAGATGACACAAAGCAAGGACATGCGATGGAGATCTATTGTTTTGCGCTACGTCTATGGTATATCTGTCGAAGACATCAGCCTTCTCCTGGGCATGCCGACAAGATCGATTATTCGATGGAATCAACAATTCACGAGCTTTGGTCATGTCAGCACTAAGACCGCTGACAAGAGGACATCACGATGGCCCGATAATGTGGTGGACTTTGTGAAACAGTACGTCAGTGATCACCCATGTTTTTATCTCGAGGAACTCAAAGCTGAATTGATTTACCATCATCCAAATCTTTTTTTGTTAGTACCTCGACAATATGTACAGCCCTGCGATGTGATTTGGGCCTCTCACGGAAGGTATTAGAGAGGAGAGCGCGCAAAAGCTCTCAGTGAGAAGTACATATGTAATATGATAGACTGAAGCCGTTTTACACCAATCCAACTCAGCTGGTTTTTGTTGACGAGCAATCAAAAGATGGCAGGGATGCTCTAAGGAAGTTATCTCCTCAGAGCATCCCTGCCTATCTCTCAACGGAGCACATCAGCCATCGTGAATTTGCCCTTTTCCCGAGACGATTGCAATGGTTTTCTTGGTTGGGATTTTGTTGATGGAACTTTTGATCGAGCTCAATTTTATTGAATTCTCTGCGAAAAAATTATCCCCCTGCTAAATCCTTGGCCTTTACCTCGGTCTATTATGATATTGGACAATGCGAAAATCCACATGAATAAAGAATTGGAAGATGCAGTTCACGCTCGTGGAGCTTTGATGTTCTTTTTGCCTCCTTACTGTCCCCATTTGAATCCGATTGAGACAGCTTTTGCTCAGCTAAACATTGGACACAAAAATACCCGTTTGCCTTCAGGTATGACATCAAACTAACGCTTGATGTTGCATTAGTGTGTTGAATGGAGTCAAATGAGCCTCATCAAATTGGCTTAATTAGAGACTTTTAGCAAAGCTGTAATTTGAAAAAAACTTCGGGTTACTCGCATCTACGAACTTCGAGGTTGATGAAATTCCCGACGGGATTTGCATTTTACATACGAAATGGAATGCGCAATTCGTGTATTTGAATTCCAAATTCCATGAAATTGTTGACCAATCACGTTTGATTATGTGGGACAGTGCTCAGCACTTGCGCTTGACATGTGAAGCAATGAAGGCCATCCATTGATACTCTTCTTTGCTTCTCATGTCAAGCGCAAGTGCTCCCGTAAAATATGATGTGTGGACGGAGAGTCTGGAAACATCGCTTCTTCGAGAAATTACACGGATCGAGCCATTAGCTGCTGAGCACGGCGAACTGCTACCGAGATGGAAATCTATTGCAGCCAATCTCATCGATCAAGAGCCAAAATAAGTAGAGACCGGTGTCTCAATCCTCTCGCTAGCCGTAGTTGTTCTAGACTTCGCATGGGTAGCTTCAAGAATGATCATTATGTGTGCTCACCAGTCAGCTAAACCTCCGTCTCGGCCAATTATATGCCATTTGGCTCGGAGTAATGCATTACACACTGAAATTTGGTATTCCAGGTTTGCTAAACGTGGAATCTCAAATGTACGAATCAAATTCCCCACCCACAACTCGAACGTAGTGCCAGTCCTGTAATTTGCCAAATTACAGGACTGCTAAAAGTCTCTAATATCTTCCACCACAGTGGATACGAACACGACAGTCTAGACAAGGAGAAATTTCAATGAGTAGTTGTATTTAAGCTTTACGCAACACTCATGAATCTAGTATTGAATTTCACTCTCACTTATATGGTCTGTGTCATCAACATTTGTTGTGGGGGCAGCTGTGGCAGCTGGGGGCCTGAATGGAGCCAGAAGAGAATAAGGAGATAAACCCAGTGACCTGCGTAAATCTTCAAAGTTTACTTGTATTAGTACGACGACGCCATTCATTTGGATACGAATTTCAGCAAAATCACTGGAGTTCGCAAAACTTGTAGATTGATGCCGTTGATTTATTCTTTCCATTTGCTCCTTGATGTATCGGAGCTGTTGATTTGTTCGTGTTTGCGGCAAATCGGCTCCTCAATTTATCTTGCATATGTAGTACTCACGTATTGCAACTGTTTGATTAGTACAAAGAATGTGTCATCATATACCAGTGTTGACTTTGAACGAGATGCAGAATTATTTGAGTTGTAGCATCGGCAATTTCTTTCACTCGATCGGAGATTCTGCATCGAAGCGAAGCGTACGAGTCTTCGGCGACATCATAAAACATGGTTGTTGGCTCCTTTTCAGCCGATGTTCGGCTATTTCCATGCGGCGTCCCAATTTTGACCGTCAACGTAACACCAACTCGTCCAGGCATTGGCACTTGACTGCTCATGGGCACTTGCTCTCGTCGACGAATGATGAAATGAATATAATGAATTTAATCTGCCTGAATTGTTCTAAAATCTTAATCTCCACATTAAAATCAACATATCCACTCTGATTGACGGAATAAGGCGGTATTTGCAGTTATCAGTAGTTTGATTGGTTCATTAGAAAGAACAAACGAAGAGCTTTCATTGGGTGATTTCAGCGACTTCCAGATCAAAAATGTGTCGAGATGGTCGACCGTCAAAGTTTTAGATATTCGACGACCAGTAGAGTATGATGTGC
The DNA here is from genome assembly GCA_021527685.1 of Aphanomyces euteiches. NCBI lineage: Eukaryota > Oomycota > Saprolegniomycetes > Saprolegniales > Verrucalvaceae > Aphanomyces > Aphanomyces euteiches. Next base: position 407,808 of record JAJGMV010000194.1, read on the forward strand.
GTTGCGGTCATTTCTAAATCTACAGCGATCACACTTGGCGCTATTGATGTCTGAGTCACGCTCAACACACCAACCAAGCCAAATGTCGTTCGCGGCAAGCCGCGGGGCCACCAGGTCCCAAACATTAACCGACGGCGAGCGCCATGGCATCTTGGCGATGCTTCTCGAAAGCTCGAAAGACGGCCGACGGAAGCATGGGTCTATTGGCCACGTAGCAAAGAGGTTCAATTGCCACTGCGATACGGTCAGCAAGGTGTGGAAATCTTGGGAGAAAACGCGAGACATTGACGCCGCCGAACTCCTCCTGACGTTCAAGAAAAAAGGTATAAATTTCTAAAGTTATTAATTTTAAAGGTATTAATTTTCACAATATTCAAGGGAGATGTGGTGCTAAGCCAAGCGAACATCAATCGAAATCGAAACTGCAATCAAGCGACTGAAGATGCACCAGCGTCAAACATCCCGCTCCCTTGCGCATAATTCTGGAATCCCCAAGACGACCATATTTCGACATATGAAGAAAGAAGGAAGACTCAAGAGGGCATCATCTCGCTTGCGCCCCCTCTTGACTGAAGTCAACATGAAAGCAAGACTGGAGTTTGCCATGTCCTTTGTCAAAGAGGACCGTGAATTTGTCGACATGCACAATGTTGTACATGTCGACGAAAAATGGTTCGATTTGACAAAGGTCAATGGTAAATTCTATGTTTATGACGATGAAGAACTCCCGTTGCGTGCGACCAAGTCGAAGAATTTCATCACGAAGGTGATGTTTCTAGCCGCTGTCGCACGGCCACGGCACGATGAAGCCACGAACCAGTTCTTCGACGGAAAACTGGGCATGTGGCCGTTTGTGATTCAAGAGCCAGCCAAACGGACAAGCAAGAACAGGGCTCGTGACACCCTGATATCGACTCCGATATCTGTTACAAGTGAAGTCTACTTTGACATGCTTGTTTCGAATGTCCTGCCAGCAATCAAGCGTAAAATGTCGTTCATGAAGAATTCCAAGATTTTCATTCAACAGGACAATGCTGGCCCTCACTCAAAGTCTGTGAATCACAGATTCAACCAAGTTGGATCTTACGATGGCTGGAATGTGGCATTGAAAAATCAACCAGCGAACAGTCCAGACTTCAATGTGTTAGACTTAGGCTTCTTTAATTCTATTCAAAGTTTACAGTATCAGTCGACTCCATCGAATATCGATGAGTTGATAGATGCTGTTAATGATGCATTTTCCCAACTCTCGCATGAGACGTTGGCGAAAACATTTTTGACGCTTCAAAAAGTCATGGATCTGTCGATGGAGGTTGGTGGAGGAAACAACTTTAAGTTGCCCCACATGTATAAAGACAAGACCGGCATTGATTTGATCCGAACCAGCGTTGTGTGCAATATTGAAACAATTACGAAGACTCTGTGTGCCTTGAACTCTCGACTTGATGATGAGTTCGAGTTGGAGCAGCTTATGGAATCGACTGCTCATATAGGATTAAGAGCATTTCCAGCAGTGTTTCTATTTTTATTTCTATTGTCAAAACATCGGTTTTACGGATAATTTTTAGCAATTTATTCGATTATCCGAACAAATTCATGCTAATCTGGACACCAATGGCAACTCAACCCGAAAAATTACGGATAAATCCAATGAGTTGCTAGAATTTATCCGTAACTTCGATTAGAAATAGAAATAGAAACACTGCTGGAGATGCTCTAATGGATGAATAAATTTTCACAAGTGTTTACATTTTTCAAGTATAATCAATCAATACAAATAACAAGTATTTCATATGTTGTTTCTATTGCGGCCCAAAATTTAAAGGCAAATGTTACTTCTAATGCGGACCAGAGTAGTCGAATGTTATTCGAGGACGACTTAGATAACTCTGTATCATAATGTATCATTGTTTAAGAGCTTAATAACATGTGACAGAATAGCGAGTTTTCGGTCACTCACATTTAAGATTAGATTGGAAAAAACTCTCCAAAAATTGATAAACCCTCGAAAACACGTACTTAAAACTGCTCCTAATCCCAAATGCTTTTCGTTTTCAAGCCTCTGAATCTTAAATATGACTGGACGAGATACGTTTAAGATTACCGGATGGAAAATGCCGGACCCAGAAAGCATTCACCTTAAAGAATCAGTAGCCCTTGGTCGCAGCAAGTTCACCTGCTCACAAGACGTACTGTTGCTACACCAAGTGAACTTGACGCGACCTTGGCAGGCAGAGTATGGGAAAGTCATGCAGGCGTGGAAGGAAGTTGCGCTGGAGTTAGCCAACACGACCGCTCAGCGCGAGGATGTATGAGGCTATGAGGACCTCCATAATAGAAAGAAAGTCGTTGATGTCACCTTGCGTGTGGACCAAGACATGCTGGATGAGTGCCAATCTCTCATCGTTGGTCAGAACCTCAGGGAGCCGCATGAGGATGGAAAAGGAACAAATATTTTTTTATCCGGATCTTAAACCCCTGACTTTGAATACAACGAAAAACTCTCAAACGTCGACTTACTTTTCATATACAATTCCAACTTTTTTCCGAAACTTTTAGTTTAGGTTCGAAGCAAACCTCGTGGTGTCCGAAAACTCTCTAATGTCTGCAAAGCACAATACATTGTGCTGGTACATTTTATCGAAAAATAAATAATTTCCTTGACGTTGTTCAAGAAATATAATACTCCGGAGTATATTTCTTGAACAACGTCAAGTGCAATTCAACGTAAGGACAATAAATAATTGCTTTGGCTAGTCGAAATATATAAATATTTCATGTCATCTCAAGATACCCAATGAAATCTGCCCATTCCACTCACAGTAAATTCCAACACATTTGTGTCATTCCGACCAGCTGGCGACACCCATTCGCATGTTGTTAACAGTAAAGCTCCGTATCCGGATGACTGAACTTGGGTGCTCTGACCCATTTTCCCAGCTTTCGAGTTCAAGTTTGGCGAAAACGCAGCTCTTTCTTCCACGCGTTTTACGAGGCGCATTTGACACATCTTTCTACAGCCTCTGTCCTCGCGTGTTTCTGTAAACCAGCTCAAAATACTGTACATTTCCCATCAACAGCCCATGTCACGTGTTTGTACACGGTATGAAGTTCAGTGATTCGGTCGCAATTGTATTTGCACCAGTGAAATCTGGTCGGATAGAAATTCCTATATATTTCACACAAGCTTGACAAGAGATGGCGCAGTCGGTCGATGGAAAAGCCGTGCTTGTCGTCGACTCGCCGCCGTGTCAAGCTTGGCCCGCGGTCGCGATTCCATCGGTCGAATGGCTTCAATTCCACCGGGAGGATGGGACACTTGATACTGGTGAGATTCCTTCCATTCGACCGGGTGGAATACAAATGTCCGCCATTCCAACGCGATTTTTGTATTTGAATAAATTGGCTATTTTCCCCAAATATCTTGGAATTTGTATTCTTTTTTAAACTTTGAAAAAGACCCAGTTTGACACGCACCACGACAAGTGCGACGACAGCCCATGTGGACTTCGGCCGCAAAGCAATGCCGCTTTATTCACCTCGAATGCAACGCGACGCTCTTCCACGACACGTACAAAAGGTAGATCATGCGTTGCTCGCCACAGGACACTTCTCACATCCGACGTTTGTGTAGGAATAACAAAAGCTCGGGCAATAAACACTTGCGATGCTTCCCACACTGCTGCAAGGGACACAACTCGACCGGGTACTGTGGAAGCACGCTCCATGTTGAGACGACAAGCCAGTACAGTGACCTTGTCGTCTTTGCGAAGTTCGACTTGGAAGCGGAAAGCATGATGCATGTCGGCTCGGTTGTCCAAGTCCAAGCGTTCGACCAACCGCATTTCCTCAAGGGACATCGCATCGAGCGGGGGACTGCGCTCGGACATCCAACGGGCTCCCAAGTGTACGAAATCAACACGAAGCGCAATTCGTGGCACTACGGATGGGTCAGTTCTCGCTTCGTCAAGAGCACCGTGATGCATCAAATGAAGGTAGAGAATTTCTGTCGATCATGGTCGCTGAGTATTCTCGCTTGTAGGTCTTCTTCATGCTGCCATTCGATGCAGACGGTGGAATCTTGCTCTGCGTTGACATTCTCTGCTCCACGAGCTTCAAGATCGAATCGACGCGAACTGGAACAAAGCAGCAAGCCAAGATGAACCAGCTCAAGCAACAACAGCAACAGCTACCAGAATCTCTCGGCGACAACCGATCCAAGCGGCCGCATTTAGTCCTGGAAGACCCTGCGATCTATTCCATCACGTCCCCAAAGAAACAACCCCGCGTTGTCACGGTATCGCCTGTGCCGTGGCCATCCTACTCGGACTCATTGCCAACTTCATTGACGACAGTTCCAAAGCTACCGCAAGTCGCCTCGCAGCCACAACATCAGCCACAACCTCAGCACCATCAGCAAAGCCATCAGCAAAGCCATCACCATCACCACCATCACCACCATCACCAGCATCATCACCAGCAGCATCACCAGCAGCATCACCAGCAGCAGCAAATACAACAGTACCAGCAGTTCCAACAGCTCCAACAGCAGCCCGCACTGCCATCGCGGTCGTACAAGCAAGAGTACAAGCCGTCGTTCTTTTATCCCAACTCGCTGACGAGCGAAGTCGTGCTGGGCAACGACGACTTTCTAGATAGTCTCATCAACGGCATGGCCGAGGAAGACGACGCGACACCGAGGCGGTGAGGAAACGAGATAGAATCGTCATCTTTATAAATCAAACGCTTCTCGGGTCTTCTTGATCGATCGCGGAGACATGACGTAGCCTTCCGAGTCGAAGAACTCGTCGTCATCGCTCTCGTCTTCGTTACCGCGAAGACTCATCGGCTCTTCGCCAAGGGGAACACGCTCTTCTTCGTCCACTTGCACAGTCGACACTTTCGTCCACTGCGTCTTGGGCCGATCCTTTCGCCACCATTTGCGATAAGCAACGAGGGCCAAAACGACGACAGCACACAGTACAACGACAGCGATGAACTCGTTCGAGACATTGGCAGTGATGGATGCGCCAAAGTTGGACGATTCGTTCGTTGTTGCTGCCTTGACTGGACTTGACGCAGTGCTAGCCGGCGCAGCCGTCGTCGCTGTTGCATTGTGCTCTTGTGGGGCAGACGTCGTTGTTGTCTTTGGTGCTTCTGTAGTGGTTTGAGCAGGCGCGGCAGTCGTCGCAGCCTCGGGAGCACTACTGGGTTTGTCTTTAGCCTCGCTGGCATGTTCAGGCATTTCATTGTCGATGCCACGGTACTCTACAAGGCACTCACTGCATGAGGAAACAACGGTGATGCTGTCACGTACCGCATTTCGCAGGCACAAAGCCAACGCGCTTCTGGTCTGGGTCAAAGACAAAGTCGTGGTTGATCATAAAGTTGGCCCCGATCACTGCAAGTTCCTTAGGACAGCAGAGGATGTCATGACGTACCGCCGCCGGAAGCTTCGGTAAAAAAGAGTCCGCCGCAGTGTTTGCCGTCGGGGGAAAAGATTTGCGACGCTGGAACTGAAAAGACGACGTGTTGGCCAGACGTCGCGCTGAGCATTTCAATCTCAAGCGGTGGCATCTTGGCAATCTCTTCTTCGGAATAGCCAGCACAGTTGCTGCTTTCGTATTGCTTTCCAGTCACGGACAAGAAGAGACTCGCCCATGCGTCGGCAAACGCGCTGGGCAGGTAAGAATCCGTCGTGCCGCTGTCGACAATGACGTGGTGGCCACTGTTGGCGTGGCTGAGATCCACAGGAAGGATCTTGCTGCCGAAGCGGATCTCCGTGACGGTAACGCCATACCACCTAGAGCATGTTGAGATGCAGGAAGAGCTCGCTGTCTTTGTACCCATTCTGCATGGATGTAGCCGCGGCAAATTGAAGATCGCCTTCGTGATGACTCGTAGACAGAGTTCCGATCGCCATGGTCCCGCCATGCGCTGTGAAACAGAGCGCGAAGGAATTCGACTCAATTTTCTTCTCCTCGTAGAGCTTGCGGACCAAATTTGTTTCTACACGAGGATGTGTCAGGCTCAGGACGATGGAGGATATGGCTTACTTCCATTCGCAACGCCCAATATGCCATCTGCGACTTGAGAGACGAACAGACCTAAGGAGAAGCGTTCAGGGCCATTGATGAGAGCGACTCGAACCTGTTTCATGCGTTTGACAGCCAAACATGAACCGCGTGCTGTACGATTCGTTAAAGTGACGCACGGGATGGTCCACGGCATCCCCTAGCCAGACAAAATCCTCGACAACGACGGCTTGCCATGAACTCCCTTCAGTGTACGACTAGCACATCAACTCAATGAATCGATCAAGTACAACAAGCTTTACCTGAGATATACTGCATTGATCCTTGGCCCCGCAGTTTCCGCAAGCAAACGGAGGTTTACTCGAGCAAGTCGGGTATACTAATGTGGAGGATTTGCTCACGTCGAATGGTGGGTCGGTATGTTTCCCGCAACCATCACACCTACAAACGTGATGACCTTCTTTATCGAGAGAGACCAAATACCCCGCACATGGAAATGCCATGAGATGGCTTCCAGTGTCGACTATCACAGACGCTCGTTGAGGGGGCGTTCCAGCGTAAACCCATGTGAAGTGCGTGCTACAAAGCTTCGTTCAGCTGAAGGACGTTCATTAAACACACAAACCCGAGGCCCAGATTCAGCGGAATCGCTTCAAACTTGCCACTCTCCAAACTGCGCAGTCGGCCACCAGATTCAAAATCTCGCTTGATCTGAACGCGATCTTCAACGCGATGCAATTCCAAGCGATGGGCAGAGACGATGGAAGCACACAGCGCAAGAACTGCCGCCCCTCTTGCCATTGTGACCACCTTCCTTGCTGACACGTCGAAGAATAACTGCATGAAATTATTTAAGGGTCCAAATCCTTAAATAGCAAACTGAACTCAATTCATTTCACGAAAGTCCCCATACTCAAAAGCTCCCTAGCCTTCCAAGTCATCTCTTTATATACAAAAGGTGGTGTAGAAGAACATCTACCACGTTAGATCAATACGCATTCTGCTAGCCCAGATATGACTTCAAGCGGGAGAGATGAAATACCCTAAATAAATTACCCCTACACCCCTAAACCCCGCAACCCCAAATTCTTAAACCCTTTTTTCTGGATCGAAATGCATTCTTCAAGTGGCCACCAAGATGCCAGATCCCAAGCGCGCCTTTCCAGTGAATCCGCGCTATCCTGACGAGTTTCTCCGCAAGATCCCCAAGACAGATTTGCACTGTCACTTGGATGGATGTGTCCGTCCTGCGACACTCGTTGAGCTCGCCCAGCAGCAAGGGGTCGAACTCCCCACGTACGACGTCCCCCAACTCAACACGTGCGTCTTCAAGGAAACGTATGCGAACTTGGAAGAGTATTTGCAATGTTTTGATTATACCTGCGCAGTTTTACGAGATGGCCCTGCGCTGGAACGTGTGGCGTACGAACAAGCCGTGGATCAGTATGCAGTCGGCGTGCGATACTTTGAAACGCGGTTTGCGCCTCAATTGCTTGCGATCCCTGGGAAATTGTCTATAGAAGATATCCTCGTCCACGTGAATAATGGACTCAAGCGCGCGACGGATGAAGCCAACGCTGCTGAAGAAGTCGTCTCTGGTGCCGCTCCCAGGCACAATTACGGAATTATTGTTTGCGCGATGCGATTCTTCACTGAGGACTTTGGACCGTACTACAAGCAATTCTGCCAAGTGCATCATTACGAAGACCCACACCGACTGTACGGACTCGCGTCTATGGCGCTCATTACCCAAGCACACGCCGCGAAGGAGAACTTGAATCTCCCGATCGTTGCCCTTGATATTGCTGGGGCTGAAGACGGCTTTCCAGCCTCGGATCACGCGGAAGCCTATGCGTTTGCGCACAAAAAGTTCATGCACAAGACTGTGCATGCTGGAGAAGGCTACGGCCCAGAGAGCATCTTCCTGGCCATTACAGATCTCCATGCTGAGCGTATTGGCCACGGCTTTCACATCTTCCATGCTGATGAGATCCGCAAAGACATTACAGACGCCCAGAAGCAAGAGTACGTCGATGGATTGGCGCGGTACGTAGCCGACCGCCGCATTTGTCTTGAAGTGTGCGTCTCGTCGAACCTCCAGACCGTCCCTTCGATTGAAAACGATGCGGCGCGCCATCCTCTGAGTCAAATGGTCGACGAAAAGCTGGCTGTCACTCTCTGCACGGACAATTGCACTGTGAGCAAGACCAACATGCTGTCGGAAGTCCGACTGGCCGTCGATGCGCTCGACCTGCCGCCGTCGGAGCTTCGCCGCATTATCATCACGGGTTTTAAGAGAGCGTTCATGCCGCTGCCGTACAAGAAGAAGCGCAAGTACACGTACGATGTGATTGATTACTACGACAAGCTTGCGCGCGAGTACAACATTGTCTAAGTGGGAAGTTTGCGGAGCTTGTTGCGTTTGAAGTCGGCGCCGAGGAGCGACGTGTAGAGGCATCGGTCGTCCCCGCTTTTGTGGATCATGCCGTCGCGATAGACGAGATCGAATCCACCAACGCGATCTTCTTTGTTGGTCTTGACTCTATTTCCAGCGCTTAGAAAGAGCGCGCGCCGACGACAACGTACTTGTTTTCGAGATTGATGATGTCGAGCATGTCGTGGAGCATGCCGCACTTGAGCTGGTAGTCTTGCGACGTGTTGGCCGACAGCTACAAGACGACCACGATGAGATGAAGACAGAAAGACGGAGAACCGATGGCGACGCATTCACTTCGAGGAGCCACGGCTTGAGCGTGTCGTCGATCATGATGTCGTAGCCGTAGAGCTCAAAGCAGTGCTTGTCGCTGATGATGATCTTCTCGACGCTATGTCCAAGATGAAGCATGGAGAAGATGTCGACGACGAACCTCTGGAGGGAGCGGATGATGACCATTTGGATCTCGTAGAAGAGTCGGTCGACGCGTTCGCAGCCGTGTTTCGACATCATGTAGAGCTTGAGGCTCTTGAGATCCCATTTCCCGCCGTGCTTCTTGTTGTAGTGCTCGGATGTCTTTTGGATCGCGACATTCGTGAGATGGATGAAGGAATTCTCAATGTCGCTCGCTTGATTCGAGTAGCGCGAGTTCGTAAAGCGCGCAAAGCCGCTGCGGTAGAGATAGATCTCCAACGGACTGAAGGACGACACGAGCGCGTACAACCGCAAGTCAAACTACAAGCCAAGGGACACTGTCAACGAGGGGACGACAACGACGAGGAAGACCTTCTTGCCGCCGACAAGGTATGGATTCGAGATGTATTTCTGCACGACGTACGTCTCGACCTGTTGGTTCTCGGGCTTGTAGCGATAGTCCGTGCGCCAGTCGCTGATCTGACTCAGCTTCGTGAAGAGAAAGATGCCCTTCCCTTGCGCTCTACACGACGCATGAGCGCTGAGGAGAGCGGGGAAACGCACTTGCTAATGGGCTTCATGATCCAAATGCCCTGGTTGCGCTTGAATTCCTCGACAAACATGGAATACTCCCCAGGGAGGATGTACGTGATGGGAAAGAAGTCGTAGGGAAAGTCGTCGTTCCTGGAAGAGAGAGAGAAAGCGGTGAGATGGAAGTCGTCCCGGCGACTTACTTTTTCTGCGCCCGGCGAGCTCGCTTGAGGTTCTTGATGAGCAGATCCTTGCGGCAAAGTTCCCGTCCGTTGCGGAAATGGTTGACGCGCTGCGTGACGTCCAAGTGGACTGTGTCAAGCACATCGTAGATAAACTCCCGGTCGGCCCAGTAAAAGTCCCATTCGCCATCCGTGCTGCAGTTCAATCATGCAATGCTCGGTGTCATATTCTCTACCTTTCTTTCCATCCGCGGCGAAGCATCGCATCGTAGATCGTATTGCGAAACGTCGTCTTGAAGCGGATCGTCGAGTTGCTCGCTGGCTTGGCCTTGGCATTCTTGTCCACGATCCGACGCGGCCGAGCCTCCGCCTTCTTCTCGCTCATGAAACTGAACGGTCAGTTATTTCAGTTGCAGTTGTCGGGTCTTCCACCACCGTCCATTCTGCCGTAGGTGCGTCCATGATGAAGATATGGATCAAAGAACATCTCAAGGGCGATGACGCGAATGTTCTCGCACTTCCATACGTCTCATCCAAGCCACGAGGATCCACGATGGAGAGTCAGAACGACCGCCTTGCTATCTCAAGAACTACTGTACCGCCTGCATTTCATCCTGCGGCACTGAGTCAGAACCTTCCACGAGACTTTCAAGCGCATGTGCAACGATCGCCACTGTTCCATGCCTCCACTCCCCCGTCATGGCGAAGAGGTCTTCCTCGACCAAATCCTCTGCAGGTGACAAGGCCGCCTACGTCGTTGATCCTGTCTCCCGCCTAGTTTACGACCGTGCAACATCCATCTTTGACCACATGTCGATGTTATCCAGCATGACGCTCCACGCCTCACGTCGTTCCTCCCTTCATTTCCAGTTGCCGCCGAAATACGTCGTTGTCGTCGTCGTTCGGCGGTTCGTCGGTGGATTTGATGGAACTTACAAGTTGGAGACCGACTTGGGAAGCGTCTGGAGCGAGGAGACGTTCAATGGCTGGCGGTTGAACGTCCTAGAGATCGTCAGAAGGGCAGTCCTGGACGTTGCTTGACGTACAAATCGAAGATGGAAGGAGCGAGAGGCGTTGGGATGTCCGTCATGCTCGTGTTGTCGAGCCATCTAGCGAGAAAACAAGGGTTAGATGCGACCAAGATGGAAAAAACGCAACAGTTGAACGAGCTGCTTGGATGTCGCGATGAATTGCGGGAGTTTCGGCATGGGAAGGTTCTCAAGGGAGCTACGGAAGAGAGAGCGCGTATGAGTTTTTGCGCTCGGCGGCGACGTACAAGGATTCAAAGCTCGGGTGCATCACAAAGGCGTCCAAGTTGATCTTGCTGAAATTGCTCAGTTGCCTACGAAGAGAGAGCATGAGTTCGACGGAGGAGAGAGAGAGTCGTGACGGACAAGAAGGATTTGTTGAGTGTGTTGTTCCACTGGGAGAAGTCGCCGACGGCATCGATAAAGTCACGTCCATGGTCGAGACCATCGAGGATCGCATCCGAGTCGTACTCTGGGTCGAGCTGGAACAAGGTGGCGTTGGTGGCGAGACGGCGGCATTGATTGTCCACGACGCATTCCATCGTCGCATTGAGACACAGCGGTCCTGCCGTCATGATCCGTGTGGCGTTCAAATCGGTGTACGGACAAGTGGCGCTGCTTGTGGCCGTTCCAGTAAGGATCGCCGCTGCAAGGAACAGCGCTTGGAGGGTCTGCATGCTTGTTGAGAAATGAAGAGTGGATCCACGTGACACATGGGCCGCACAGACCCGACCGAGCACAAAACAATGGACATCTTGTCGCAAGACAACTTGATCCTATGAGTTGTTGCGTTGGTCACGCATGGACGAGTGCAGGATCGTGGAATAGGGACTTGAAGGGCTGCAAATTCGCCGAGCTTGCGCATTTGGACTTGTCCAACCTGACCGCGTTGTACGTTCCCGTCGTCGACGCCATGACAGCGCTGAATGCGAAATGCGTTGGAGTATTCAAAGGACTGGCGTGACGTCCATCATCAACGTCACACTGACGCCCAAGATCTTCAAAACCATGTCCGTGGCGCCGCTCGCCGTGGATTGACTCTCGTGTCGTAGTGAGCTCATGGGCAACCGCGTGACCAACTTTGTCCTCGACGACGCGTCCTACACAGCCGTGAACGCGCTCTCGCCTGCGCAAACCCAGGCGTTCAATTCATTCGCGGCAGCTCCCTACGGCTTCAATGCGACCAACGCGACGATCGTCCAGGACGCCGCTCTCTGCAACAAGACGGGCGGCGTTGTCAAGCCGCTTTGGGAAATGCACGCCGATGTCACGAAACAAACGTTCACCGTCTGCGTCGTCCAGTCTGTCGCCGCGGGACAACCCGTCAAGATGGCACCAGTACGTCGCTCGCCGTGGAGAACCATCGTCTTACTCGACTAGGCAAACACATCATCGGCGCCATTGTCGGCGGTGTCGCGGGAGTCGTCGCGATCGCAGGCTTTCTAGCATGGAGACTTCGGAGGAAACCCGACGCCGAGGACGATGGCTACCACCGCCAAACAACAAGACAAGGCGGGACGGCCAAGACGGGCAGCAACACGCGATACATGGGCGACGCCAGTGCCATGGGCCTCGACATGTCGGAGCTCACGCTGGTCCGCCTCGACCAGAACGACGTCGTCTATGGAAAGAAACTCGCGTCGGGCGCATTCGCCGACGTCTTTTATGGCACGTACAAGCGCGATGCCGTCGCGATCAAAAGGCTCATCAGCAGTCGTGTCGGTGTCAAGGAAGTCCAAGTGCTGATTGACGAGATCAAACTCATCGCCAGGTGCGTCGCTCTCTGCTTCATCTCTCACTTGGATTAGCTTTACGTCGCCATTTGTGATCAAACTCGTCGGGTGTTGCTGGGACCAACCGTCCGACTTGGAATGCATTTTGGAATTCATGGACGGCGGCGATTTGCGCGACAACTTGAAGACGAGAACGTCCGACGCGTTTCCATGGAGAGAGAAGATTTACGTGATGGCCAACATCGTCGATGGCTTGGCGTATCTGCATTCGTTGCCGGTCATCCATCGAGATCTCAAGTCGCGCAATGTCTTGATGGATTCGACGAAAGGCGCAAAGTTGACCGACTTTGGCGTCGCCAAGGAAGACTCGCAAGAGACGATGACCTTTGGCGTCGGGACGTATCGCTGGATGGCCCCTGAGATCTTGCAACTCAACCACTACTCGGTCGCGGCGGACGTCTATTCCTTTGGCATGATCTTGGCCGAGATGGACTCGCACAAGATTCCATACGCCGACAGGACGAATCCCAAGAACGGCAAGCCGCTCGTCGACACGGCCATCATGGGCATGGTCATCGCCGCGACGATCAAGCCCACGTTCTCCAAGACAATGCCAGAATGGATCCGCGATATGGCCATGCAGTGCATCTCGTTCAATCCAGAGGAACGGCCGTCGGCGCTTGTCCTCTCGAGCATTATCCACAGCCAAAAGATGGGAATTTAACCCCAAACCCCCAAACCCCCAAACCCCATAAATCGTAAGTTGAATGTCGTCTATGAGTAGTTGATGGATTTCTCTGTGGTTTCCTCCCTGGATGGCAATCGGTGCGTCCGTCGTCGTCTTTGTCGGTGGACGACGGCGAGCTGACGGGCTTCCTGTGCTACTGGCCGTCAGCTACAGCTTGGGGCCGTTTGCGGCGGCGCTCGTGATGGCGACGGCGCGGCTAGTCGAGCTCTTTCCGTCGTCGTTTGACAGCACGCCCTGAAGTCCGCGGCGGTGTCGGCGGCGGCGCCACCCAGCTCAAGGTTTGTCCCGTCAATGCTTGGACATGCGCGGCGGCCGATTCTTGCAGCACGTCGAGGTCAAGCCCATCGCCTTGTTCGTTGCGTCGACCGTAGCCTCCTTCGAGGACGGAGACGAGCCTTCCTTGGCAGCAAACATTGGCGAGTTGCTTGAGTTGCGTCGTCGCCCAGTAGAAATCTCCAGGCGTGAGGTCGAGGCCGATGGCGCCGTCGCGCTGACCGTGTTGCTTGTTGCCAATGTCATGGTGGCATCCGTCAAAGCCAGCCGAGACGAGGATGAGGTCCGGCTGGAAGGCGGCGAGGAGCGGGAGGACGACGGACGTGATCCGCGAGCGGAAGGCGGTCGATCCTTTCTCCTTGGCCGACGCAGACCAGACGGGAGGCAGTGGAAAGTTGTAAATGTTGCGCGCCAAGTCGTGCGAGTGGCCGCTTCCTGGATAAAATCCGTCGGCATAAAGATGGAGCGAGACAAAGAGGATGTGGTTGTGCCGCGGCAAATGCTCGAGAATGTCCTGCGTGCCGTTCCCATGATGCGCGTCAAAGTCGACGATCGCAACCTTCTTGACGACGTGCGGAAACGTGTCGAGAGCGTACTGGGCGCCGATCATGATGTTGTTCAAGATGCAAAAGCCGCACGAGACGGCGTCCTTGAGCAGTCCGCTCCAGCCAGCATGATGGCCAGGCGGTCGGACGACGCAGAAAGCGTTCCGGTGGCGTCCAAGGACGACCGATTGAATCGCATGACAGACGCTGCCCGCCGCTCGAAGCGCGGCTTTCAAAGTGCCACGACTAAAGTTGGTATCGCAGATCGCATCCTGCTTGGCTTGGTCCAGCGCTGTGCCTTGGACGGCGACTTGGATCCGCGGCGTGAGCACGATCACGCCATTGGCATTGGTTTGGACCTACGCATGGAGAAAGACGCCGTTCAATGCGCAAATTCGCCGTGGAGAGGCCTACGTGATGATGGAGCGACTTGAGTGTGTCGATGTACTTGGCGCTGTGGACGCGACGGACAGCGGCCAACGTGGCAAATGGGAAATCCGACGAAACGTCAAGGAGTAGATGGAATGGACGGAGACGGCCAAGGATGCCGTCGATGCGTTGAGGAGATTCCTGATGCGTGGCGGTCGTGACATGATCGTGGCAGTCTGGATGATGCAGGACGAGCGTCTTGATGGAAGGCTGCACTGCGGCAAGGCAGGCAAAAACGCCGTCGCGGTCCTAAAAGCGCGGTAAAATCAATGCCAATGTTGATCCAAACCGTGGAGGAAAGCCCCGCAACGTCGACGGGAGTGACGAGAGCATGACTGGTAGCCTGGAGCGATGCGCCATGCTCAAGCAAAAGGCTACGGGATGACAGTATGAGAAGGGAAAGACAATCGCAATGGACCGAATGCAGTGGAGATGGCCAAAGCGACAAGCTCTGTGAAGTGGCGTCTCGCCATCGCTTCGACAGACCACGTCAACACGGAGAGGATCGTGTAGGAGGAGCCCCAGCACGCCTGCGTTGCCAAATGTAGCGCTTAGATGCAACACCGTGCATCCTGTTCCGTCTGGGATGTCGATGGAAGCACCGCGGCGGAGTAATTCCTAGCCAGACGTTGTCAATTTGGATCGATTGAAGCAGCTGGACCTCGACAATGACTCGACTCGCTGCAAACTGATCGTCCCGCGCTGTGCAAGCAAGAAACAAGGACGTGTATCCATCATACGACACTGCGTTGATGCTTTCGATGGTCGGAGGTTGCTGGAGAAGCGAGAGAACGCGATTGACGTCGAATGCTTGACACGCTTGTTGCAGTTCTATCACGAACAATTAAAAGGCTGCAAAGGCAATGCGCAATCCGACGAGTCTCTTGCGTACGAGGTACTGGCGGCATCTGTTGCTTTGGACGTTCTCGGACGTTGTCGGCCTCCAAAAGATCTTCGAGTTTGTCAGGAATGGGTTGATCGGGGTCGCCATCTACAATGAATTTTCGATGAAATCAACGATTTGCAATGGAATTACGCACGATTTGTGAACGAAACGCGGCGCTTCAATGCTGGAATAGCTGTTGGTATATCCCGTGGCGTGTTATTCCTCGACGAGCTTCCAGGGACCGTCAACGAAGTGGTCATGATCGGTCGCAGCCGATCCGATGTCATTTTGCTCGAT
Organism: Aphanomyces euteiches; assembly: GCA_021527685.1. NCBI lineage: Eukaryota > Oomycota > Saprolegniomycetes > Saprolegniales > Verrucalvaceae > Aphanomyces > Aphanomyces euteiches. The sequence goes on from JAJGMV010000194.1 coordinate 423,343, forward strand.
TGTAGACTTGATCAAAGATTACTATACTGAAATCCAGATAAAGGTTCAGGGGTGCAGGGGTTGGACGTTTCAGGGGTTTACGGGCGGCAGGAGTTCAGGGGTTAACGATGAAACATCCGTCATTGTCAAATTTAGATCGGACGGGACATGGCGGACGATGCCGCGCCACCGCCACCGCCGCCACCGATCCCGCTTCGAGTGGATCTGGAAGCTGAGAATGAGCACCATGATATGCCAGCATCTCCTGCATCGATGGATGATGTCGATCCAACCGTCCTGTCTGAATTACCGGCTGACATTCGCAACGAAATTGTAGCAAGTTTGCGCGCGGAATCCGTTGCTCCCGTTGCTCCAAGCGATCCGATGACATGGGAATGCCCCATGTGTACGTTTCTCAACCACGCTGATCTGGCGACGTGTGAAATGTGTGAATTTTGCATCCTTGATGCGGAAGCTGAGCATGATGAAGAGGGAGCTCCTGTGTTTCGCATTGACACTGCTGCGATTCGAAATGCTGCAGAATCCGCTAAGTCAAAATTGCTGTCCGCGTTCAAAGCATCTCATGACAAAAACGAAGAGTTTGTCCAATCTGCCTCGGCAGCTCTCTCAAAAGTTCATAATACAGCCGCCAAACAGTTAAAGGAGCTCTCGGCTAAATTGTCGCCTCGAAACCGTGTGACGTCGAAGGAAAGAAGCTCGCTTCCTTCTCCTGAAGTTTGCCTGGAACTTGATGCTCTGCGAAGTGATCTCAAAACTGCAGTATGCAATTACACTTTCGATTGAATTGTCTGACATGTGCTCTAGTGTGTAGCCGGAGACCAAGTCTACGAGAGTCTTTTGGTTCATCTGTGGACGGCTCTGACGGATATCACCGGTCCGTTTGAGCGCGAAGGCGAAGGCTGGATGAATATTGGATTCCAGCGAAAGAACCCCGACACTGACTTTCGAGGCGGGGGTCTTCTCGCACTCAAGTGCCTTGTCTACGTTTGCAACATGCATCCCGAAAAGATGAACTTCCTCTTTCGAGATCAAATGCCCGAGACAAACAAGCGATGGTATCCCGTCTGCGTAGCTGGTATCAACATCACTTGCATGTTGGCTGGCCTTCTGAAGGTATGATTCTCTTGCTGCCTTAATGTCACCCTGTTGTCTAGTTGGGGGATGGGTCCTTTGCTTCATCGGTAACTCCATATTGGCCACTCTTCAGCGAGCCCGATGCCTTCTTCGAGCTCTATTACTTAGGTAAACCTCATCTTGTGGCGCCTCTCTTCATTGCCGTCTAGCTATGATCAAAATGGACCAAATTTGGCATCGAAGCCATGCAACGTACATGCAATTCGGAGGTATGTTCAAATTTCGTCGATCACATTGTCATCATGGAAAATGTAGAGGTGCTCCACTCCACAAAAACATTGATCCGTTATGTCCTTGCCCAAGGTCCAAAGAACATGGATGAATTCGTATCGATTGCCGACCAAATCCACGTTGATGATTTCAAGCTCACACGTCGCCAAGACTACTTTGAAGATGAACAGGACCTGGAATGCCCAGATCCTCACCGCCAGCTTGAAGAGGACGGCAAGGCCGAAGGGATCACAGCACTCAAGTACAAGATCCATCAGTAGATACAACGAACTCCTCAGAATAATCAAAAGCCTTTGATGTTACCGTGACAACCGAATGACACACTAGATGTTTGTTACTCTATCTCCATGTTAGTCGCGCAGCCTTGTCTTATGATTGCCAGTGACCTGATGTATCGTGACCTGTTCTTACTCGACAATTACAGTAGGCAACGAATGCAATCTTTATAGCTTCCTTCTTGCATATCCCCACAGCCTTTCCCACTCCATTTGGTTCATTTCGTGCCTGTCCTATATAGATCCTTCGCATTTCTTCCACCGTTGGTTCCATCGAGGCCGCTCGAGCTCCTCTTGTTCATCCTGATTCTGTCGTGATTTGCGAAAGATCTGCAAATGGAGGAAATTGATTGGTTCAGGTTATCCAATCAGAAGCTTCTATTTCATTTAGCGGTTGGTGATTGGTTTATTTGAAATGTTTTCAGCCAATAAAATATATATTCTTCGAATTTTTGACCAATAATAACTAATTTTATCCTATCCACTATCTAAAATATCATCGCTCCAGGACAGACTCGAGCTCATGATGCAACCGCGCGGCGATCAATCCTTCCTTTGTCGGCAACGTCGAGAGTTCAGCGAGAAGCGTCTCCATATGACGCGATACACGTGGATCTACATGCTCAAGATGGGTTTCGTCACGGAGGAGACACGAAATCCACGGAAAGATGAGGGCTGCGTCGTCGGGATTCTCGAGGTAGTCGAGAAAGGTTGCGCACAGCGCATTGACGGTGGTGTCTCGAAAATACTGCACAGACGGCTGGGAAAAGGTCAGCCAGTGGCGAAGTAATGTCTTGTCTTCCGACAAGAGAGCAATGCGCAGCGCTAGCTCCATGTTGCCTTCTTCCATAGCAATCTTGACGTTCTCTTCGTAATCGCCAGTCGTGTCAACTTCTTGGTTCCCTTCGATCTTTTGGTCAACAACAACATTGCGAGGACTTCGAATTGCAATGCGTTCGTCTGCGAGCAACTGCTTGAACGTGATGGAATCCCGATGACTTGGCATCTTCTTCCGTTTGGGGCTGACCTGTGGTGTGAGCACTTGAGCTTTTGGACTTGGTGCAGCATGAGGATGCGCTTCGGCGTACACTTGAGCTGTGAAAACTTCAGGTTCAGCCACTTCAAACGGCGCTAGCAGTGCCATCAATGTCGCTGCACTCTCTCGAACGGGAGAAGCCTACAATGCAAGCAGTGAGAAGTGTTCATGAACTCAGTCTCAGACAAAATCGGAGCGTCCTTTCTCAGCGATGCGATTCAGGGATGCCTACGTGATGCATTGAGAACAGATCGAAGCTGCACGAAGGACCATGTGGAATGGAGTTCGATCGGGAAAGCATTGCAAGCAAGCAACGATAAGGTCCACGCCACGCTTTCTGTTGAGCCAGTCGCTTCGATGGCCGAACTGAAGCACGGCATCTACAGCGGAGAGCATTTCATTAAATGAGTTGGCACAGAGATCTTGAAGATCTTTGTTTGTTTCCTAGAGATCGTGTTAGCAACGTCGATAGCAAGTGTCTTACCTTGGCAAGGCGAACAATGTCGGTAAGAATATAAAAGATGGGAGAGTACGTTGCATGGATAGCGCTGTGGAAGCGAGAGAGGAGATGTGGGAAGAACGTGAGTAGATATGGTTGTATTCGACCCGCATGGTCGACAAGCGGCACGTCCTTGGACGGATACAACATGGCGGCAATGCATTTCGCAGCACCATCGCTCATGACAGTCGTTTCTTTTAAAAACGGCTGGATGAGGACGTTGATGCTGATCAACGACAACGATGGAAGCACGTAAAGCGATATTGAAGCAGCGGCCTTGACGCAAGCGTCTGTGACTCGTTGTCTTTTGTCTCGCAGTCGGTAGTTGAGATATGCGACCATTTTCTTGAGAAAGCGCGCGCTCGCGTTGGGATGTTCCTTGCAGAGCGCGGCCATCAAAAGCACGATGTTTTCTCGCGTTGACAATCGTATTGGATCCTAGATCGTCATGAATATCACCATGAAGCTCGTCGAGGTTGTTGTTACTTTGTTGCGTTCGAGTCGAGAATACATTTCGTACGCTTGGGACGACGACAATTTCGGCAAAAGCGTGCTACATATTGAGTTTGAGACGCTGAATTCGAGCATCGGGATCTTACATGAGCTGGACAAACGCTTGCTGCTCTGTGTCTCGCTCTTCCAGCTTGCCGACCAAGTCACTCATCTCCTTGAGCTGCTTGCGCCGTGCATCCATCTTCGAGCTGTTATCCAAATGGACTCCTTTGGAAAGATTTGTATCCGGATTCCGGTATCCGGATTTCGACTCATTACAATCATCTCGGCATCTCTGCACGGATGCAGGCGCGGCGTCCACGGATCTCCATGGGATCTTCGCTTTACACAGCCCCGAACAGCCATTAGAAACCCATTTACCCTTATATCTACAGAGGAGAAGACGACGGCCGCGTTGCCTTTGTTCAGACACACATTCGGCGCCACAGAACGTAAGAATCCAGAACACCTCCACCCATGTAACCGTCGCGATATCGTGTGGTAGACCTTGGGTGCAGCTTCCTGACCGCACAGTCGGGTCTGCATGGTTTCAAGAATTCGCTGTGTTACACGAGCTGGAAGAACGGCAGGCTCCGCTACAGTGGATCAAGAGAGGAAGACTTGCGAAGGCGATGACATGCGACCGACATAGAACAACGTGGCGTTTCGGGGGGTTTCACAAAAATAGATCCATGTCAGCAGCTCCAACGGCAATCGGATCCAAAAATAACCATCGCAAGCTTCTCCTCGACGGTGCATCTGCTGCGTGCACTTGTGAAAAGAACCGATCCAAAATGCAACGTCTCCTTGGCATATCGATCAATATGCTCCGGTAAGCCAGACGACAAATGAACTGCAATGATCGAACCATGTAGGGGCAATGGCGACGCGTCTGTAGAAGGCGGTGGCAACATCGACACAGCTGCTGCAGCTCCCAGTGGAGAAGAAGGAAATCAACAAGAAGACGCTCCGATGCGCGAACGCCGACCGTCTATTCGACCGACGGCATTGCCACCACCTCTTGAAAAGACAGACGTACTGCAACCCTTCAATCGACAATATCTCATGTCCACGTAGAGCGCTCAAGCCAACTTGAAAGCTCGCATCATGGAGATTCAGACAAACAAGTCGTTGACGCCCAAGGAAAAGGCTGACGGCATGCAGAAGATCATGATGCAGCAGTGGACGGAAGCCCAGGAACGCTTGACGCCGAAACAGACCGAACCCAAACCGGAAACTCCCGTCGCAGACTCGGACCGCACCGTCGTAACGTATCACAACGCAGACAAAACCATCATGGGATGCTCGCATTACCAGTACGTTTCCAGCGCCACCGCCGCCATGATCTCACTCTTGTCCAGGCGCAAATGCAAGTTGTATGGCAAATGCTGCAACAAGTTCTACACGTGTCGGTTCTGCCATGGTGAGTCCATCCTCATCATGGTAGAGTGCTTATACTATTCCTCGTAGACGAACAGGAGAAGCATCAGTTCGATCGATATGCGACCGAGAAGATCTCATGCATGCAGTGCCACACAGTCCAGCCGGTGGGGAAGAAATGCGCCAACGACGCATGTGGCATTGAGTTTGCGCGCTACTTTTGCGACGTCTGCAAATTCTACGACGACGACGAGACGAAAGATATCTACCACTGCGATAAATGCCGCATCTGCCGTATCGGCAAGGGCCTTGGCGTCGATTACTTCCACTGCGATAAGTGCAATGCGTGCATGAGCATTACCCTGAAGAAGCACAAATGCGTCGAGCGATCCCTCGAGTCGGACTGCCCCATCTGCCACGTGTACATGTTCACATCGACGACGCCCGTCATGTTTCTCCCGTGTGGCCATTGCATGCACGTCGCATGCTATGAAGACTACACGCAGACCAACTATATCTGCCCTCTCTGCTCAAAATCCCTCGGCGACATGCGAGCGTACTTTGCGCGGATCGACGACTTACTCGCCCACGAGCAAATGCCCGCCGAGTACCAAGACTACCGATCGATTGTCTACTGCAGCGACTGCGAACGCAAATCCGAGACCAAGTTTCACTTTGTCTACCACAAATGCCAACACGAAGACTGCATGTCGTACAATACAAAGGTCGTCAAGCACTTCAAACAAGAAGCGCAGCAGGAACATCCTCCACCTGCTCCGTCCGCTGGATGGAACGGGTCCACGCGCGTCCAGGCCAGGACCGACGGACGACGAAGCTCAGCGTCGTCTATCATACGAAGAAGCTCCACGCCAGGCACTCGCCGTGATAGCAATCGTAGTGGCACGTAGAGAACCTTCAGCTAGGATCAACATCAGTCGTCTTTCTTTCACCCTGTCACTTTGTGGGATTGTCAAAAATGACCGCCCAAGATCGTGAGCTCACATGATTGGAAAAAATGCATTTATATTAGCCAATCATTTTGAATTAAATAGTTAATTTTAACCAATAAGAATGCAGTATTTAGTCCGTACCCAAACAACTGTGGACAGAATGAAGTGTCCACAAGGAAGAATCGTAGATGGGTGCGCAAAGACGATGGTTGAACTCTCTGTCTTCTTCTGTGCAGCACGCGCTGTGACTGCTTGGGACGGACATGGCTGTGTTCGATTGTCGCAGCTCGAGCGAGTCGACCAATCGTGAGGAAGTCCAGTATTTATTTAATCCAATGAATATTTTTATTTTCTCGGCAATTTATGGAAGATATTCCTCCAAATTTCACCATGGTGATGACGAGGAATGGCGTCGGGTACTTGATCAAGATGTGGAACTCGCTCGTGAGCTACGCGACCTCCCATTTCTACGCACTCAAAATGCGTCCTGTGTCGGGTTTTGATCCGTCTGGGTTCATGTTCATGCTCGCGTTTATATGCCTCGTCGTCGGCGTGCTCCTGGCTCTTCTGGACAAACGCAACCAGCGCCGCCTCTCGACATACATCCAAGAGAGAAACTTGGATGGAAATTTGCGGCATGTGGGGAAACTTGTTGCCACGACGGCGATTGATCACTCGGCACGCCAAGGCTTCATTGCAGAAATGCTGAGTTTTCAATACCTCTCGCGCCTTGCCTTTTCCATCTTTGCCTTTGGCATCACATCCTACTTTAATGCACTGGCGGCTGTCGTGGGCGGGTAAGTTCACGGTGTTTTCAAACTCTCACTGGATGGTAGATGGCGCACACCCAATGTTGTGATCTTGAATTTGGACAAGAAAGACAGTGGCGAAAAGACTCTTCCTGACTTGGGGCACGATCTCTTCAAATATTCCATGACCAAACTCTATGGGGACACAGACTACATCGACTGGTTTGATCTTCCTGATGAGTTCATCGCTTTTGTCGGAACTATCCTTGCAATCGTCTTTATTGTGCATCCTCGGGTATCTACCTCTCTGCGACCACGACTAATCAATTGTTTGATATAGCGGCTCCTCATTCTCCGGCGATTCACAATGATCTATGCGTGGATCAATTTTCTTCGAGCATTTTGCGTCGCCGTCACGTCACTCCCTGATGCGAGTCCGATGTGCATATCGCAATTCGACACGTCCAAGGGGGAATACAAATCCCATCCAATATTTCCCAAGGCTTTCCGTCGTGCCTTCAAAGTTCTCATTCGTCCTTCGCATCATATTACGTGTGGAGACATGATCTTCAGTGGTCATACCGTCTTTCTTGTCCTTGTTGCTCTCTGCGTTACAACGGTTTGGTCGCAATCGTTTTCTACCTCATTGACTCATTTCACGTAGTATTGCGCCAAGGCAGAGCTGAACACGCCATTTACACGAGCATACCCTTGGGTCCTCACGCTTGTCCAGACTGCAACTGTGATTGGATCTACCCTTGGTGCATTTGCAATTGTGGGCACTCGGCTGCATTATACTCTCGACGTGCTTATTGCATTCTACGTGACAGTTCAAACTTGGTATACCTACCACTGGCTCGCCGATGACAATCGTTGGGGGCTTTCCATCATAGCGTGGCTAGAGCATGACCAAGGCGTCGTGACCATTGAAAGCAACGCGTATCGCTTGGCTCGTCGGAGCGGCAGCTTCCCGCCAAATGCTCCGAGTCTCTTCAAGCAGGATTGAGAAATGACAACTTCAAGCCTGAAAATATCTTGACTTCAATATGTAGTATACTATAACTAAGTCGATTTGAAAGCCAACTTGCGTCTTGTTTTTTGTATAGTATAATGGAAACAAGTACTGGGAAAGTGCACATGCTCATTCATTTTTGAATTTCCCGCCTTTTTGCATCATGGCGGTCAGCTTTGTCGTGAGCATCTCCTTGATGACGGGCCATTCCGAGTTGAGTGCCGCAAAGACGACTGTGTCCCGATTCGCACCGCGGACAATCATGTGTTTCCGCAAAACGCCTTCCATTGTGAAACCAAGTCCGTGAGCTGCTTTACGAGATCGAACGTTGAAGCCATCAGTACGCCATTCGACACGACGGTATGAGGCTGCAAACAGGGCATCCAAAAGCAGAAACACAACTTCGCGGTGGACACCAGTGCCTTGAAAAGCCGGTACGATCCAAAACGAGCCAATTTCAACACGTAAATCCTTGGGCGAATGGTTGAACAGTGAAAACATGCCAATAGGCTTGTCGCTGCGCGCATCTAGCTGAACAAAGTGTGATGAGATGAATTTGGATGCAATTTACCACAACGAAAATCCTTTGGTTGTCAACTTCAGTACATCGATGACGCGCAAACTCTTCAACTGATTGGTACGGCCCAGACAGCATGAAGCGCCATATAAGTGCATCAGCGTCGTACTGCTTGCCACCATAGATTCCACTCAGAGCTTTCCCCGACGATATGTCAAAAAGTGTACCGACAATGGATTTGCTCATACTATCGAGGGGTCGCAACTTGACAAATTGACCGTCAAGAGAAAAGGCTGCTGGTTTCAACGGAAGCGATGCTGCCTTCTCCAGCAATTCATCGTACAGCTGAGGCTTCTCTTGATCAAGACTTGTCGGCATACCAGCAGCTTCATGCTTCATGCGTTCGAAAGAGCCTCCACAGTAAAGCAGAAAAAATACGGCAGCCAACGTTGCAAGGAAGACGACGAAGCCCACGACGATACCTGCGTAGGCATACGTGGTGGTTGTTGGATCGGACACCACAGCGCTCATCCACCTTGAAATGAAATGGATTATTGACCGCATACCATCCGGATGGTTCAACCAAACATTCGACAAGTCACGACTGTCGAGGAGGTTGTGAAGATGTCGGGAAAGGACATGTGGCAAATCAAGAAGAAGGTGTATGCCAAGCAGCTAAAGGAGCGGCTGGAAGAAGATGAGTCCTTCAAGCGTAAATTCCCGCAAACTGCAGACCACGTTCGCGCCATCTACAAACTCGGCGTTGACTACGAGCGCCGCCGTGTCGTGGAACATTTGATGTTTGGCATTTCGGTCATGAGTATTGCCCTGGTATTTATCGAATGCTCAGCAGAAGCATCGTGGATCCGCATCGTCAATTCAATCCTGACGATCCTCTTGCTTGGCTGCGTCATTCGTCGGTACGGAATCGAAGTGGATATTGAAATTGGCCGAGGACGACTTCCTCACGATGTCCGTCTTTGGGAACTTCCTTCCCATCTCATCTTAGGCTTTCTCGGCGAATTTATCGCGTGTGCCATCTGTGTCCCTCTTGGTATTTACGGCGAGTTTCAAGTCCATCAATGGCTCACTCGGGCACAAGTTCAACCGAATGGGACGATGTATTGCCAATTTGCCGGTGTGCTTGCCGACAGCAATTGCTTTCTCGTCTACAGCTACCCGTACGACCCCATTCGTCATCCTCTCTTTGTGATTTCTTGCATGTAGGTATCAAATCTTGGGTCTCTTCCAGCTCGTACGTGTGTACATGATCCCTCGTTTCGTCCGCAACCTCTCCGACTATTACAGGTCTACCTGCTCGCCGTTGTCGAACTGAACCATCTCTTAGCTATCGCATTGCCTTTATTGGAAGTCTCAACAACGTCGACTCGCTTGGCACTCTCTTTGGCATCAAGTACCTCCTCCGCACAAGACCATTCCATTTTCTAGCCGTGAGCTTCTTGTTTTCGCTCCTCACGACGGCGTATGCCGTGCTTCTGTTGGAGCACGAGGTCAATCCTCTCGTATCAACGTACACAAGCGCTGTGTGGCTCACTGTCGTGACCATGGCAACAGTCGGCTATGGCGACCGCGTTCCAGTGACGATTCCTGGCCAAATCACGATCGTCGTCTTCGCCATGGTCGTTGGCATCCTCCTCACGGGTATGCTCGGTGCATCATTCTTTGCCATGTTGGAGCTCACTGCTGCCGACCACAATGTATTTGAGCTATTGATGCGGGAGCAGCAAGCCAAGACGACGGCCAATGCATCAGCTCGCCTGATCCAAGCAGCATGGAACATTCACCAATGCAGGAAGCGCAACGTTAAACTTTCAACCTTTCAAGCAGGTAGGTCGACGCCAGCACTATTATTAGCCAAAGTTGTTTATCGTAGCTTCCGTGCTGCTCTTCTCCGCTGCCCAAGTGTGCCGCAAGCTGCGAAAGTCCCGCCCGCTCGACATTCCAACAACGAGCGACCAACTGAATCTTCATTTCTCTCAAGTTCGAGCTGCGGTCGTCGCCGATTTCGCCCAGCGCAAAGCTCGTCTGGAAGCGCTTGAAGCCACGCTCGATGCCATTCAGTTGTAGCGCTCTATTTACTAACAGTGGGGAAGCTAATCCGTCTTGTCGGTCGGTTCAAGTCGTCTCGGAAGCTACACGAAAGCATGTCAAAGGAAGCATGGACGAGTCGTGCCTTGGTGGGTTGAACAGCGTCAGTCGGCGGAAGGCAGGGCTGGTCTTTTGCTTGGTCGGCTCAGGTGGCGCCTCTCTACTCCTCCATGAATCCGTCGACTCTTGCTCATCCATCTCACCTTAGTTGGCTGTTCGGACTTGGAAGACTCAATGCCTTCTTGAGCGACGGCGGCGGAACGAGCTTGACGACTCGCTTCGGTTCTTTCTTTGGCTTTGTCGGTGGTTTCTTGGGCAGCGTCGGCTTGATTGCTTGCAGTTTCGGCGGTGGTTTGACATGGGACTGCTGCTGTGACTGCTGCTGCTGCGACGTCGTCGTTCCCTTGGCCCCTTTTTTCTTCTTCTTGACTTTGGCGGTGCGTTTCGCCAGCGTCATGTGCAGTGGAAAGACAAGCGCGCCGAGCTCGTCGCTTTCGTTGCGCTTGTGGTATTGCTCCTCAATGTATGCGTGGATGTCGTGGACCTCATGTGGCTGCTGCAGCCATTCGTAGACGACGACTCTGTCCATCGGCTCGGGCATCGCGTACTCCAGCAGCGTCTGCGCCAATGCGACGCCAATGTCGTCCAAGTGCCGCAGATTGAAATGATGATTCGCCAAGAGACCAAAGTCCGCGCCGCAGAACGACGCCTCGAGCGTAAAGCTGTTCTGAATGCCGAGATCGCGTCCGACGACGACGCGCGCCGTGGCTTCACGCCCGCGGTGGACTTGGAAACTGCATCCTGCGAGACTGACGTATTTGCGGCCAATGCAGTGCTGGCTCAAGAGTCTCGGGAATGTCCGCGCGGTGGGATTGATCACTTTGCGCGAGTCGCAGCCGTACATGAAGACGTTCTTCTTCCGCGAATGGCCGTGGATATCGCAGTAGAAGACGACCGGAAGCGTGAGCATGAGCGCTTTCACGGCGCTGATCGTTGGGTGAAGATGCGGCCGTGGACTTTTCCACTGGCGGTTCAAGTCGCACGCAGCGAGGCCGCATCGGTTGTTGCCATAAAAGACGCCGTCTGGGTTGAGCACCGGCACGACTTTGAAGACGAAGAGACGGCGGAGGAGTTTGGCGTCTGGCGCGTCGGACACCAAGAAATCGATCGTTCCTCGCATGACCCAGCTCGCTTGCGGTTCGCCAGGATGCACTCGCGCGGTCAGGACGATCACAGGTCGGTCGGTCACGTCTTGGTAGTCAAAGTCCGTGATCGTGAGCAGATCGCAGTCGAGACGGCCGAGCGTTCGCGCGAGAAGAGATCTTCGGACGACTGCTGGTGCGTGGAATTGCGGCTGGAGAAGATGCCACCGATGGTCGTGCATTGTGTAGGGATAGCTGTGCGCAACGAGGTACGTGTCGTCCCGCGATGCAAACGAGAGCGTGAATGAGAGCGTGTAGAACGACACGTCGGGGCGGCTCGACTTGGACGGTTGAAGACATGGATTCGCGTAGTAACAAACGTTGCGGCCGGCGCGATACCATCCAAGCGCTTGGGTTTCCGCGCTCTCGACGGAGTACACGACGGGCTGCAGGCCAGAGTTGAAGAGGCTGTCGGGCTTGTACAGGTTCACGATGTGGAACGTGTAGTCGACATGGGCGACGGCGTTCGCGACGGCAAAGTAAAACCACTGCGTGTACCCAAGCGTGTGGAGATCAGGACGAAGGACCAAGTCGTACTCGAACGGACCGATCTGGACGGCCCGGAGGAGATTCCCGCCGTCGAATTCCGAGTCGAACGTGAGGTGCTGCTCGAGCGGACAACTCAGCGACGGAAACAGCACCGCGTACGGATAAACCGGCGGAATGTGGCTCACCATGGTCGAATCCCCCGCGGGATGCTGGCTCTGGTAGACGAGTTGTCTTGGAGAATCGTTCGCGATGAACGCCAGACGCGCTTGGACGCGCTCGTCGATGTAAGTTTGCATGGCTTGGGCGTCGGCAAACGTACAAGTCGCCGGTTCATTGTGCAACGGACACGTCGGGACGAGAATGGAAGACGCGGCAGACGGCTGAGGACTGAGAGGTTTGAGAGGATGCCTCGGGAGTTTGCAGCCTGAGAGTGGATTGACGTAGGCAAAGCGCTCGACGATGACGGACGACGGCGAGCGGAGATGAGGAAGAATGTCCTGCGGATTCGGATGCGAGTGCAAGACAAAGTCGACGAGTGCTTCAACGGTCGGCGCTTCTTCCTGGGAGACCGGCGGCAATTCCACGACGTCCGCGGCAGGGGCGGGAAGGTCTGGCGCCGTCGGGGTGTCTTCTTCCACTTGGGGAGCATCAACGTCGACGATTTCGTCGTCTTCTTCCTCACTCCCGTCGTCTTCGCCGTCGTCGTCATCTTCACGAAGATCGTCGTCACCGTCCCCGCCGCCACCGTCGATATCGTCTTCGTCCTCGTCTTCATGGCACGACGAATGCGGTGACGACGTCGCTGTTGCAGGGACGCCGGGAAGAATGTGGCCGCTGTCGTCTTGGTTCTTGTGCTCTGTCGGCGCTGGAATGTGTGGACATGGCGTCTCGAGACGGAGGCAAATGGCATGGAGGAGCTTGTGGAGTTCTCCAGGGACGACACCGCCACCTTGGAGTTTGAAGATGTGGTTGCTGAATTGGTTGAAGATGTTGACGCCGCCGCAGCTCACGACGCTGTCGAGACCTTCCTTGGTCGTCATGACGGTCAGAAGAAATCGACAGGCTTCGATCATCATGTTGGGTTTCCAATTCGCCGTCGTAAAGCGACTGAGGAAGCGCATGGCCGCGCCGATGAAGCCAAAGACTGTCCGTGGAGACGACGTGGATGCCTACAGGTCGAAAATCAAGTCAGCAATGCTTCAACGCAGCTCGGAGACGCACGGGAGAGAGGCAGTACGTCGTTGCCAAGCAGAAGACTTGATCCAGCAGTCGAATGTCGTCGGGGAAGCTGCGAATGCACGCCAGGAGAGCTGCAAGCGTCTTTTCAGGCGCTCGGAGACGCTGTTCTTGGATACAAGACCGCGGGAGACCCACCACGACGTCGATTGTGAGTTGAACCATCTCGGGGGGATTCGAATGCGCTAAGCAAATGCCAAACATGCCTTCCACCGTCGGGACGTTGACAAGCGCGAGAAGCGGCACGGGATTCTTGGCTGCATTCGCCTACGAGACCTTGTCAAGAAGCTCCGAGGACGAGACGTACGAGGACGCGGAAGATGGAGAGCGTGAGGGGCGTGCCGTGGAGCGTCGCAAGGCGCAGGAGGAGATCGCTCTGGCAAGAGGACGTCGGTGCGTAGGGTGTGAGATCGATCGCGTTGGAGACCGCATGCTGCGTCATGAGGCAGAGAATATGACACGTCGCCAAGAGCGTTTCCGAGTTGTTGGCGCGATCCCCTTGATTGAGCAGGACGAGGAAGATCGCGTGGATGACGCCGTCTTGGATCATGTACGCCACGACGGTTGGATCTTTGGAGATCCGGAAGAGAAGAACTGTAAGGATGCGTTCCACTTCAGTCGGAAGCGGCGCGGCGGCCATGGAACTCGCCAGGAGACGCACTCCACGCGCTTCTGCAATGGTTTTCCCAACGCCAGGCAGGTCGCAGAGGATCGCGAGGGTATGGCATGCAGATTTGAGCACGCTCGTAGACTTTTGATCCGCGAGGACGTCAAGGAGGAAGCCGACGACGCCAAGTTCAACCACGGCGCGGCAATTCCGCTCGTGGCCGATGATTATGCTCGTCAAGGTGTCCAAGGCGAACGCAAGGAGCTCTGTGTTGCGCGCGTGCAACTTGATCCCAGCCACAATCACGTCGAGGCCGACGCCGATATGCTGTTGGTTCTCGGGGAGCTGGCTTAGATTGCTCAGAGTCCCAAGGGCGGATCGCAGCAGCGTCGGGTTCAACCGGTGGATATCAACGCACCGGAGCAGCGTGGAGATGCCGCCGTGCGCGCTGATGCTGGCTTTGATCGGCTTGTTGTTGAACGCGAGCGTCCAGAGGAGATCGCAAGCCGCTTCGACGAGCTCGTTGTTGGTGATGTGAGTGTTCATGGCCTGAAGAAGAATGACGAGTCCAGTCGACGCAACTTCGCTCTTCTTGTCCTCGCTCCGCGAGAGGATAGAGAGGACGCCGCAGCATGTCTTGATCGTCGACGGATCTCCGCCGTGCTCGACGATGCGGCTCAACAACGCTTGGACTCGCGACATCGGCGCATCCGTGGGGCAAAACTGACGGTTGATATAAAGATAGACCGTTACCGGACTTTGCAGTCAGTACAACGAGAAACCACCTCAACTAGACAAGACTGCCATCATAGGGCCAGACCTGCAGCTTGCGAAGGGCGAGCGCATGGAGAGGAAGCCCTTGCAGAATGCTCGAGGCGGGGGAAGCCAAATGGACGTGTTTGGAACTGCCACGTTATTGTATATAATATAACAATATATTAAAGATTAGAGTATAAATGAGGTTCTTTCACATCGAGTATGTATTATTACACTATTATTTATTACAAAGAATTAATTTAAACAGTTAACATAAGAACTTGACCTTGTCGACGGCAGGGAACTTAATGGCTTCTTGGGCCAAGAAGGTGGCACGAGGCGGAGTCAACGAGAGCGTCGTCAATGGAGATGCCCGAGGTTTGCTTCCTCTTCTTGGTTGATAGCTTCTTCGTCTTGGATTTCCTGAGGTGAGCGGTCGTTTGGGTCGGCGTTGTCGTCTGGAGTGGGGTCGGCCCCGGACGTCGTTGTTGCTGTGTTTTGGAGACTCAGGATGCAAATGGCCGTCGGGATCAGGAAGAGGATCCAAGCACGCATGCCTGCCGCCGTCTCGTTGACGAAATCTGCAATGAAGCGGCGCTACGGATCTCGATAATGTTCCAAAAAGCACCTAAAAATACATCGACGAGACTCCCAGCAACACGTTGGAACCTCGCTCTCTCCCTCAAAGTACACCAAACACCAGCGCCAATACTCAAAAGTCTTCTTCACACAGCTGTAGCTTCATTGAGAGCCACAAAGCAACAAAAGACCGACGCGTCTTCCATTTTCTGCACGCCTCGTATTAAACCCTACACCCCTGATGTTTTAAACCCCTGAAAAGTAAATAAGCCCTGCACCCCTAGAGAATGTTAACCCCGGTGGTAAGAACCCCTTCAACCCTGATCATCCGGATACGGAATTAACCGGATGTGGAAAAGCCAGCAGCGAGGCATCCGAAGCACCGCCAGAGGACTCACATCAACGACAGACTCCAGGAAGACAGATGAACCCTCTCTTGCTTCTCTACTTGAATTTGGTGCGCGGTCCGCAGCTTGATGCCGCTCGGCGAAAGAAAGAAGAGGAAGAACGCCTCGCGCGCGAAGCTGCAAATCCCGACGGAAACAAAAAAGCCGACGCAACGAAAGACGCCAAACCGGTCCCGCCTCCGCTCGCGTCGTGCAAGAAATGCGACAACAAAGTCGACCAGGACGAAGTGGACGCCAACTTTGGTCTGTGCATCCAATGCGCGTCGAATCCATGGTCTCTCGTGACGCCGTCTGTGATTTTCCAGCTCGCGGGCATTCTCCTCGCACTCGCTGTCTTGGTCTACCGGTTCATGAACGGCCTCCCTCTCATCTAGGTGTGTAATAGACTTGTCTCCATCTCTGTCTCCAATTGATTGCGTCGGCAGTTCCAATGTGTCTGTCTATCGAATCCAAAGGGATGGCTGTCTTTACTTTGGCGCATTGTACTACACTTCCATATTGAACGAACAGCACAGAACAATCCAAACACGATGGACCAAGGACGCCGCTCGTGGCTCCATTCCCCTCGACGAACAAAGCAAAAGATCTTCAAGAACCTGTCTTTCCCCAGAAATCGACATGGAAATCCTCTTGGCGCATCGCCGCCGCCGCTAAGCCATGGACTCGATGGATAATGTTGAAGGAGAGTGTCACGTTCGGAAAGCGCCTTTCGCATTGTTTCTTCATTTTGGGTTTCTCGCGCAAGAGGTCGAATGGCCGACACGTATCATGCCGTCGCTTCCCCTGTCGACGATGCTGGAGAGAGGAAGATCGAGCAGCATCCTCTCGAGACGACCAACTGGATCAACTACATCACCATCTCGTGGCTTGACAAACTCGTGAGGAAAGGATCGAAAGCGCCGCTGACCGCGGAGGACATTTGGCCGCTTGCGCGTGCCGATCGGACGGAAGTGCTCTACTCCCACGTCTCCCAAGCATGGAAAGCCCACGGCGACAACCCCAAGCTCCACGTCGTGCTCTAGCATACGTTCCGCGGCCGCATCCTCGTTGCAGTCGTGCTCTTCACGCTGTACGGCGCCTTTGGCCTTGTCCAGCCGATTGCAGTCAAGTCCATGCTGCAATTCCTGCAGGCAGATGGCGATTCCATCGAGACGGACCTCGGCATCGAGAACGGGTACATCCTCGCGCTCGTTCTCTTTGTCGTGACGCTCGTGTCCGTCTCGATGATGGACTTTGCCGGCTATTACGGCACGCATCTCGGCGTCAACGTCAAGACCGCGCTCTCCCACATGGTCTACCGGAAAACGCTCTCGCTGTCGTCCAAGGCCAAGGCATTCTCGTCGGGAGAAGTGATCACGATGAGGTCGGTCGACCTCGACCGGATCGCGCTCGCGTTCGGCGTCGGCCAGTGGGCGTTCGTGAGTCCCGTCATGCTCACTGCGATCTACATCATGTTGGGTTTCCAGCTGACCGCGCTCGCGGCGTTTGCCGGCGCGATCGTCATGGCGATCTTCATCTACTTTGGCTTTGCAACCGGCGACACGATCGGGAAACTCCGCCAGGACATGCTGGCCATCCAAGCCGAGCGCGTCAAACTCACCAACGAATTGCTCCAAGGCGTCCGCGTCGTCAAGCTCTACGCATGGGAAGACTCGATGCACCGCCTCCTCCAGGAGATCCGTCTCCGCGAGCTCCAGGCGCTCAAGAGGTACTTCAATCTCTTCATGATCAACAACGTGCTGCTCATCGTCGCGCCAGTCGCGTCGCTCGCGAGCGCACTGTTGGTTTATGTCGCGCGAGGTCATCCACTGACTGTCCCCGTCGCGTTCACGGAGCTGGCGTACATCAATCTGGCCAAGCAGCCGTGCGGCATCTTCTCCATTGCGATCGTCGCGACGATGGACGCACTGGCATCCTGCCGACGTCTCTCCAACTTCTTCAACACGGATGAGATCGACCACGACGTCCCTCCTCCAAGCGACGCCCCCAACGACGCACCACAGCCGTCCATTTCTCCAGTAGAAATCCTCCAAGCTGACTTTACATGGGACACCGCGCTGCCGCCGACGCTGAAGTCCATCCAGCTCAAAGTCGAGCCCAAGACGCTGACGATGATCGTCGGCGCAGTCGGCAGCGGCAAGTCGAGTCTCCTCTCGGCGATCCTCGGCGACATTCATCTAACGCAGGGCAGTCGCCGCGTCCACGGCCGCTTCTCGTACGCGAGCCAGGAAGCGTGGATCCAGCATGCTTCCGTCAAGGACAACATCCTCTTCGAGGCGGCGTTCCAGCCGGAATTGTACCGCCAAGTCCTAGCGGCGTGCCAGTTGAACACCGACATGGCCGCGCTCCCAAACGGCGACGAAACTGAGATCGGAGAGCGCGGAATCAACTTGAGCGGCGGCCAGAAAGCCCGCGTCGGCCTGGCGCGCGCGGCGTACCATCAAGAGGCCGACGTCGTCTTGCTCGACGATCCACTGAGCGCGCTGGACGCCCATGTCGCCAACGCCGTCTTTGCCGACTGCATCCAGCGCTTGCTCCACGACAAGACGACGCTCCTCGTACTCACGAGCCATTACCATTTGCTTCCCCATGCCGACAGAGTACGTCCTCCTCTCTCTCTTCCTTCCATGATCCCGTCGAGTGTAGATCCTCGTCATGGCCGACGGAAAGATCGCCGCCGACGGCTCCTACGCCGACATCCACGCGCAGTTTCCAACATTACTCCAGCAATCCATGCAGAAACCACTCAAGACGCCGATGGACGGCCAGGAAACGTCCGAGGACACGCAAGACGCCACCGCCGACGACGCTGCCGACGACGACGCACCAGAAGACGTCTGCGGTGGTGGTCTCGTCGCCAAGGAAGACAAAGTGGACGGCCAAGTCACATGGGCGACCTACCGCGCGTACTTTGGATCGAGCGGCTACGACGGTCTCGTCGTCGCGCTGGTGCTGCTCGTGCTGTGCACGTTGGCGCAGGTTGCGTTGACGCTCACGGACTGGTTCATGGGCGTGTGGGCGCGGCATGGACCCGAGTCTTTGGCGTACGGCGGCGGCTACGTCGGCTTTGCGCTCGGTTCCTTCCTGCTCATCTACTTGTACTCTGTCTTCGTGCTCTTCACGGCCGTCCTCTGCTCGAAATCTCTCCACGCGACGGTCCTCCGCCATGCCCTCGACGCGCCCGTGCCGACTTTCTTCGACGTGACACCCGTCGGCCGCATCTTGAAAAGCTTCTCGTCCGACATGGACATGGTCGACTCGACCTTGCCGCAGTACATTCTCTTTGTGATCGAGTTTTTCTTTAGCCTCGCGGCGATCCTCGTCGTGTGCGCCGTCTCGGCGCCATACGTCCTCCTCCTCTACGTCCCCATCGGCGCCATCTTTTTCCACGCCCGACGCATCTACAACGCGACAATCAATGAAGTCAAGCGCCTCGACGGCATCTCCCGCTCGCCGCTGGTTTCCCTCGTCGGTGAGACCTACACGGGCCTCTCGACAATCCGCGCCTTCGACAAGACGGCGACCTTTGCCCTCAAGCAGCAGCGCGCCGTGGACTACAATATCCGCTTCAGCTTGACGCAAGCGGTCGCGCCGCGGTGGTTCCAGATGCGACTAGACGCTCTTGGGACAGTCGTCGTCGCCGGCGTCGCTTTCCTCGCCGTCGCGACGAAATCCTCCATCGGCCTTGCCGCGGCGGGGCTGGCGCTCACGTACTCGTCGCAGTTGTGCACAGTGCTCTCCCGTCTCGCGACGTTTGCAGCGCTCGTCGACAGCTTCATGACGTCCGTCGAGCGACTCCACCATTACCAATCCCTCGAGAAAGAGGAAACCGCGGCGGCGGCGGCGAACGACAAGGTGACAAACTGGCCGTCCCAAGGCGCGATCGCTTTTGAAGGCTATTCCATGCGCTACCGAGCGCACTTGGATCTTGTCCTGAATGACATTGCGTTTGCCGTCGAGCCTGGCCATCAAGTTGGCATTTGTGGTCGCACTGGATCCGGCAAGAGTTCGCTCATGGCGGCGCTCTTTCGCATGGTTCCATCGTCTTCTGGCCGCATTACCATCGACGGCGTACGTCATCTTGCAATCGAATCGCCATTGAAAGAGTTTGTAGGTTGACATTGCGTCAGTGTCGCTCAAGAGTCTTCGGTCTGGCTTGACGATCATCCCCCAAGACCCAGTGCTCTTCAGCGGCTCCGTTCGACTCAACTTGGACCCGACAAACGACGCCGACGACGCGGATCTCTGGACAGTCTTGAAGCGTGTGCACTTGAGCGATGCGATTCCAAGCTTGGAGTTTGAAATCGCCGAGAAGGGAAGCAATCTCTCCGTGGGCCAAAGGCAGTTGGTTTGCATTGCACGGGCGCTGCTCCGCCGGTCCAAAGTCGTCGTGCTGGACGAAGCCACGGCCAACATTGATCCAGAGTCGGACTGCCTCATCCAACAGACCATGCGCGAATGCTTTGAGAACGTCACAAGGCTCATCATTGCCCATCGCCTCGATACGATCTTGGATTCGGATCGCATCTTGGTGTTGGACGCTGGCGCTGTCAAGGAGTACGGCACGCCGTCCGAGTTGTTTGCAAACAAGGACAGCGCGTTCGCCCAACTGGCGCAGCATGCCAACATTGATGTAGACAAACTCAGATAAGAATATACAGACTTGATCGTGATCGCTGGTTTGCATTGAAAGACCGCCTCTGTCGGCAGCATAAAAACTTAGCGCATGGTTCCAACATCGTCCAATATCCTCCTCGCGGTTGGGGAGAATCCAAAGAAGATCCGTGATGGCGGTAGCAATTTGAGTGGAGTGACCATGGCTTTCTCCCTCATCTCCTCGCGAGCGTCGATCGCTTCGATGGTACTCAGGGTTCATCACGATGAGAACAGCGGGATATGGTAAGGACTGGGAGTGAAGTCATCTTCGGGCTTGGAGCCACCGTCGCGACATATTTCTCCGCTCTTGTGCTGGTCGGTCGTTTCTTTTCACCACAGCCAGGGGAGAGGCTCCTTTCCCCAGGGGGGGCAATGGAGGGAGAAGGAATACCACACAGGAATCTTGTTGATGCGCCATGGGCGTCGTCGATTCTGACCCATTGAGTCTGGTTTACTCGAACGAGCATTCATTTCTCAATCGCCTCGTCCCAAGACATGAGCGGTGTTGATCATTGCACATCAATCTGCCGCAATAAGAACAGTCGTTGCGACAGCAGTACTGTACAAGCACCAGTTGGATCATCGAGCAACATGACTGATCTCCCCCTCATCTCGTGGCCAGCATCAACCGCATCAACGCTGCTTTAGAACTTGCATTTGACCAGCCTCCACCGGCAACTGGCACCTTGCGTGTGTGTCTTGCAACTGAAGAAGAATGGAACGCGTTTGTTGACTGGGACGGCGAGGTCGTCCATCTCGAATATCTCGAATGGTTTGCTGACTCTGGGGAGATCCACATCATCGAGTTTGTCAGTACGCCACACGAGAGATATCTTGGGGAACTTATTAGTGATCAATTCCGCGGACGGCATGTCCAAAAATGGCTCCGAAGCCAGGGCGCTGCCACGATTTCCCAGGGTCAACGAGCGTCTCCAGACCTGAGTTATGGACCATACAGTGATACATCGCACACTGTGCTTCCTCCTGGCGTCCCAGACTTTGACGACTTTAGTACGATCAAGATTGAAATTGGCGTCTCGCAGCCGTGGGGAATGGCACAAGGACAACTCGACCGCAAGGCAATTCAGGTCTGGGCTGTCATGCCAGGAGTAGAGTACGTGCTGTGTGTCAAGCTCGATCCCGACTTTGAGAATGCCGAGTACAAACTATACGATGTGCGCGCAGATCCTCTTGTGCCACTCAATCCACTTCCGATTGTCCCTCCAAGAACGGAGATCCACTTTGACGGACGGCGAATCCTTGGGATTCAGCAAGCGATGGCACTCCCAGTGGGTTCCCCAAGAGCTCTCTCTGTGGATTTGTACACTCCATTGAAAAGGGCAATGCGTAGTTAATCTATGCTCAATCATATCTGTCTCCTCGTCGAGGGGTACAGTCTTGGAGTAGAAGTACGCCTTAGTGTTGGCGTCAAAGATGTGTATCGTCGAGTAAAGTTTACTTGGCGTGCGCTTTCCTCGCCCGGATAGAGGATGGGGGATGAATCCACCGTGGATTCCTATCGGCCATGATCAATTGCGGTCGTGATGTCCTTTCAAGATGGAAGATCCGCTTAAGTTCTGTTCTTTCGTTTGGAACTTGCGATCAAACTGATGGTTCTCCCTGACGATCGTGAGTCACAGAGCGCAGGGACGTCGATGAGCCTGTCTGGACAATCAACATGGGGAATATATCAGTCTGTCCTAAAGATCCGACGTTGAACTCTATCCTTGACAATGTCCTTAGCATGATTGGGTGCGACCAGTTGCTCGGTTGTGGACGTGATCATTTCATTGGTGCTTTGGCATTCCTGCAACACATGAGTAGGTTGTTTCTTCAAGAATTGAACGATAGAGACGAAACATTGTCAGATTGGAAAGATTGGTCTACATGACAGACTTCGTCGCTGTCAAGTCGCCGCAAGAGCTCATCGACGAGACCATCCCATGGAGTCAACAACGCCATCCACTTGAGACTGCTGGATGGTGGAGCTATCTCACCATCGGGTGGATGAATGCGCTTATTCGAAAGGGATCCAAGGCGCCGCTGACGGACGAGGACATCTGGCCAATGGCTCAAGGTGACTCTGTTGACACGCTCTATTGCCAGGTCATGCGCTACTGGAAGACGGAGCAAAAGCCCAAGATCCACGCTGTTCTCTGGCGTGCTTTCACGTATCGTATCGTGGTCTCGTTCGTGCTCTTTGGACTCTACGCTTTGCTCAGCCTGCTTCAGCCTATTGCAGTCAAGTCGATGATGCAATTCCTCCAGCATGATGCCTTGACCAAGTCGGCATTGGGTCCAACGAACGGCTACGTCTTGGCGCTGCTTCTATTTATCATTTCGCTCGTCTCGGTGTGCATCATGGACTTTGCTGGCTTCTACGCGGTCCATCTTGCGTCCAACATGAAGTCTGTGGTCTCTCACATGGTCTACCTCAAGACGCTGGCGTTGTCTGGAAAGTCAAAGAGCCGCTTCTCGTCGGGCGAAGTCGTCACGATGAGCTCCGTCGACGTCGAGCGGATCAATCTTGGCTTCAGCCTGTGCCACTGGGCATTCCTCAGGTACATTCCTTCGTCTCTGTCCTCATTTGAGTTGCCGCTAGTCCCATCATGCTCGTCATTATTTACATCATGCTTGGATTCGAGTTGGGTGTCTTGGCCACCTTGATCGGTGGTCTTGCCATGGCTGCGTGCATGCTTGTTGGCTTCACATCGGCTGCCAAAGTCGGCCACTACCGTCAGAGCATCTTGAAGGTCCAAGCCGAGCGCGTGAAGCTCACCAACGAAGTCTTGCAAGGGATCCGCGTCGTCAAATTGTACGCGTGGGAGATTTCGCTCCAAGAACTGCTCAACAACATCCGCCTGCGCGAACTTTCATGCTTGACCAAGTACCACAGCTTGCGCATCTTCAACGGCGTCGTCTTGATGGTGGCTCCCGTCTTGTCCTTGGCTTTCTGCTTGATGGTCTACGTCGCTCGCGGCAACGAGCTCACGACTCAAGTCGCTTTTACAGCGCTGGCGTACATGAACATCACGCGCCAGCCTTGCTCTGTGTTTTCAGTCTCAATCATCGGCTCCACGGAAGCTCTAGCGTCCTGCCGCCGCCTCACTGAGTTTCTCAACGCGGACGAAGTTGATGAGGTTGAACATGCTGACCCAGCGCACAAAGCAATCGTTGAGATATCGCAGGGCGAGTTTAGCTGGGACTGGGTGACGCCGACGCTGAAGAATATCAACTTGCAAGTCAAGCCAAACACTCTGACGATGGTGGTGGGGGCCGTCGGCAGTGGCAAATCGAGTCTCCTAAGTGCCATCCTCGGCGACATCCATGCCACATCGGGCACGCGCAATGTCCACGCCAAGTTTTCCTACGTGAGCCAAGAATCGTGGATCCAACACGCCTCCGTCAAGCAAAACATTCTCTTTGACTCTGCTTTGGACGACGAGTTGTACCGCCAAGTCGTGGCAGCATGTCAACTCCACCGAGACTTTTCCATGCTTCCCAAAGGCGACGAGACTGAAATTGGCGAGCGCGGCCTGAACTTGAGCGGGGGACAGAAAGCTCGCGTGAGTCTAGCACGGGCGATCTACCACCAAGAAGCCGATGTCTACTTGCTGGACGATCCCCTCAGTGCGCTTGACGTCCACGTCGCGAACTCAGTCTTTCGAGACTGTGTCCGTGGCCTCCTCGGTGGAAAAACGACCGTCTTGGTCCTGACGAGCCATTACCATTTGCTCTCTCACGCCGACAGAGTAAACCGTCGTTGCTTGGCACTAGCTCACTCTTTCTGGTAGATTTTGCTCATGTCAGACGGAAGCATCATCGGCGATGGCTCCTACGATGATATTGTTGCCAAGTTTCCTCACTTGATGAATATGATGCCGGCGACAAAGGTGACGTCTGTCGAGGACCAAGAGGAGCAGCAGGAAGACGATAAAAAGACTGCAAAGAGCGAGTCGACTTTGGTGGCCAAGGAAGACAACGTCAAGGGACAGATTTCATGGACGAGCTATAAATCGTACCTCGGTGCTAGCGGCTACAATGCGTAAGTTGACCGCCGTCGTCGACTCGATTAACGTTCTTCTTGCTAGGTACCTGATGGCCTTTGCTCTGACGATGCTGTACACAATCTCCCAAGTGGCTCTGTCCATGACGGACTGGGTACTCGACCCTTACAGTCGCTTATGGCTGGGGCTACGTCGGTTTGTCCGTCGTGTCGATGGTCTGAGTCTACGGCCGCTTTATGTTTGCGCACTTGACTGCAATCCTCTGCTCTAAGAACTCTCATTTCCGCGTCTTGCTCAATGGGCCACATGCCTGACAAAGTCATACGTCGGTTTGGCTGCCGCTCGTGAATACCAGAGTCCAAGGACGATCCACGACGGCGGTAGCAGCGGCGATTGAAATACCTTGATCCTCTGGTGCAAGCCTTCTCTTCCCCCTCCTCTCTTCGCCAGCATCGATGCTTTCGAACTTGTAATTGAACAGCCTCCGCCGGCTATCTGACAAACTCCAAGAAGACCATTACGAGCAATGGCTCATTGGTTCCCAACACACACGATGGGCTCCCGATCTGAATGACCACGAGGTGATATCGACAGGAGTGGAGTACGTGCTGCACAGCCTTGTACCAGTACGCCAGACTGGCAGGGTCAAAGATAGGCACCCTCTCTAATAATGTTGTCATGGCGTCGAGCGCTTTCCTCGCCCCGATAGAGGTCGATCCACCGCGGACTTTCATCGGCCACAATCCATTGCAGTTGTGTATCCTTTCAAGATGGCGTCGTTCTTGTCGTAAACCCTGAGTTATACGGAGGCTGCATTGACGATCAGAATCCGAAAAATGTTGTGCTGTATACGGATATTTAGTGGAAGCGTTGTGCTCATACCCCATTTTTTGAAGCTTAAATCTATCTCGATATTCTTTAAAAATCAAATAAAAAAACACTCTTTTCATGAGCTAGAAAGAAATAGTTGTCGTTTACGAAACATAAATTTCGGATATGAGGAAATTCACGAAACAAAAGTGTTGCGTATCCCAAGAATATGCATATTGATATACCTTAGGATTGTATGAGGATAAAAATAGGACCGGATATATTTGTTTTACGCAACACCATTATCCGTAAACGTATCCGAACGCTTCCGGAAACCGTAAATTTTAACTCAGAACGGACTGATCAAGAAAATATTTTGCAGATATTGTGAATTTGGTCCAAAATTGGAGTTTTGCTGTGTTTGTCTCGAGTTCTGTATAGATAAAATGGACGACACGACAATTTCATCCGACAGAAAATTGATTGGTAGAAATGACAATTTATAATCCCAATCACAATTAACAATCTGAAGGACAGCCAACACGGAATGATTCACAAAGTGCCTTCACGTTTTCTCTTGCGCACTTCCTTCAAGAGTCCCGAGTAGGTTCTGGTGAAGCCATCATACGCCCTCTCAAACTGATCATAGCACTGAAACTTTGCGAAAGCGGTGGAGAGAGTGAGTCGCTCCGAGTATTTTCTTCGGTCAAGTTTGACACTGTCTTTCGGAAAGTCTTTCATGGCTATGAACAAATCATTTTGGGGGTCGGGCGTGAACCATTGTTGCCACGCTTCCTCGCCATTTCTTGCAGTTGGAATTGCTTTCTGTGCCAAGTATTCGTGCATTGTCTTCTGCACTGGTGTTTTTGGTTTGACATTTTGAGTAGGCAGAGCCTCCAGAATGGCTCTGATGATTGTATCTGCTAGAGCTTCAATGTCCACAGTAGAAGTAAGCTGGTCTCCAGCTACAACAAATTGGTTCGTGGAGCGCTTATGCAGGAGCAATCTAGGATCGATAGCATCACTGATATTTTTCGTAACCAAGTATTCGCAACACGTTTTGATGTCTTCCCAGCGGCACCATGCCATGAGTTCACGAAAATTGAATCGCCTTTCGGGTGATTCAAACACGCGATAAAATGCACCACCACGTCGCATGCTATGCAAGGTAATTCCCAATGGCAAACCTGGTGTGGCTTCGACTGTATTTGTCAAAATTCTACGTAGCCTCATTTGTGCAGCCTGCTTAAACCAGTCCACACGAAGACCACCGTTGACTGCCGTCGTCTGTGGAAACACGTAAGCTCCATTTGGAATGTTGTGTATCGTCAAGCGAACGAGTTTCACGTACTCTTCATAGAAATCAAAAACACGAAGGCATAGGTATGACGCTTCATTGAGGAGATGGTAGATTTGGTAGTCCTTTTCAACGCTGGCCTTCTTGTGCCATCGTAGCCTGACCGAGACAAATCGTTCCTCGCCAGTCTTGCTAAAGTCGACATCACACCACTTCAAACTCAGGACTTCACTTATACGAAAACAACCGAGGTAGCTTGCAGAGAATAGCAATCGCAGCATTGTCGCAACAAAGTGGTTCATCGGAGCGAAGGCATCAATGAGCTTGGACAAGTCGTGGATCGAGAGGGATGGGCTTTTCGCTACTCGTCTGTAGTGTTTTGTCGACAAAACTTCTGGAGAGCCACGACGTACTTCTTGGATGTCGTCTCTTGCGCAGGATTCGGATCAATCTTATGGTCTTTCAAGTAAGCAACAAGCGCAGTCTTGGCAGTGTCTACAGTTCGGGCTTTTCGTCCAAGAGAGAAAAGATGGTGAAAATAGTCAGTGCAGATTTCCGCGGTGGCCGACGCAGGGTCGATGCCGTCCTTTTCATGCTTGCAAAACTCCTCAAATTGTCTTTGATAGCTGGCATAAGTTCGTCGGGTGGAAGCCCCGAGGAAAGACTGCTCAATCGTTTGCTTGCAGGGCGTAGCTTGCTCCATCTCCGTCTTGTGGACAGGTGATGAGCAAAACGAAGTCAAGTTTCAGTGATTTATCCAATCAAACTGCGCAAATGTTAAATGTTTGGTATATGTTGCCCCCTCGACATGTCCCTCGTCCAGTCAACTGTCATTTCCAATTTTCATCCAATAAGAATTTAGTTTGATGTCGGTTATCCAATCATTTTAAATTATTTGTCGGTTTTGTGTCGTGTTTGTGCGATATGTATTGTGTACGCCTAATTTGCGCACACATTATTTGCAATAAAAAATGCACTCTAATTGTGTAACTGTCTGGTCGACTTGCGGTGCGAAGGTCACGGTCATGATTCAGCATGCTGTATCCCATGAGCACGCTCCTCGCAACACAAAGTACCATTGTCTGTACGGCTTTTTTTCCTTGGTTTATCGAAAGCTAAGCTGTCCACTTTGTACTCGAAAAGCCCCACCACGATTCAACATGGATTGCTCGGAGAGGTGATCTCTCCATCTTAATACGATCTGACATGTGAATCGGTGTTTGGTGAAAACACACACCACAAATACACATCATTGTTTTAAAACTGTTTTGAACGTTTCCTAAAACTCATAAAAAACGTTCGATATTTTATACTTGAAATTTGTATGCGTAAATCGTGCGTAAATTGTAGCTGCGCAAAAAATAATTTGTATCAACTCCAGTTTGATACAAAACGCACAATATATTTTTCGGAACTATATGGAGTTTTCTCGGTCATGACTGTGGTCATAGTTCATTTTTGGCCTTTTTATGACCAGGATAAAATATTCTGTTTTTTTCATTTTCTTTCACAACAATGACACCGGAAATCTTGTTTTAAAGCTTGAATCAGGCATCACAAGACATGTAAACTCTGTCATGACCGCTCTAGCAGTCGAGATTGCTCTTATCATGGAGCATCATAGTCTTGACCTTGGCAGGAGTGATGAAAACGAGTGTTTGTATTAGCTTAAAATTAGTATGATGACCAGAGCTAAATATATCTCGAATATTTATCCAGAAACAGCCAATTTGGAAAATATATCTCTGATATTTATTTTCTTGGTCATGACCCTGGTCATGACCGCAAAATTTATATTTAAGTGATACTTTTAGAGTAAAAACGTATCAAAACAGAGTGTCATTTTAATGACACTTGAATAACTGTTTTCCATCTCAAGCTTGTGATTTTCAACACATACATGCGCAAGCAGCTCATGCATAGAAGAAACATCTGAAGTTGAATGTGTATACCGTGAACTCGCATCTCTCTGATGCTACTATTTACATGGTCAGTAGCACACCAAGTTGGGAGTGTTTCGGATAAGGCGACTTCATGGTCATCAGCAAGTGCATCACTCTCCTAGATCTGGAGCATTTCATGTCATAGATGAATGTTAGTCGATATCGTTTCGAGTTACAGTCGACTGAAATCAATTGCATTAAGCTAACAAAGGGACATAGGTTCGTCACGACCGATCAGGGTCCATGAATGTTAAATTACACCTCAAGTACTCAAGCAAAATATTCGATGTAGTTGGGGCATGTTGTTGAATCACAAATTGAGAGTTCACAAGTCCTTCTAGCACGAGCAATAAAAAATATGCATTGACTCCTGATCGCGCTTATTGATGCCTTCGGTGGACATGACTTCGCACGAAGAACTCAGTTAAATTGCGAAATGACATCTTCTATACAATTAAGTGTATAGTAGTCCCCCAGTTTTCGCCTGATGAACTTTTCAAAAGTTATATCAGGATACTATGATTGAAAATAAATTATGTTTCAAAAACTCTAGTTGTTAACATCAATACTGTTAAAATAAATCATGAAAAAAATAATATTATACAAGATATAAGTTTGGAGTGGGAGGCGAAAAGTGGGCGACTACTGCTGTCCACTATAATATGTAATGTACGGTGTTTAATCGGTTTCAGGGGGGGTCTATTCACGAAAAGTCACAATGAGTCGACCGATGACTGGAACCAAGCGAAAACAGACCGAGCGTCAAGTCCAAACGCAAAGTGGTGATGACATCATTTCATTGCGACTAGTTGACAGAACAAGAAAGCAGTACGAGAGTGCCTTGAGTAGGTTCGCTCGGTGGCTTGAGAAAGAGCATCCCGAATTGATCGTGGAAGATCAAATTCAGCTACCTCTATCTGTTTCTGCATGCAAAGGAATGCTGGATTACAGTAAGATTAAAAGAAAGCGAAACGGAGACGCGTTGGTTCCAATCCAATACAACACGTTTCCCACAATATCTGCTATGCAGAGTGCTATCAAATACCTTTACAAGGAGAGAGGGGTCAAGTTAAGTGACGAGCTCGAAAAGATGTTTTCCGGTACGTCCAGAATACCAGAATATAAACCATCTCAATTTGTAAAGAATATTGTGCGGGATATCAGCGCAAAGTTGCTTTACTCAAAGTAAGGGGCGAGCTGAAAATGATAGAGGGGAAAAGTCCTATGTCATTCACAGGTATTCTTGTTTGCATTCTAAACTTACGCTCTTCGAGGGTATCGATACTTGGCTTTAAAGGCTGTACAGGGTTCCACGGATTTTAATATGTGCATGACAGCTCACACTTTCCTCATTTTTTGCTGGAATTTGATGGCAAGATCTGTCTCAACCGCAACAATTAGATTTGAGCATGTGTCGTGGAGTCGTACGTATGTAGTTACTGCTTGAATAACGTTATATGTTCATAGAAGATGCCCTAGTAGTCAAATATGCCAGCGCGAAGAATGATCAAACTGGTCAAATGACTTGCCCAAGACACATTTTTGCGAATCCAACTAGACCTGAAATTTGTCCAATTTTAAGGTATCAGGGCGATGTGGAATGCGATTAATATTGCATAGTCTCGCGATTCTTTTGTTTTCATGTCCTCCCAGAATTGCAGGCTACACGACGCTTCTATTTGGAGCTCATGCCAAAGCGCGCTTTGCTCTCTGGCTGTCAAACACATGTAACGCAAATCATGAAGACATAGTTTGTCTAGGGCTTTCAATCTCAGAAACCGAGAGCCATTCATTTCGCAAGGGTGTGGCAACTGAGCTGTCTGGAAATCCAAGTGGTCCTCAAGCTTTAGCCATTTGGTTGCGTGCAGGATGGAGCTTGGGTAAAGTGCAAGTCGATACATTTTTGAAACCTCTGGCGGCGATCAATTCGTTGGTCGTGCTGCGTCTGGTAATCATAGTGCAATTCTTTACCACCCTTACTTCTACCTAGGACTGGATATAAATGATGTGGCCTTTGCATCTCTGCCCCCCCATTTCAATGGTCTAGTGCTGACAACTCGAGAATGGGACACTATACTGCCAGGATATTCTCAGTACTATCCAGCAAACTTTCGCTGCGCAGTTCCATTTCTATTAGCATCTTTGGCTTATCACCATACCTGGATCCAAAATACTTTAAATTCTAGCCACCCTTTGTTTTTGTCCCACGTGTGGTCAAGTGGCATTTTGCCTTCATTGCACAAACAAGTTCTTGTTGGTGTGCTCCAAAACTCTGAATCTGGTTTAACAGCCACTTCACATGTCCATCTTGCCATCGAGTTGAAATCTGTAGGTTTGAGGATGGAAAATCTTCGCGAAAAGTTGACCATTCAATTAAATGACTTACCAAATCTCGTGTCTCAAGGTATAAAGGAACATCTACTCTGTAATCGCGATGTCGAGAGACCTATCACAATGACAGAGTTAGAAAGAACTTTGGCTGGATTTGGGGATATGCTTCTCCAAAAGATTGATACCCGTGTTGTTTCTCAACAATGCAACCCCTGCAGTGAGCCTGAAGTGTGTGCACCAGATGTGCCAGCCTCCACCAACGATGTCATCCCTTGGTGGAATAAGCCTTCTAATAATTGCGCCAAAAAATTATCTTGCCCGAAGGGCAAGGTATATGATATTTGGAATCTATGGTGGTCTGGCAGTGAAAGTATGGGCTATCCTCCTTTTCGTACGTGCTTGTCAAAAGATTTTAAGTCGCGGCTGGATCAAGCAAATTTTTGCAAAGCCAAAAAGGTCATTCTCGCAATTGTTGCCTATTCAAATCACTCAGAAAGTCATATCGTTGCCATGGATCTACACGACAGGATCGGCCTGTTCAATGAATGCTTCAACAGTTTTTGTCGACAGAAAATTGGCGCGACAGATTCCATGCTTGCTGGGACACGAAAGCTGACTGAGATGAGCTATCTCACATTCTATGACTTGATGTTAAAGTGAACAAAGCTGCATTGAACTTACTCTAATTTTTCATAGGCTAAGCGCTCCAGGTGTGGGTGGGGCATTTTTTAGCTTAAATCTCTGAATTCAAGTTGTGTTATGCCTGTGAGGACAATACATGATGTAATCTAAATTCACGATGAGTTGTCCATGTTTATGGGTTACCGCAGCTCACGAAAGACTATGCGTGAATTGGCTGACCATTCTGTTAAATCTCCAAATGAGATTCCAAGAGGACTAACGACGGTTTGTATCTCAGAGCTTTCTTGACAATAGACTGTAGAAAAGGGTAATTTGATGTGGTGTGATCTAAACGAGATATCAGTATTTGCGTAGTGATGCGCCATCGATGTCCGAGACTCCAGGTGAGACCAAGTACTATAAGGAGCCTCCGAGTTCCATCAAACGATACGCGACCATGAAGTGAATTGTCCATTTTATCTAATCAGAGATACATTCGTCTTTTTTCCTGACTTGACTTACCATGACCGTTTCGACACGATATCACACTGTGGATCACACCAGTTTCTACTGGTTAAAATTAAGAAAATTCTCAAAGTCACATGTCCCTCAAGCGAGGCAAAGAAGTCATTTAAATGTCGTGCTGTAAGACTTTTAGTGACCTGCATCGCACACAGTGCACACGATGTACACGTGAGGCTCATTTTTGTCGTGAATTTACGACTCTGACGTCGTGTGGTCTCTTTTTTTTAGAAAATTCAATGATTTATCTTTGCCGACTTTCTGCTCTAAAGTTCGTCACAAGCATCAGTGCTGTGTGAGATTATTAGGTCAGGATTAATAACGCGAGAACACAATAAAAATTCCGTGTGCATACGATAAGTATTTCCTTTAAAGAAGCGCAGGCAAAGCAGAACACAAACCTTGCGCCTAATGTAGATCTCTCTAAACTAAAGAAAAAACCCTTCTCTCAACGCGGAAAGCAATATCCTGTCTGAACTAACTGATAAATGCAATCGTAGTATTGAAATAACATGTATGAGACGCCCTTATTTCTGCGGTAGAAGGGTAAACTATAACAAGTAGCGCCGCGCTTCGCGCGGCGCTCCTGAGCTCAGAAAACAAGGCATACGTCTTTGGTGCATTGGACTAATGCGGTGCCATTGTTAACGATCTTAATGACGAGACCTGGATTTAGAACAACGCTTTATTGAAATTTGTATTCAGTGTGACAAGTGTGATTTCCATACAAAATGACTCGCAGAAGAAATCACACCATGGATCACACTTGAGTGTGATAAATACCACGTCAAATATCTCAATGATGCAGACTTTTTCACTAGTTTTGACCAATGAAATTCGATATCTCACAGCAATTTTATTTTTGATTGGTCAGATTTCTAAAAATACAACCTTGGTGTGATTTTGTCTATAACATTGTGATATGTGTCGTGTGTGTTATCCATCCTGTTTAACACAGCTCAATGGTAACTGTGCGGCAGCCTTTGACATTGAGCAGACAATGGGCGACTACGAAGTGAATTTCCACATCATCTAAACAAACAATGAGATATTCGTCTTTGTATACAGATTCGTCCTACGATTATGATGTGTGCCCTGCATGCCGCTCATGCTTGCTCACACAGCTCAATATCGACCACGCGGTCGATCTTTCTGGTATGGGTTGGTCAGCCCACGTCAGGGTTGGCATGAATTTACAGGTCATGATATGAAATCTCATAGCTCTAACTGGAGTATCAAGCGGACCATCAACGGTTTGTTTCTCCGAGTCAATGATAAGAAAAGGACGTACAAAAGGATAAACAGATGCAGCGCGATCTAAACCAGCTATTAGTACTTGTCTGTATAGTGATATGCCTTATAATTGATCACTTATTGTACGAGGCTCCAGGTGAGCCCAAGTAATATCTGGAGCCTCTGAGTTCGACCAGACCACACTCGACCGTGAAGCGAGTTGCCCATTTCATCTAATGCAACAATGAGATATTCACCTTTGTGATATGACTTGTTTTACAATTGGGATGTGTGCCGTGCACGTTGTTCGTATTTCACATTCATTAATGTCAAAAGTGCGGCAGCCTTTGGGACGACTTGCGACTGTGAAGTGAATCACCCAAATCATCTAAGCAAACCATGGGGCATTCGTCTTCATGAATAGTCTTACGATTGTGAAGTGTGCCGTGCATGTTGTTCATGCTTGCTGACAAAGCTCAATGCCGACTGTGCGGTTGACCTTCCTCAGTCGAATTTCTTTGACCTGTCAAGATAAAAATACGACAAAATATTATATTTAAGAGGTATTTATCCCATACTGAAGCGCAGTGTTTCGTAAATGTTGCGTAAATACCTCAATATAGGGAAATAACGTAGGGTAGAAATCACAACGCTACAAGCAGCCAATCAATGTCCAGTAAAATCATGAATAAAGTTGAGTTCTTCGCGCTCAAACCAGCATGACATAGTCGCCCGATGAGCAACTCGGTTGAATAGCATGTTGAATTGTTGCAGTTAGATTAGATTTGGGGCTTAACACACTGTAGCTATACCTCATCAAGTGTCCGACAAAACAAACTGAACGACTGTCACACCCTTGGTCATTTAATGCATTTCCTTTAAATGTCCTTTACTCTATTTCTTTCATTTGCTCTTAGTCTTATTCATTTTAAGCTTATCTAACAAAAGCCCACAAAGGTATACCTTTCAGGTATAGAAGATGTTGTTATTCTGGCATCCAAGCTGGACGCAACGCAACGAGTGCTAACCTTAAGTGCCATGAAGACGTCGATAAACAAAAGTAAATGTTGCTTCTAGAAGCTCATCGATTAATATTAAGGAGCTGAACTCGAGTAAACTTTTATGCAATCTACAAACTTAGAGCACTGACATGTTAAAGATATCTCTTTCGTATGACCTGGAATGAGGGGTAAAGAGTTGACTGGAAAACATCCATCTTTTTGAGACATTCTATTCTACGCAACCCTATTCAAATTCACCACATTCACATGAGCACTGCCATTCTGTAGCCACCATGCCTCGAAGATAGTAAGAGCTGATCATGAAATGCTCAAAACTACCTCATTTGGCTTATTGGCCAATGAAATTGTAGTTATAATTTGATTGGCTAATATAAGTTCCGGTCACAACGTTTTCCGTTGATAGCTCAACGTACAGTACATGGGTTTGTCCTGAGATCGTGACGTAGAACTTTATTCATGGCAAAGTCCTTCTGGTCCCCAAGACTCAGAGCTCAGCAGCAACTTGGACCACAACACACAGAAGGAATGGAAGCGAAATGCCTTCAAGTCTTTCATCGAAAGCGAAATGCCTTCAAGTCTTTCATCGAAAGCGAAACCGACGGCTAAACTCAATCGGTGACGCGTAGGGAGTCGGCGCACGACGTCGGTCAGGTCGCCGAGGGCTTCAACCTTTTCAACGATGACGACAGGAAGGTGTCGCATGTTCTTGTGCTGAGAGGGGCTTGGAGTAGATCAGGGTTCATCAAGATGAGAAGCGCGGGAGATGGACCGGCAAGGACTGGGAGTGAAGTCAACTCGCTTAATTGAGTCGAGTCAAGTTGGAGCCCGTACGATCAGGTTCATCACGAGTCATGGAATGGCTGACTTGATCGACTCGGGTTGGACCCGGGTTGAACTCGAGTCGACCCGATTCCAAGCAATTCAGAAAACCCGCGACATCAGACAATACTATTACAACGATTATACTTCAAGAACGACTGTAGCTCACAAATCATCTCGATGGAATCATCTCCTAGTTGAGTGCGTCGCTTGTCAACAGTTTGACCAGCCATTGAGAACGCTGACTCGCTTGGAACTGATGTAGATGTGAGTCCACCTTCGTGCCTCGGAAGCAAAGGGCTCACTTGTAGTTTGACTACGAACAAACAGAGAGTCTAGTGTCGCCAAAATATCATTGCTGGGATCAACAAAAGAATTGCCCCCGCTCTGGGCACTAAACATGTCCTCCGCTGACATCGCTTGACTCCAAACAGTCACGACTAGTTGTGAAACTGCCACCAGATCTATGTTTACGACTAATGGCGCATGGTGAGGTTGACCCGAGTCGACCCGAGTCGATCAGGGTCATTCGCTACGCCAACCGGGTCAAGTCGAGTTGACCAGTATGCTGCAACCCATCACGAGTCTATCAGGGTTGACCCAGTCTGACTCGGGTCGGTTTGACTCGCTGACAACTCTAGCTTGGAGCCGCCGTCGCCAAAATATTTCTCTGGTCGATCGTGTCTTGTCACCACAGCCAGGGGGAGGCTCCTTCCACAGGGCGATGGAGGGAGGAGGAGTATCACAGAGGTATCTTGTTGATGCGTCATGGGCGTCGTCGATCATGACACATTGAGTCTGGTTCCAGCGACAGTCCTGGAGCAAATTTTGGCGCAAAGGACGTGCCTCGAGCGTGCATTTCCTGGTTCATTTCTCAATCACCTCGTCCCAAGACATGAGCATCGTAGCAAGTGGTGGTCCAAAGGGTCGGCGGCTGCCTTTTGGACCACCACCTGCGACTATGCTCATGCCTTGGGACGAGGTGATTGCGAATTGATGATGCCTTTGGACCACCACCTGCGACTCATGTCTTGTACCCCAATCTGCCGCAACAAGAGCAGTCGCTGCGACAGCCGAAGAAGCACCAATCGAATCGACGGCCATGACTGATCTCCCCCCTCATCTCGTCGCCAGCATCGATCGCATCAACGCTGCTCTGGAGGTTGCACTGGAACAACCTCCACCAGCAACTGGCACGTTGCGTGTGTGTCTTGCAACTGAAGAAGAATGGAACGCGTTTGTTCACTGCGATGGCGAGGTCGTCCATCTCAAATATCTCGAATGGTTTGCCGACACTGGCGATATCCACATCATTGAGTTTGAATGCACGCCGCATGGCAAGTATATTTGGCCACTATCGAAACGATTCTACGAAGACGACGTCGAGAGATGGCTCATTGGTTACCTTTCAGCCACGAATTTCCAAGGCCGACGAGCGTGCGCAGACCTCAGCTATGGGCCAAGCAGAAGAACCCCGCACTCTGTGCTTCCTCCAGGCGTTCCCATCTTTGCCGACTTCCGGACAATCAAGATTGAAATTGGAGTCTCTCAGTCGTGGGGAATGGCGCCAGGACAACTGGACCACAAGGCGCTAGCAACATGGGCTGTCATGCCAGGAGTGGAGTACGTGCTGTGCGTCAAGTTCGATGCCGACTTTGCGAACGCCGAGTACAAGCTGTACGACGCTCGAGCTCAACCTCTTGTGCCACTCCCGCCACTTCCAATTGTCGCGCCAAGAACCATCGTCCAATTTGACGGACGTCGTATCCTTGGTATTCCACAAGGGATGCCGCTCCCGGTGGGTTTCCCACAACTCTGTCGGTGGATTTGTACTCTGCATTGCGATCGGCCATAGATTATTAATCAGTGACAGAGTTCAATCATGTTGGTCTTATCTGCGGTTTGGGTGGAGGGGATATCCTTGTGTTCGCAGAAGTACCCGTGCGTGGCAGGGACAAATATGGACATCGTCTCGAGTAAAGTTTGCAAGGCGTCGGCGCTTTAAGGGCGGACTCATGTACTCCACACATTGATCGTCCAGACGGCCCCCTCATCGTCTCGGCGCTGTGTGACTCGCCATCAACGACAAGAACTTGAGAGGACTGTGCACACTAATGTATCCCCATCTACAATGGCTCGTGGCTCGTGGGAATCCGTGGTGGTGGATCCATCTTCCATCCAGGCATGGGCTGCGTTGAGATTCTTGGCATTAAACTGTGTCCACGCGAAGGTCCTTCTGACCTCCAAGACCCAGTGCTCTGTAGGGCCTCCAACTTGGACCCAACTCCAACGATGCCTTGAAGTGAAATGCCTTGTCTTTGAAAGCGACGGTTCAATTCAAAGGTCCTTCTGAGATGCTCCGTAGAGGGTTCATTCACCCAACTCCATCGAGAACAAAACTCAATTGATGACGCGTAAAAACGAACAGCTCCGGTCGGCGCTGTTTGGCTGCTCTGGCATCAACATTGGCCGTGTTATTACCTCGCCCTTCTCAATGCAATCCTTTTCCCCCACTCTTGTGCTGGCCGGTCGGTTCTAGTCACCAGGGCCAGAGAAAAGGCCCCAAGGTCAACGGAGGGAGAAGGAGACCAGCATGGGCGACGGCGATCATGATGCATTGAGTCTGGTTTACTTGAACGAGCAATTCTTGGTTCCTTTCTCAATCGCCTCGTCCCAAGACATGAGCGGTGTTGATCATTGCACATCAATCTGCCGCAATAAGAACAGTCGTTGCGACAGCAGTACTGTACAAGCACCAGTTGGATCATCGAGCAACATGACTGATCTCCCCCTCATCTCGTGGCCAGCATCAACCGCATCAACGCTGCTTTAGAACTTGCATTTGACCAGCCTCCACCGGCAACTGGCACCTTGCGTGTGTGTCTTGCAACTGAAGAAGAATGGAACGCGTTTGTTGACTGGGACGGCGAGGTCGTCCATCTCGAATATCTCGAATGGTTTGCTGACTCTGGGGAGATCCACATCATCGAGTTTGTCAGTACGCCACACGAGATTTATTCAGACGAACTCAATGATCTATTCAAAGCGCCGAATGTCAAGAGATGGCTCAATAGCTATCTTTCTGCCAAAAATTCTCAAAGCCCACAAACGTCTCCAGACCAGAGCTACGGCCCAAACCCAAGAACTCCCGGCGCAGTCCTTCCTCCAGAAATTCCCATCTTTACCGACTTTGGAACAATCATCATTGAGATTAGTGTCTCGCAGCCACGGGGAAGGGCGCCGGGGCAACTGGATCACAAGGCAATTGAGATCTGGGCTGTCATGCCAGGAGTGGAGTACGTGCTATGTGTCAAGTTCGATCCCGACTTTGAGAATGCCGAGTACAAACTGTACGATGTGCGAACAGAACCTCATGTGCCACTCAACCCACTTCCGATTGCCGCGCCAAGAACCATCGTCCAATTTGACGGACGTCGTGTCCTTGGTATTCCACATGGGATGCCACTCCCCGTCGGTTTCCCGAGAGCTCTCTCGGTGGATTTGTACTCTGCATTGCGATCGGCAAGGACGCGATTTATATAATAAGCTAACAAGAATTTATCTGATCATGTTAGTCGTATCCGCGCTTTGAATGGAGGGCAGAGCCTTGCAGTAGAAGTACGCCTGCGTGGCAAAGATGGGCGTGGTCGCGAGAAAAGTTGGCACTGCGACGCGCGCTTTCGTCGTCCGGGTGGACGATGGATGGATTCACTGCGGTTTCTCATCTGGAACGATATCGATTGCGGTCGTGCATCTTTCGAGACGGCACCGTTCCTCTCAAGTTCTTTTCGTTTGTTGTGACCTCATGGTTCTCCAAGACGATTGTGAGTCATCGGCACATGGAGGTCGATAAGCCAGTTCTGGTGTTATCAACGACAAGTCCGCCCTAGCTATAAGTAAAGATTCATGAAGATCTGACGTTGCACTTTATCCACGACAATGTCCTCAGCATGACTGGTTGTGATCTGCTGGGCTTTCACTGACGGCCAACATTGATCCAGAATCGGACCGCCTCATCCAACAGACCATGCGCGATAAGAACATGCAGAGTTCAGCTCTCTATCCCCTCGTCCCAGGGCTCTTGTCGAAGGTGGTCGGAATCCTTCCAAGTCCAAAGAAGGTTTAACAACGGTGGTAGCAGCGGCGATTTGATCCACACCTCGAAGAACTGACCATGACTGATCTCCCTCCTCATCTTGTCGCCAGTTACGATCGCATCAACGCTGCTCTGGAGGTTGCATTTGACCAGCCTCCACCGGCAACTGGCACGTTGCGTGTGTGTGTTGCAACTGAAGAAGAATGGAACGCGTTTGCTGACTGCGATGGCCAAGTGGTCCATCCCAACTATCTCGAATGGTTTGCTGACTCTGGTGAGATCCACATCATCGAGTTTGAAAGCACGCCACATGGGTGCTATGCTGCGGAACTAAGTCTTCAATTCCATGAAGAGGACATCAAGGTGTGGCTCAGATGCTACGGTGCTGCCACGAATTCCCAAGGCCGACGAGCGTGCGCAGACCTCAGCTATGGACCAAGCAGAAGAACCCCGCACTCTGTGCTTCCTCCAGGCGTTCCCATCTTTGCCGACTTCCGGACAATCAAGATTGAAATTGGAGTCTCTCAGTCGTGGGGAATGGCGCCAGGACAACTGGACCACAAGGCGCTAGCAACATGGGCTGTCATGCCAGGAGTGGAGTACGTGCACTGTGTCAAGTTCGATGCCGACTTTGCGAATGCCGAGTACAAGCTTTACGGCGTTCGAGCAGATCCTCTTGAGCAACTCGCTCCACTTCCAATTGTCGCGCCAAGGACCGTGGTCCAATTTGACGGACGTCGAATCCTAGGTATTCCGCAAGGAATGGCGCTCCCGGTAGGTTTCCCAAGAGCTCTGCCGGTTGACTTGTACACTCCATTGCAATGGGCAATGTGTTGATTAACAAAAAGTGAACTCAGCAAAGGGGTGTAGGGTTTATTTAGGGTTTAAGTAATGAGGGTTGTAGGGTTATGGGGTTTTACAATCGAAAGGGTTGCAGGGGTTATAAAATCGAAGAGGATCGGAGTCCAATCATCAAAAGTCAACAAGACACCTCAGAAGCAAGATGCCGGCGGAAACCAAAGTGTTCTTTGGTGCGTTGTCATGGAGACATGCGTATATTGACAAGATTGATCTGTAGATATGGAAATTGGAGGCAAGAAGAGCGGCCGTATTATCTTTAAGCTCTATGCCGACACTCCCAAGACAAGTGAAAACTTTCGCGCGTTGTGCACGGGTGAAAAAGGCATTGGTCGCACGACCAAGAAGCCCTTGACGTACAAAGGTACAATGCAATTGTTGACGTATAGTTGACTGAAGTGTGATGTTCTAGGCTCGATTTTCCACCGTATTATTGATGGATTCATGTGCCAAGGCGGAGATTTCTCGAACCGCAACGGCACGGGTGGTGAATCGATCTATGGCGCCAAATTCAAGGACGAAAACTTTATTCACAAGCACACCAAAGCGGGTTTGCTCAGCATGGCGAATGCCGGACGTCACACGAACGGCAGTCAATTCTTCATCACACTTGCCCCCACAAAGCATTTGAATGGCAAGCACGTCGTGTTTGGCGAAGTCATCAGCGGCATGGAAGTCGTACGCGCGATGGCTGCTGTCCCAAAGGGCCGCAACGATAAGCCTACCAAGGATGTTGTGGTTGCAAACTGTGGCGAGTTGACTGAAGGAAGTGAAGAAAAGAAGGGCGCCTCCAAGAAGCGCAAGAACGATGACGACGATGAAGCCAAAGACGAAGAAAAGAAGGAAGAAACCAAAAAGCCCAAGAAGAAGAAGCAAGAGTAGAGAGTTAGCGTCGCTGATGGATGTAGACAGTCGCAGGACCCCAGCTCATATTCCGTCGCTCCTTGTCAATAATGTCGAACGGCGCGTCGTCTGGGAGAGGTTTCGTGAATGTGATCAAGTAGGCTTTCGATCGGAGTGCCACTGCTTTGTCAGCGATCTCCCAGATCAGTTCCGAGTCGAAGCACGTTGAATTGGCAAACACAACATCGGCACGACTCCAGTCAAGATCGAGGAGCGAGCTATGGAAGAATGCAGCTTCGAGAGGCTTGGTTGAGGTCGAAATAACAGAGCGAACGAATTCGTTGTAGTTGGCACAGACTTCGGCAGCAGCAGCATGAAGCCCACTGAGGATTTCAATGCCCGTGCATCTACAATAGCCCCTTAACATGGTTCCATGAAAGCTGTGACGTACTTTGCGAAGTCAAAATTGAGTCGTGCAACAAAGACAGCCCTGCCAGTGCCACTTCCAAGATCGACAAAGGTCCAATGTGGCTCGATGGGGATCTTCCGAAGTGTGTGGAGAAAGGCCAAATAGTCGACTTCACCGTAGATAAGAG
Source organism: Aphanomyces euteiches (assembly GCA_021527685.1). NCBI lineage: Eukaryota > Oomycota > Saprolegniomycetes > Saprolegniales > Verrucalvaceae > Aphanomyces > Aphanomyces euteiches. Next base: position 464,657 of record JAJGMV010000194.1, read on the forward strand.
ACTACACGCGTCAAGAACAAAGGAATGCAGCACGACCATAATGTACCTTTTCAGTGAGAAGATCTTGCTCTTCTCGTTCCTGGCGGGAAATCGCCTTGCCGTGTTCGAGTGGGTAGTCCATGTAGAGGGAATCAAACAATTTGAGCGTCTCGACATCTAGACGACGTCATCAGTCTCTATACAGCCCACCAAATTACCAATAAGGCGGTGGATGTATTTCAGCCAGGCTTCATCAGTCGCAGTCGACAGCCTCTCGATCAACTTGGGTCCTCGTACATCCTTTTGAAAAAGCATCTCTGCCCAGGAGTCAGATCCCGCCGTGGAGCTTTAAATACCTTTGAGGAGAGCTTTCCCAATGCCTGTAATCATCCCATGCCGATGGAGAAACCCCGCAATGTACAGGATCTTGGCTTGGACAGACTCACCCGCCGACTCGACGAGCGCGCGCAACTTGTTGAGATCTCCCATCACAGATCTGCCAAAAAATAAAAGTGCCTCAAATCCCAAAACATACAAATTATAATATAAAAAATGCCTTATTTTAATAGGGTCAGTTTGCCCGAGTGGTCTAAGGGGTCATGTTCAGGTCGTGATGTATTCGTACGCGTGGGTTCAAATCCCACAGCTGACAATCTTTTATGCCTTCATGCCGACAATCTTCCACGCATTCCCGCCGCTCTTTCGCTGATACCAGGCTCGTCTTTGTCCTCAGGATGGCAGTAGAAGCTCCGCGGTTTGCATGGGATGTGGACCTCTCGCTGGCTGCAGTCGCCATGCTGTGTTTTGGCCTCCAAGACTTGGATCATTGTACCTGGTGTGCAATCCACGTCGTGCACATTCATCGCAAGCTCAAATGGCCATTGCAACCTTTGGCATTACGCCAGAGGAGCTGCGGTACTCCACTGGCTTTAGCGTCTTATGCAGCAGTGAGGAGAGAGAGCAGTGAGGAATCGGACATCGCATCGTCAGCGGCGGTGGAACATCCATGATGACCCTTCCATTTTGAGCGATTTTTGCCAATTTTTCAACAAAAGTTTTGAATAATTGGCAAATTTCGGTGACATTTGAAACTCCTCCTTGGATCCAAGAGAGAAAGTGCAGCGGCTTCTGAAGTCCTAGCGGCATGTTGTGCTTCCCTCCAAGCCGACGGGCGCTCGTTTTATCCAATTGTATCGGCAAATCGATGACACAACGCATGCTGGAGCGAGAGTTTCAAGCAGCAGGTAACGATAACTGCTCGGACAGTGTATATTTAGAGTCGCGCCATGAACTCAGAGGAGACACGACCAGCGCGGCGCGTCTCGTCTCGCTTCTTCCACCGCAAAGTCGCCGTGCTGCCCAACTCGACGCATGATTTCCGTGTGCTCCAGAGCTCAGCGCTCCTCTCGCTCATGACCAAGTTCTCGACCAAAGAATTCATGCGCCAATGCCCGCTTGGTGTGACTGACGGAATGCTCACGTGGCTCCTTGGCTCAGGCTACATTGGCTCCCAACAAGGAGCGGACAATATCATGGTCCTAGACGATTTAGCTCCTCGACACGCTCAAGTCACGTACCAAGGGGACAAGTATTTCCTGCGCGCATGCGTCGAGTCGCCGCCGATCTACTTGAAGCTTCCATTCGACGTCGGTCGTCGGGAATTCCCGCTCTCCAAAGGCGACGTGATCGAGATGGGCTATGCTTTCGCAGTGACTGTCCTGGATCTACAAGTGAGCACGACGAAGGTCGTCCATGCCGCGCATGAGAAACTCCCCCCGCGGAAAGATGTGCGGTTCAGCTGCGTCAGTGACATCCGGACGCAAGTTGTTCTTCGAGACCTCTCCAAGCAGACGAAACTCACGCCGCCGCCTTCAACAACATTGGAGCCGCTGAAAATCGAGCTCCTTCTCCAGCAGAAAGACTCGCCAGTTCCATCGCGCGTCGTTGCTTCCACCAAGAGCTACCTCTGGTTTGGCAGCCTCCACTCGGCCGATATCATCCACCCGACGCTGGATCGCCTCCATGCCAAGATCGAGTTCGTCGACGGTCGCTACGTCTTGAAGGACTTCTGCAATGCAACACGCGTCCTCGTCGGGGATCGCCCCGTGCAGATCGTCGAGGAAGATGTCGTCGTCGTCGGAGATCGGCAGTTGAGACTTGTGAAGCTTCAGGACCACACGCTCGCCAACCCCGGCATGGAAATCCAAGTCCTCCGGACGACGACACGGAAGCGGCGCCACCTTTATCGTCATCTTCCCATACAGCTTGAACTCCCTCCCAACAAACTCCTCCACGTCGGCCGCGCCTCTCGTATGTCCCTGTCGTTCCTCCCTTCTTGACGTGGATTTCTCTAGACTGCAGCATCAATCTGACCAACTATGCCGTCAAGCTCGTCCACTTCAGCATCTTGTACGAGCACTGCCGCGTGTGGGTTATGCCGCTCCATCCTATGCTCAACCAAGGCCTCTATCGACTTATCCACAGGAGGCGGTATACGTCCAAACGGGAAGAAATCGTTCATAGTAATGCTCTCTCGACTGGAACTCCCGCTCTGACGACGTCGTAGATCAAGCGGTCCCTGTCGTCTCGACCGTCAGTCCCGTCGAGCCGCTCGAGCAGGACTCCGTCTTCAAGATCGGCTGCTCGGAGATTGAAGTCGTCTTCGTGAAGAACATGCCGCGGGAAGTCGCGCCGCACATGAAGGAACTCATGAACGACCGATACACAATCCTCCAGCGCCTCCCGTGGTTCCTCCTCTCGCCCAACTTGCCCTCCTACTTCAACGACATGAGTCACTTGGCGTCGCATTGCAAAGTCATGACGATCTCCGCGGGCGAGATGATCTATTCCCAAGGCGAAGATGCGCTGCGTGCCTATGTCGTTCTCCAAGGAAGCGTTCTTCTCTTCCGTTCCAAAGGCGACGACAAGTTCTCGGTGGAAAACGTCGACCGCGGCGGCTCATTTGGCGAAATCGCGCTTGCTCGACCTGGATCCAGGCACACGACGAACGCCATGGCGCGCTGCAACGCCGTCTGCATGGCGATTCTTGCCAAGTACGATCCGTTCCTCGTCATGGTACTGAAATTGTGGGGCTCTCTAGGGACTGGTACGACTACTGCGAGCACTACCGGGATATGTATCTGCTCCCTGTCCAGCAAGGACTCCACGAAACGCCGGTTCTAGATGCTCTCGCCGCGCTTCCGGGGATGGAACTGGTCTCGCTGCAACACTTCAACGAGCTCCTCACGGCTGTTCTATCGTAGATTTCCCCGTCGCTTCTCAAACGCGTGGCGCTCAAGATGACGCACCGGACGTTCTTACCAGGGACGTCTCTGCTCCACGGCGGCGAATTCAGCATCTTCTTCGTCGTGGACGGCACCGTCCAGTGTCTCTTTGACGACAATGCCGTCGAGAGCCACTCGAATCCATTCTGCTTCGACATGCAGTCCCATCTCGTGCCTTCCCTTGTCGATGTACTCCCCGCCGACCTCCGTGGTTTCACCTCTGCGACTGTAGATCAAAACGACCGAGACGACGCAGTGCCTTGTCCTGAGCGCCGCCGATTACGACAACACGATCGGCATGAGCTTGAAACACCGCCACGTGGATCATCCGCTCGCGTTCATCACCGCCTTTGACATGACGCCCAACCAAACGTCGACTCTGCCGGTGCATCGGACATCTACAAGTATGGCCATTCCTCCACTGAGCCGTCCTCCTCACTCTGGTGTCGCCGCAGTGACGCTGCCCAAGTTCAAACGCAAGTCGTCGTTGATGCGCGCCAAGGAACTCTGGACGGGCGTCGCCGTGGAAGACGAAGAGGACGAGCCGAAACCCGCTCCAGTGCAGCCTCCAACCATCGACACCAACGCAGATTCATGGCGACAGAAGAAACGCAACGCCGACATGCTCAAGAGCCGCATTGAGTTCCTCCAGACCGACCCGGCCGTCGAATCTGCGCTCGTCTTGTACGTCCTCGCCGGTCCAAACCGCGGCGACGTCCATGTCGTCCGGAACACGCTCTCCATCGGCAACACACAGGGCCCTTGCACGATGAAACTGCGCGACAGAGCCGTCTCGGAGCAACATGCGATCATCTTCCATCAAAACGGTACGTCCTCGTCTCCTTGTCGTCGGTTGATCACGTCTGGCGCAGGGAAGTACTGGCTCCAGGACTGCGACAGCACGACGGGGACGTTTGTCCGCCTCACTGATGACAAAGCGTGCTGCCTCCGCCTCGGCGACGTTCTCCATGCCGGCGAGACGGAATTTACGATCCTCGGGACGCCCATGCCGACCACCGCCATGCCCTCGTCCAAGCATTCGTCATGTTGCATCACTTAACTAAGACGAAGACGGGCTTGTCGTGGGCAAACTCTGCTTGCGTGTCCAGCTCGACCACGAAGACGCCTCGGATCTGCTGCAGACCGGCAATCAGCGGCAGCAATTCCACTTCCACGCTCACGCTCCCATGCGCTCCGACGACGCCGACGTTCTAAGCCGTAAAGCATCAACTTTGCCAAAGCTTAGTCGACGTACCTGATGCGACAACGAGCTGCAGAGGACGCCCACCATGAGCTCTCGACGTAGTTGGAGCTGCAAATGCATGGGCCGCGTCGTGTGGTTCTCAATCACAAACGTCGCCACGAACGGCTCGCCGACGACGGCGCGGCATGGATCCGGCAGGATGATCGATACGCTCGCTTCCTTGGCGCTGGCAACTTTGCGAACGACTGGTTGCGTTTGCATCCGTCCAGCTTCGCCCATCGCCGACATCCACGCGACTTCGAGACGGCCTATCGGCAACTTTAAGGCAGAGCATGCAGTATGTGCGTACCGAGATTCATGGCGCCGGCGTTCAGATCGACATGCGCCGCCGCCGTGACTTTAAACGTGCGCTGGATGGCATCTTCAGGAAGGACCAGGGACTTTGAACTGTGTCGAGGAAGATAGAGATTCCTAGGAGACTCGAGGACGTACTCTGCAGCGAGTTCATGGGCCTGGAACGGCGGAGAGGGAACGAATTCGATCGTGTCAATGTGCAGCGGCGTCTGCGTGATGTTGTGGATCTTGGCTTCGACGTATGATTCCTCCTACGCAGAACGTGGGCCATCCCGTGCGAGAGCATGAGCGTACCTTGATCAAGACGTGCTTGAATGTGATCGTCAGTGGATTCAGCACTTGAAAGCGGTAGAATTTCCGCAACGACTTGGGCTCGGACGTCAATGGATCCAAGTATGTGACGCCGACGCGCAACCTACAACAACGACGCAATCAATTCCACTGCAATCAGAGGTTAAATACTGACGTATGGACGCCGACTTCATTGAGTTCGTATTCCACAGCCATGTCGAGATTAGATCCCGCTGAGAGTGTCGGTGTTGGGTTCATCGGAGGCGTTGCACCGCCGCGCGACGATCGTTTGTCGAGGAGATCGCTCCGAGACGTTGGCGTTTGAAGCTTCGCCTACTTCAGCATTTCGACGATGCAGATCGGAGATATACACGTACCGTAAGCCCAACTTGATGTAGATCGCATGCAAATTGGTTGATCACACTGATGTAGCTGCTAAATGTCTCCCCCAAGTAGATGTTCCTAGACGTCCATGGTCAAATCATGACGCGAAAGCACGCTCTTACCCAAAGCTGTCGGGAAGTAAAAGCATATTGGAGAGCGCGAATTCCCGGCGGTATGTCTTCTCCATGCTAAGCCGTGGCTTGTACAGCCGCATGACTTTGAGTGTCGGCTGCACAGACGCCGGCGCCGTCGTCATTCTGCGCTTCGACAGCAAATAAAAACCTGCAAAAAATCAAACGCATAACCCCTACACCCCTAAACCGAAAACGACAAACATAACCACTGCACCCCTTGAATTATAAACCCCTGTTATAACCCTTTCAACCCCAAAGTCTATCAACTTGAAGAGATGATTCCATCTCGCCGAGGCTGCAGCTATCGTCCTCGTTGGCAATGGCTTGGATAGCCTCTCTGCTTGCTGCAGTCGCTGTGTCCCCAGGAGGACTGAAAGCCACAGGTTCTGAATCGAATTCGCCTTGAAACTCGATTGTTTCCGCAGCTGTAGTTTGGGTTTCGTGGATGGAGAGTGGAGTCAACGAGGTCTTGTCGTTTGTACTTTGGCACGCGTCGTCTGAAAGGCCAGGAGCTGAATCTGCCGCTGGAGTTGAGGAGAATTCAGCGTGGTCGTTGAAGGAATGAGCCGTTGTGTGTGGTTCTTCGTCGTGAAACGCTGAGAGAGTCGTCGCCTGTTCCACAACTTGGCTTGATAAATATGTCGAAGAGGACGATCTGTCCATTGGATTGATGCAGGATGACTGGCCGTCGGCCATGGATGGATCATTACTTTCGTCAGTGGATACATGCTCTGGTTGCTCTGCAGGTTGCTCCGACAAAGTAAGAGCCATCAAAGTAGAACTCCCAGTGGCAATGGCTAGTTCCATCGACTGGTGTGATGAAGATGCTCGGAGTTCCTCCTCGCGGAGTGTCTTTGAATGAGGCTCGTGACAGTCCCCAAGCTCGTCTTCCTCACCAGGCTCAACTCCATCACAGGACTCTGGTATCTCAGTAACCGTGTCAATTTGCGGCATGTCTTGGCTTGACAAAGATGCCGCCGATGAAACTTTGTCGACAGGTTCCGCGGGTGGCAATTGCTCCAAGCTGTCTCCGACAAGTGGAACGTCCATTCCATCAACTTGAGTCTCTTCTTGGAACTGTCCGTCATGGGTCTGCAACACCACTGATGTTGCCATACCATGCTCCTCAGCTTTCTCGTAGGATTCAACTGACTCGTTGTCTTTTGTCAGCAAGTCTCCATCGTAAGTTGGCGTATCTGTCGTTGTTGTGTCTTGGCTCTCAGCGGCGAATGCGTCCATGCCAGTCGCCTCTCGATCGTCTGATTGCTCCATGAGTTGGCTTGAAGGAGGAGCTAATCGTCGAGCTACGTCTTCGTTGTCCATTGCCAATGGCCCATCATCGTTGTCTTTAGTAGGACTCTCTCCTTGGTCACCACAAGTCTCTGTCGTTTCTTCTTCCCGTCCGCAACGTTGAGATGTGCTTTCAACTTGGTTGAGTGGCTCTGAGAGACAAGGCTCTACTGGCTCCGTGGATGCGTCCGTCTTTTCCGACAACTCCATGGCGTCGTGCGTTTCCATCATATCCTCGTGAAATTGTTGTTCTTCCGCTTGGAGGTTGTCAAGAGCATCGCTTCTGGGCTGCAGCAACGCCGTCACCTCGTCCATCGACTCGAGCGCTTGGCCATCGTTTAGCTCATGACTAGACGCCGCAAATCCCGAGCTTCTCTCGACTTGTTCGGATTGCGTGACATCGCGATGGCTGCTCGCTCTGTCGTCTTCACTCTTCCCTCGGTCGTTCTTGCTGTCTTCTTGAGATAGAGTTGGTTTATCTCCGTCGCGGCGCTCTTGGGAATGCTCCTCGCGAGAAGAAACGTCCATGGCTTGAACTTGCACAGGTTGATCAACTTCCCTTGAGCCAGAGGCATCAACGGACGGGCTTTCTAGCGGCGCAATCCGCTCCATTGTAGATGTCGATAGCTCTCGCGCGACTTGGTCAGTCGTTCGATTGACCGCGTCGTCACTCGGCTCGCTCGCCAAATCATCGACCACGTGCGCCAAACTGTCGTCGACTCGATTGCTCTGCTTGCTCTCGACAAACGATGAGCCCAGTGACTTCCAAGCTGAATCAGCGCCGTCTTTCTCCTCGCTTCTCTCATCTTGAGCTTCCTTTGTGGTCGGCGGCAGTGTTTCCATGGAGATTTCGCCTTGATGACTGTCTGAAGCGATAGGAAGAGCATCTTCATGGCATGTCGGCTCGTCCCTCTCGCCGTCTGTGGGTGAACTTCCATCTTCTCTTGGTGTTTTCACATTCAAGACATCGTCCAAGTCATGGAGCACGCTCTTTTCGCTCGCGTGGCTGCCAGATCTGCCGTCGATGGCATCTCCAACCGCATTCTCTGGCTGCTCTCGACCTTGACACTGCAGCTTTGGATCGTTTCCGAGTCGTTTCTGCGCTTGACATCGTCTCCACTGGCTTTGAATCATCACCGCGGCGACTTGCTGTGCGTCGGCCGTCTCGCCGTGACTTTGTCGGACGACATGCCGGCGGAATTGCGTCTGGATACAAATCGCCGCGCGGTGTTGTCGTCGCGACTGGCGGAATCTCCTTCTAGTCTTCCATCCTCTCAGCACAGCCTGGAGCAAGACGGCCGCTTCGTTGCGCTGCAGCTTTGTCGCTTGGTACTGCCGTTGCTGGAGACGAGCGCGGACTCTGGATTGCAGTTTCGTCGACGCCACGGTCTTCTTCATGCGCTCTTCCTCGCGCAGCTTGGCTTGCTCTGCGAGTTTGGCCAGCTCGAGCCTACAGCGCATTCGTTCAAGACGGTCTTTCGTCACGATCGTCTACTCGAGAGCTCTTCCAGTGCCGTCGCCGCGAGAAGATGCAGGTTGGAGCGTTCCTGGCGGCTTGGAAAGTTGCTCGAGACTCGCTTGGAGCCGATGGCATCGTGCCGTCTCGACTTGGAGGAGACGCTGTGCTTCTGTCGCTTGTGTCTTTGCTTGAGCATACTTTTCCTACCGACAAGCGCATCAGTTGACGGCAATTCCATCGTCTGGCGGTACTCGAAGCTGTGTATTTTCCCTCTGCAGGCGTCCAAGCGCTTCCACGTCCTCACGGGAGGAACTCGTCTGGACTAAGTCGCGATTGACGCTGCGAAGTCGTTGGATTTCCTCGCGCATCATGGCGAGCTGCTTGTCATTCTGGAGAGAAACAGCGCCGTCGTCGGGTAATTCTTCTTGGCTCTTGAGTAGTTGGAGTTGTTGCTCCTCCTTGCGAGCTCGCGACGACTTCTCGCTCACTTTCTTCTTGGACATTGGACTCTCCGCACCGCCGTTTGGCTTGAGAGCCATGGCGTTCCTCGTCTTTGGCTTTGTTCGTTGTCCCTGCAGCGCGTTTGACGGCTCTTCTTCAGGTTTTTCGTGTTCTTTGACAGCATTAGGCGTCGGCGGCGCAGTTTCCTCGCCGAGATTTTGAAATCGCCGCGTGCCAGCGACATATTCTTCAAAACTTACTCTCTACGACAAGATTGTCAGTCAAGACTTGGAATCCGACGACTGTACGCCATCTTCGTCGGCATCAAAGAGCTCCAGGAGCTTCTGAACGTTGCCAGCCACACATTTCTTGAGAGCGGCGTTCGATTCCATGACGCGACGGAGCTCGTTCGTCTCGATAAAGCCGCTTTTGTCCGTGTCGAGCGAGTAAAAGAGCTTCTTCAACGCGACGAGTTGGTCCAGAGACGTCTTCTTGTCGTCAGGAGACTCTGCCACGTCACTCTCGGCCTTGAATTCCATGCTCAAGTGGAGGAAACCAGCGCATTCTCCATCGCATTGCAGTCGAAACCAGTCGCGGTGAGCATTTCTTGCAATCGTCGTGACGAGATTTACGTCGCAGGCGCCAATTTCGACGTCTCCGTTCCATACTTGGACCTTGAGCACTGGCGGCAGAGCCGTCTCGAGCTTGTTGCTCAGCGTGAACTCGATCGATTCATTCCAGAGAGCGCTCCGACTTGGCGTTGTTCGCTGGGACGTCGTCGCTGTGTAGCTGGAAGGAAGACGTAGCTCAACGTGAGGCTGCCATGTTCCCGCGACGATTGGAAGAAAACCACTGCCGCGGTGGATTTGTACTCGCAGGCGTCCTTGGAAGAGCGGCAGGTAGCAGCTCCTCATGTGTACGTCCGCAACGTGCAAGTCGCCAGCGTGGACTTGGATCCAGTCGTCTTTCAGATTGGCGTGGCATGGCACGACTTGCGTCGCTGTCTTGGAGGCTCTCGAGTGCAGCCCGCAGTAGAGAAAGCACGGGAAGGAAACGACGTTGAGCACTGTCGATTCGTTCCACTTGGGATGGATCGCGCTGCTCTGGCGCGTTTCAAACGTCGGCTTGGGCACGTCACGCTCGTCTTGGACCAGTGCGAGCTTCATGGAAGCGTTCTAATGACAAATTCTAGCGAGGAGGACGAAGAGAGCGCGGTACCTCCCATGGAATTTGAACTCGGGCTTCGAGAATATCGACGTACAATCGACCGATGGCCGCGCGGCGCAGTGTCTCGCTCAAGGCAAGCAGGACGTCGATCGTGCCGAAGGAATGCCATCTCTGGGGTTGATTCAGTTCGTCCATGGCGATACTTCCACGAGCTAGCACCAAGTTGCCTTGTTTCAACTCGATGGAAATGTCCTGGGAAGAGCACGGCGGTAGCGTCAAGAGCAGTGGCGGCTCGACAACTTCACGCTCCGCCATGACTTCATGGCCGTCAAGTTTGCACTCGACTTGGATGGTTTGCCACCAGTTGACGACGTTGCGAATGTCGTGGATGGCAAGACGTAGCTCTCTCCTCGGTAAACTCACGACAGGAAGGAACTGCAGCTCGAGCGTGAGGTTGGCGACGCGCTCGTTGTCTCGCAAGAGCGGCAGCGTCAATGTGGCCAAGTGACCGCTGACGACGTATGGAAAGAGCGGCGTGCATGTCGTCGCTACGAGATTGTCAGATTGATTGCAGTGTTGAAGTGAAGTCGTACCGACTTCAGCGCCATCGGCGACGACTGCAATCCAAAGCAGTGGCGTTTCCACAGAGAGAGAAGACTTTGGGCAGAGCAAGGTCTCATGGAAGGCTGCAAGTTTCTTCACGACAGGCTGAACGCTAGAACAACGTCAGGAACGACAAGAAGCCGCTCGAGTGGACCTGCTTTGAGCCACGGCGGTGCCGCACTGAATGCGAACGGAGACGGCAGTCGCACCGACGTCGTCCTTGAAAGCAAGTTCTTGCAGCCCGACGTGAATGTCCCCAGGAGGAACATCAGCCGCAGGAACGCCATGCGATGCCGCATTCGGCATGAATTGGATCTCCAGCGTGACTCCATCGACGACAAGTTGTGCAGGCTGAGCGGGCTGCAGCAGCCAAGCAGCGAGACAGAGCCCTCGTGCTTGGTTGACAAAGAGCTGCGGCACTTGCTTCTCTCGAGGACTCCAGTGGAGTTTAATCTCGGCCTAGGGCGACTAATGCTCAAGTTCAGACGTGTGGCTGTGCTCTACTTGGTCACTGGAGCTCATCGTGGCCGTCCATTTCGCCGCTGGAATCGCACAGACCGCGGCGTCTCTACCTACGACAACGTCACGAAACTTTCGTTGCTGTCCTTGTTACTCTGTGTGACTTTGAGCAGGAGACGTCCTGGACCTGGCATGTACTGAATGGGAGACTTGACCTCGTCGAAGAGAGCGCTGGATTGACGCGCTTCTTGCACAAACACGTACAGCCGTAGCTCGACATTTGGCGCGTCCATGGGCACGATCACTTCTGCTGGCCACTCGATCGTTCCCCCTGCAGTAGACAACTCAACCACTGAGTTGTATTCGAAGACGTACGCTGGAAGACATCGCCGGGGACAAACGCGCGAGCTTGGCGACTGCCGTCGACCCAATGCTCAAACACGAGCACTTCTACTTCAGCTTGGCTTGACTTGACGCATTGCACCGTCGTCTGCCGGTCTGAACTCCATTTAGCAACTGCGCGGCCTTCATGCAGCATCACCACCGTCGCCAGCGAGTTCGTTGAACTAGAAAGGACAGTTCTTGCGTCTTGAACACAGAGTAGACTCTCGGATGGCGCGTATGGCGTCGTGCCACGGAGTCGCAAGTGGAGAAAACTTGTTGATATCTTTGTTGAGTGCAATGGGAGCTTGGTCTCGAAGGCGTGGCGTCCTTGGACGAGTGGGAGAACATGGAGCAATCCTTCCGCGACAATGTCGTCGAGTTTGCAAATCGTCGCGCGAAAGATTGCAGCGACGGGGAGATGAACAATTGTGTCAATGGGGACATCGCTGCTTGTAGACGTGCATTTCATGGTCCAGACAGGCGGAAAGCCCGCGATTCCCACTTGGACATGGCAATCACGGAGCTCAAGTCCTGTGATGCCATCTAAGATCACCTGGAAAGTTGCCATCCATCCGGATAATGGGGTGCAGGGGTTACAGCCCTCCACCTCCAAGTCAGAAACCTCACGATACGCTCACTGCTACACCACCACAAGCCAAGGATCTCATCACGACTGCTGTGAATAGATAGGATCGACCAGTTTATCGTCCGCGAGGCCGCGTGGAGCGTCGTAGATGCCTTGGCTGTCGTGCTTGGCTTGACATCCGGATAACAGGGGTGCAGGGGTTATGACTTTGAACTCGACGCTCTTTGTCAACAGCGAAACGACACACGCAGTCGATTCCAGGAACAAAAGAAACGAGTTCATTGATAAACCACTGACTTGGCAGAGTTGCTGCGTAGTTTTGCCAGCTTGTAGAACGACGCGGTGGTTGGTAGTCATCCGGATATTGTGTCCTTTCGTTGCATGTCAAGCGTCGCGATCTAACAATAGACAAAACAAAACTTAATTCTCATCGTCATACTCCAACGTAAACTCTGGCGCGGCGGCTTCGGCAGCGTCGTCGTCTTCCTTGGGAGCCTCTGGAGTCTCGACTGGCGCTTGGCTCGCTGGCTTCTTGTCTTCCCATCGAGATCGGCGTTGTCGAACGGGTGGTGTTTGTTGTGGCGCCGACGACGTGGCGGTTGTGGCCAGCGGTGGCGGTGGTTCCGAGTGGTTAGACAACGACTGCTGCTGCTGCTGCGTCGGCGGCGGCACGGGGTAATGTGTGGTTGGAGGAGGAATATTATTATTATTCATCGCGTGGTTGAACTTGTCTTGAGAGGCCAATTCCCGTTCCGAGTGAGCAAACGAACAACGATCGCCAAAGCGGCAGTTCTGCACAGCGGGATAGGTATTACACATGCGAGTCTTTGGAGCCGACTGCGCTTTTGACGGCGGTGGACGTGAGTTCGACACATCTCCATCGTGTGAAAAGCTAGAGACATCAACATGAATCATGGAGCAGTCCGTGGTGACCGTACCGGCAATTGTTGCCGCGAGAGCAGCGACCCTGTTCAAAATCGTGGCATAGACCACGACTACGCTTGGGCGATCGACTCCGCGATCGAGATCTATGAAAAACACATCGTTGGTTTAGTTTCAAGTGGCGACAATATACCGGCCGCGCTTGAACGATTCTTTACTGCCGGTGGGAGACATTGCCCGTGATGCATACGAGTTAGGAGGGCCATCAAAGCGCGACGGAGGCCCGTCGAATCGAGATGGAGGAGGGCCGTCAAACCGAGAAGGCGGTGGTCCATCAAAGCGAGAAGGCGGCGGCCCATCAAAGCGAGATGGAGGAGGGCCGTCAAACCGAGAAGGTGGTGGCCCGTCAAATCGAGATGGCGGAGGTCCATCGAATCGAGAAGTTGGAGGCCCATCGAATCGAGATGGAGGAGGACCGTCGAATCGCGATGGAGGAGGTCCGTCAAAACGAGAAGGCGGTGGTCCATCGAAACGAGACGGCGGGCCGTCAAACCGAGAAGGAGGTCTGTCAAATTGCGACGGAGGATCGTCAAATCGAGAGGATGGTCGATCAAATCTAGATGAAGGACCGTCGTATCGAGGAGATGGGCCATCATAGCGAGGTGGAGGTGCGTCAAAACGAGAACGAGGGCCGGCATCCATTCGGGAAGTTGGCGATCGATACTGGCTTCCTCCGGGACCTGCAGGAGTTGGTAGTAATGACCCTGACGGTTGATTTCGATCGTATGATTGTTGGTGACGTGGAGGTGAGTTCCTTGAGGAATATTCGTCACGTCGTGATCGATCATGAGGTGGTCGAGAATCTGTCGGCTCTTCTTGTTTCTGTTGCTTGAAAATCTGCATGTTGTCTTTGAGATTGTCGAGCAACGATGCAATTCGTTCTTTGTTGGTTTCGACAGAATTGAGCGGTCCGTCTCCGAGGAAATCCATCGCCCCAGCCTTCTCAATGTCTTGTGTGGTATATACATTTCGCTTGATCCATTCCGCTACGACTCGTTTGACATTTCCCTACATCATTCCATTGTCAGCATTCGTCCCATATCTCGTAATGCACCTTGGCATCATCTGGGACTTTTCGGCACGCTGCCAACGTATGGTTCAAATGAATACCAAATCGCTTCCCAAACGTGTCCTTGTCTTCTCCATATTTCGCCTGCGATGCGCGGATCAATGCATCAATCAAGTACAGATACGCCAGTCGGTGCTCTGCATCAGCTTTCCACAAAACATGTTCCACAGCGTGCACGACGCGCTTGTATTCTTTCGACCACTTCATCAGGACTGTACATGCATTCTTAATGCGCGTCGCGGAGATTCCCTTGGCAGTCGCGAGAGATTTGAGCGCCTCTCCAACCTCTTCTTCGCCCTTCCACCCCGACATCTTGCAAACTCCACTCGTTTCGATGGAGGCATCCGGATAATTATCCGGATACCCGTTATCTTCTCCATGGTTTAAAATTAGCCTTCATGAAACCAGCGTGTCCGACCGGCCATTCTCAATTCCAACTGCAATGGGCGACGATGGCATGACTGCTTCTGAATTGCGCAGCCGCTATGGACGCGGAGGCTCTGTCCGCGACTGTGACTTGAGCGCTGCCCAGCTTCGTTCGCGTTACGCCATTGAAAAGAACAGTAAGAACCCCAAGTTGATATGGAAGGCTCACCTGCTGCGTAGCGTTCAAAGACCATCCGACCGACAATACAACGATGATTGCCGTCGCGATTGCAGCCATTCTAGTCATTGCCGGCGCGGCGTTCTACTTCTCGACACATTAAGAGTCGCTTATATACACAAACGTATCTTTCATTAATCTGGACATACAAACTTCCATATAAAGCATTGGTAGACTAACAGTGTGTAAAGTCGCATGACTTCAACTTGAAAGTTGACAGCACGAGACTCTCAAAGCCTCATGTTCTCTGGAGCAATACACAAAGTTGCCGCTTCCTCTCTACAGCTGCTGCCTGGATATGAAACGCTCTGGGGCTAATTCTGTCTGGCGGTTTGATTCACTCGAGCCATTTCATTGACTCTGAGTACCAAACAGTCATAACCTTATTAAGTGCTTCATCATCTAGCGCGTGACTTGGCTCAGCTTAACGAATGCATAGCCATCAACTTCTTATGCGGTATTGGTGGCTGGAATCAAAGGCAGCTCCTGGGAACCACGGTTACTAATTTTTACTCTCAGAGTCCGACTAACATCAAATCGAAGCCCCAAAGCTCGAAATTGCTTCCAATGCACGACTAATCCATAGGTTACACCATAGCATGAAGGAGAATCACAAGGAAGACTGAAAAAGTCAAGGAAAGATGGGCGATTCCACGTCCTTCAGGGTGGCTGTGCCTTTCTTATTCGAATCTGAGGGGTCATCCGGATAATATGGTATTTATACGGATATCGTCGAATGTGTAGGGAGATTTGTAACGTCACTCCAAAAATGGGATCGGAAGGCGGAAAGGACGTCGGCACTGCTGGCAACACCAGCAATGGAATGGCTATCTTGTCGTGCATTGCGTACAGTATCATGTCCAACGCGATGGTTCTCATCAACCGATACATCGTGGGTCAAAAGTACTACAACTTCCAAGAAAAGTCCTTCGTGATCGTCACTCAAGTCGCCATTGGCGTCATCGTCCTCGAGATCGTCAAGATGCAAGGTTACATCAAGTATGAAAACTTTTCGTGGGAGACCGCCAAGCGGTGGGCGCCTGTCACGTTCTTCTTCGTCGCTATGTTGTACACGGGAACCCTTGCGACCGCCGGCTTGCCCATTCACATTGTCACTGTGTTCAAGAATGTGTCCAACATCCTCACTGTCATTGGAGAATGGCGATTCTTTGGAGAAGGCGTCGGCCCGATCGTCATTGCGTCGCTATTGGTCATGCTTCTCGGTGCAATCCTCACGTCCTACAGCGACGTGGGCGGCAAGCCCACCCACAGCACGATGATGGGATATTTTTGGATGTTCATGAACTGCATCTGCACCTCCTCGTATGTGCTCTACATGCGTTTTGCGACATCCAAATCCACCCTCAAGCTCTCCAAGTTTGGCATGGCGTTCTACAACAACTTGGTGGCCCTTCCACTTCTCCTCCCTCCAATGCTTGTGAACGGTGATGCGTTTACTGTGTGGAGCAATCCTCTCATGATGGATCCTGCATTCTTGTTCGTCATGTTCCTCGGTGGTGTTGCCGGCATTGGCCTCAACTTGGCGTCGTTCTGGTGTGTGAGTCAAACAAGTGCCACAACGTATGCGACTGTGGGTGGTCTGAACAAAGTACCCACGACATTTATTGGGGTTTTGTTACTTGGCGAACAACTCACGCCCAAGACTGCGATCTTTGTCACGTTTGGTGTGATCGGTGGCATGTTGTATGGCTACGGAAAATTCAAGGACTCGGAAGCGGCCAAGAAAGCCAAGGCGCTCGCCGAACTGGAGAAGCTGCCAAAGGTCTAATGCTGGTCGAATCGACTCGCCAGTAGAATGCTAATAAAGTACCATGAAAAAGACCCATTGAGAAGAAATAACGTACCTCGGCATGGACTGCGCCGTCATGTCGAGAAATGCGTCCTCGAGCGCTGATTGTGTCAATGACGACGCATCTATGCGAAGTGTTAGTGGAGGTTGGGCAGGGTGAACATACCAAGATGGAGAGGATCAGTTGCCGTGGTTGCATTGCTCAAATCCTGACTGAGCTCGTCGATTTCAATGTCTTCAAGGCTGTGACTAGGCTCTGGCACTGTGTCTTCGTCCCATTTGAATGGATTGTTGGAACTTCGCAGCGCAAACGGCGGTGGGGACATCATTGGTGATGTCGGTAATGACGATGAGATCAATTTTTCCAACCGTGGGGAATGAACCACCTGTGTTTCATTGAACGATGGTATCTGTGGCGTCTTTAGATGCGCGTATCGTCGCACGCAGTCCATGGGTGTGCAATGCAGTCCCATCGCAAGTTCTTTCCAATTCACGCCCAGTGGAAACCGAGCTGCATAGACCGCTCGCTCGAGTTCCAGATCGACTTCTTCGCTGGACTCAAGACTCAATCGTATACACTCTTTGACGTACTCTTCCAGCCGTGCGTCCTTCTCTTGAGTCCACACATACACGCCCCAAGACGATCCTTCCGTCGACCAGCGCGGGGAAAACATCTCAAATCTTTAATGCACGTCGAGAATTCCGGATAAGCAAACTTCATCTCGACAATCATCCGGATAATTCCAGGGTTCTATCCGGATACCGAAAGCTTTTATCCGGATTTGGCGATTGAAGAGAGGACATTTGAGAATTGTGAAACGAGATTTTTCGAAGGCGGTGGTCGAATCCTGTAACAGACGCATGTCGGAATGGGAGACGTGGAGCGATGGAGACGACTTGCTCTCATGGAAGAGTCTCTGTCTGTCGGAGCTCAAGCCCCGATTCCACTACGATGACACAGATTCCGAGTTGAGCGTCCAAGAGGTCGCTCTCCCGACGTACGTCTATCCATCTGTTGAAGAACGCGAAATGCTGTCGACGTCGCAGTGGATTTATCCCACAGAGAAACCAAAGCAGCGGCTGCCAGTGAGCCTGCAGACAGCGCAGTTTATCCCCGCTGCAATACCTAGCAGACCTGCGAAACCTCCTAGTCCTGTTACCACGCCAGAACCGTCCTTGCATTTTCAATCTTCAAAGGAGAACCTTGCAGTCTTCCCACTGCAACACATCCAACGCCAACCTGATCCGTCCGAGAAGCTTCGATTAGAGCTACAGACCGCCAAATGTGCCAGCCTCGAGGCCAAAGTCCGCGAGTTGGAATCGCGTGACAGCGATCTCCAAGCCAAGGTTTCCTCGCTCGAGATCAAGTTGAAGGCCATGACTGACCGCCACCACGAAGCAATAGTCAGCCATCAGCGAGAGATAAGGATAGCTGAAGAAGCTAGAAGTGCGCTTGAGAGTCAACTGCAGGCCAAGGAAGCACGCGTGGTTGCTCTAGAGGCTGAAGAGGACGAACAGAAGAAGATCACAGCGCTCTTGGAGGTTGAATAATCCCTCGTCAGAACTCACCTAACACAACGCGCGTAGGCCAAGATGGACACTTTGCAGACTCAATTAGCAGAGAAAGATCGAAGCGCGCAGATCGACGCCCAAGCTTTGGCGAGGAAAGACAACGAGATGCAGTCGCTACTCGCCAAGCTGGACAAATGCACCAAAGCCGAGGAGGACCTGCGGGAAACCCTCAAGCAAAAGAACGCAGAGCTCGACCGTCTGCGCAAAGAGTTCACCAAAGCTCAATTCGAGCTCAGTCGTCGCAAGACTGAACCACCAGCCCCCGCCGTGCTTCCCCCGCCGCCGCCACTGCGAGACTTCATGACGACCAAGCAATTGCCAGTCGTATCTTGGTCCATGGAGACGCCTCGAGCGAAATCTCTCTCCGAGTTGGGCTTTACCGCTCCCGTCCGCAAACTTGACGACGTCAACAGCTCGACCAATGTCCGCAATCTCTTGAGCTATCAAGTCCAGCCCTTGGAGGATTCACCGGCAGCCATCCGCCGCGTCGACACGGAATTAAGCGCTCCGTTTGCGACGGAGAAGCAAACAATACAGACCGACGTGCTGGCCAAGCGGGAACTGGAAGCGCAGCTCTTGCAGTGGCACATTGAAAAGGCGCAGCTTCAGGCCGAGTACGCCAAACTGGAGCAAATGGGCTTCCGCACGATCGAAGCAAGGCGGCGGAAGAGCGAGATTGAAACAAGGCTCGACCACGCAGACAAACACATTAGTCACCTCAAGCTACGACTCAAGTAGATATTTACCAGAATGGACACCACCCAGAGAACAATTGGCACAGGTTTTCATGCGAAGTTGCTTGGCGGATGCGACGATCGACTTGATTCGCGACGCTGAGTGCCTTCCCGTCCATCTCAAAGTCGCGTCCACGGAGTCTCTTCTTGACACGGTCGATCACTTTGACGGCTTTGGCATTGAGTTGCTCGGGCTGGAGCACGAGATCGTCTTCTTTCAACGTCATGTTCATGTCAAACTTTGACATCACACCTTTATGTAGAGATAAAATGGACGGACCGACAATGAATTGCATAATATGCAATTCAACTTGGATCTCTACGACAATAGCCTTTTCATCACATGCAATCCGACAAACCATGCATTTGATGCTTCCCAAAAGAGTTTGGTTTACTTTTTGAACGTATTCATGTCGTTGTTGGTCGCTTATATAAACATGGTTAATGTGTGGTCGTCCATGCCTTATGAGATAGGAAACCAAGTGTTTTATGACCAATATGAGTCGAGTCTCCAGCGAGCAGCTGTATCTCTTTTACTCTTATAGTAACGTTACCGGTAGTATAAACTATTATACCAGAGTAAACGCGTCTCTGATTGGCTACATTTTTTCTAAACGTTAACTTCATTTCTTCATTTGGAAGATGGCAAACACACGAGAAGTTTGGTTTGTCCTCGTTGACAGCAATGGTGAAGCGAGGACGAGCGCAAGTTCCGTTGATGTCTCACCTAATACTTCGATTGATCGGTTCAGGAAGACTGTGAAAGCGGAATGTGATCAAGAGTGTGATTATTTAAAAAGATTTCTCTCTTCAATGCTCCGTGTCTACGCCAACGAAGCGGTATTTGACGAAACACGCCAACCTCTTGGCGAGGGTGAAACGATTGAAGAAACCCATGGTAAATTTTGGACTGACCCTCTTTTGGTGGTTATTCCTGATCCTCGTACTCTCCTTGATGACATTAAAGGTTGGATTGAACCAAAGAATTTATGCAATGGCCAAGGCATGCGATGGGAGTACCAATTGGATGAAACCCTCCTCGTCACTATATGGTTCTCAGTGGATGTGGCACGGGTAAATCGAGAATGCTGGATGAGATGAAAGAATTGTGTTCAAGTTGGCAGCCGATGGAACTGCAGGTGAACATAAAAGTGAACTGCAGAAGCGACTATCCGAGGCGTATGTGTTCAAAGTCAACTTTGAGAATGGCACTTCCTACAAGAACGACTTCCCGAAGGAAAACGAAAACGAAGAATTTGACATTTCTGTTCGAATGCTCTATCAACTGATTGGAATAGAGGATCAAACGTGGAACCAATTTCTGAATGTTGTTGGAGAGGCTAAAATTCCTTTGATTTGCGATGTGATTTTAAAGTTGGCTGCTGTGGAAAAGAAAGACGACATGACAATTATCCTGTGCATTGATGGATTCCAACACTTGATGCCAAATGGAACAAAAGCAGACAAATTTTACCGCCTATTAAAATCTCTTTGCTCGATAATCACCACCAAGACACAGTTTTTCCTCCTGGTAGTGTGTGCTGCTACAATTCATGCCCCCATTCAACAAGTGTTGGCCAGTTCAAGTCATGAACGAATCATTCTTGTCCCCCCAGTAATTTGTGGCGCTGATATTTTGTCTCCAGAAAATCCAAGTGAAGCGAGATTGGTGGAAGATATGGATGGCCATGGATGCGCTCTGGAAATTTTGGAGACACTTTTCTTGAACTATCGTGGTGGAAATGTTGACTTGGCCGATCTTAAATTGGACCCAATTGTCGAAGAAGTATGGACGAGGTTGAAAGCGAAGTATCAAGATCTTTTCCAGTGGACTGACCAAGTATATCTTTCAGTATTGGCCGCTGTTTTGTCAGGGAGAAAATTTTCTCGTCATGAGCAGATTCCTGGCACCGAGATGACCGTTGATACTTTGCTGCAGTATGGACTCTTCCGCCATGAGATATCTGCTGCCGAGTCGTCAAGTCGTATCACTTGTGCATTTGTAATATTGTGGTGGATGATCAAAAAGCTTCCAGTATTCAAAGACAAGCCAGAAAATTTTGCCGAGTTTTTCACGGAGTGTTCTGATGTTTCTTGGCACAAGTTTGAGAGATTTGTTGCGTTATTTCGCACAATAAAATCGGTGGTGTATGAAAAACATCAAGTCAATTTGAGTGAATTCCATTCGGGTGCCTGCTTTGGAGATGTCAGTGGTTTGTCCATTCAAGAAGATTATTGTCGACGAGTTGTCCAAATCACTCATAAAGGGATTACTGGCACAAAGAAGTTGAAAGCCAATGATTGTACCCCATGCGAACTTGACAACTTGGATATGAATTGTGTTTACATCAATGCAAGTGGAGCATCAGCAGCTGACATCTTTTTGAAGACCAACTTGGTAAAAGATGGCTCAACGGAATACGTGCTTGAAACAATCCAGTGCAAACGTGAGCAAGCAACCATGACTGAAGAACGCTTTTACAAAGAAAGAGAAAAGCAGCGAGACCTTCCGATCTGTTTTTGATGATTACAACCGGGCAAAGTACCAAATTTGAACTCCCACATCGGTCTGGAATTGTGTCATTTTCCAATTTTACAAAATATTTCGGTCCGTTTGCAAGCCGCTCGTTGATTTCTCCTGACATCAACACAGGTGATGAAGCACACCTACGCCGTATTCCAGGTATTGGAGTTGTGCGGGCGAAAAGGATTGTCGAGGAGAGAAAAAAAAGGAAATTTTTAAATGCGTCGGACGCCGAGGCACGATTGTTGGGGAAGTTGCCGAGAGTATTTCTTGATAGATATGCCTATGAAAGCAGCAATTGAAATCCTAAAGTTTGATTCTCGTTCGACTTTGTCTCAATTTAACAATTACATCACCGTCAAACCGAGAAGGAGGTCTGTCAAATTGCGACGGAGGATCGTCAAATCGAGAGGATGGTCGATCAAATCTAGATGAAGGACCGTCGTATCGAGGAGATGGGCCATCATAGCGAGGTGGAGGTGCGTCAAAACGAGAACGAGGGCCGGCATCCATTCGGGAAGTTGGCGATCGATACTGGCTTCCTCCGGGACCTGCAGGAGTTGGTAGTAATGACCCTGACGGTTGATTTCGATCGTATGATTGTTGGTGACGTGGAGGTGAGTTCCTTGAGGAATATTCGTCACGTCGTGATCGATCATGAGGTGGTCGAGAATCTGTCGGCTCTTCTTGTTTCTGTTGCTTGAAAATCTGCATGTTGTCTTTGAGATTGTCGAGCAACGATGCAATTCGTTCTTTGTTGGTTTCGACAGAATTGAGCGGTCCGTCTCCGAGGAAATCCATCGCCCCAGCCTTCTCAATGTCTTGTGTGGTATATACATTTCGCTTGATCCATTCCGCTACGACTCGTTTGACATTTCCCTACATCATTCCATTGTCAGCATTCGTCCCATATCTCGTAATGCACCTTGGCATCATCTGGGACTTTTCGGCACGCTGCCAACGTATGGTTCAAATGAATACCAAATCGCTTCCCAAACGTGTCCTTGTCTTCTCCATATTTCGCCTGCGATGCGCGGATCAATGCATCAATCAAGTACAGATACGCCAGTCGGTGCTCTGCATCAGCTTTTTGTTCCACAGCGTGCACGACGGCGAGCAGAAGAAGATCACAGCGCTCTTGGAGTCGTCAGAACTCACCTAAAACAACGCACATAGGCCAAGATGGACACTTTGCAGACTCAATTAGCAGAGAAAGATCAAAGCGCGCAGATCGACGCCCAAGCTTTGGCGAGGAAAGACAACGAGATGCAGACAAACACATTAGTCACCTCAAGCTACGACTCAAGTAGATATTTACCAGAATGGACACCACCCAGAGAACAATTGGCACAGGTTTTCATGCGAAGTGGCTTGGCGGATGAGACGATCGACTTGGTTCGCGACGCTGAGTGCCTTCCCGTCCATCTCAAAGTCCCGTCCGCGAAGTTTCTTCTTGACTCGGTCGATAACTTTGACAGCTTTAGCGTTGAGCTGCTCGGGTTGCAACACAAGCTCGTCTTCTTCTTTCAATGCTGCGTTCATTTCAAAGTTTTCGTCATCAAAGTGAAGGTCTATCATTGTGCCGCTGTCAACAGACGAACGACGCACTTTAACTTCTTCTTTTTCCTTGTCCTCTTCGTATGCATGAGATGGTGCTGCGTGCGGTGCTAGCAACCTCCACGTGATAAGAGGATCGTGGACAAATGCTTCCAAGATAGCCATGAGGCTGTCACGGTTTTCACGGAGCACACGCATACTGGCCTCACACGTGTGGCGGAACGTTCCTTCAATACCACTTACTTCCATTGCCTAGAAGAATTATTAGTACTGCGAGAGCCAAGAGTTTCATGGCGATACCTGAGCCAACATGCGCGTGAGGCGGAATGGGATCTTCTCGGGGTATTTCTCGCGTTCAATGGCGACTTCGAAGCAGTCACCGAAGTCAATATGCACAATTTTGCCAGAGACACGATCAAGCATCAAGTTACCAGGATGACGATCTCCCAAACCAAGGATATAGCCAGCCATACTCATCACAGCCAAACTTCTTGTATAGTTGCGTCGTCGATCCAGCCACATTTCGGCATTGAAGGATTTAAGCCAGAGTACTTTGTACAAATCTTGGCCAGTGGTTTCATTCAGTGCGTTTTCAAAGGCTTCAATCTTATGCGCGATCGGCAGCTTCTCGTAGTCCGGGGCCATCTGAACCATGAGGCGGTATTCAATATTCAGTGGAATCTTGCGACTCTCGCGGTATTCTCGAATGAGTTGATGGAGCGTATCGGTGTTTTCGACCCACCCAATGAGCCCTGAGGAATGGCTGAGTGGTAGCACACTGAACCGCTCGATTGCAAGATTTCGCTTGCGGGTGTCGCTGTCATTAGCAAGCAATGTGTTGATCAACCCAAAGAGCTGCATCACGCGCTCGTCTTGCCGAAGATCTTCGTGACCCTTGAGCAAAAACGTGTACGATTTGCCATTGCTCCCATTCATCACGACTTTACGAGGTCGTTGCTTGGACGTCAAAACTGTGAGTTGAGGACCAAACGACTGAATGCGAATGATGGCAACGCCAGCCTTGTATGTACCAGGGACAGCCAAGCTCAACGACGAGACCGAGAGCAGCTTGGGACCGACGTTGGCCAGCTCAAGAGTGGTCAGGTTGGCCATTTGCTTCTTGATACGATTGAAAACGTTGTAGTAAATATCCCACGCTTGACTCAAGTCGTCGGTGTTGAGTGTCAGTTGGTATCGATCTGTCCATGCTTTTGCCTATAGAGGAAGTGAGCTTGTGGTCATTTCTTGTTGATCGAATACCTGCTGCAAATCGCGAGCAAACGACTGATAGAAAGCAACTTCGCGCAGTGTTGGGACTTCTTCCATGCCAATGCTGTCCAGTTTAGCATGGAGCGGCGCTAGTTCATTGAGCATGGCTTGTGTATCGTGCACTGCAAAGTACAGTCGTGACGCTTCTTCCAAGGCGCCGTGCCACAGTTCGTTCCACAAAATGGCCACACGGATGAGTTCTCTCGAGACAAGTTCTGCTTCTTGGACGAGCTGCGGTGAGTGCTTCTTGACGGCAGCAAGAATGCCTTCAGCAGCCACTTTGCGCTTGTTTCCGACGGACGTCGATGCCACTGTGATGGGATAGATAAGAGCTTGGGGATGATGTTGACCAATGCGACTGAGGAGATCGTTTAGGAGGTTGTTGGTCTGCGATGAGTGCAATCTTGCAATGAGCTGAGGAATAAACTCAAGCCAAGTGTCAATCGAGACCTTGGCCAAGCCATCGCTCATGGCAGCATGGACATCCGCCCGACCGCCGTAATTGAACCACAGAGTGAGCAGACGCAGCACGTCCTTGGTCACATCGTACCGAGCGTGTCCAAACGTGATGGATTTGAAGAAACCATCGATCGCACTCGTCACGTACGCTTCTCCTTTCAACGCTTCAGCAGCTCGGAAGTTCATCAAAGCCCATTCATGCCATGCTTTGTAATTTGTTGGATCGAGTTGCGTCGCCGTCCGGAGGCAATCGAGAACCTATGCAATATTTATCAAGACGGAGGAGAAAGGTATCAAGTACTTGGTCGTAGAGGTGATCGGTCTGCGCGCCACGAGGTTCCATCAATGTGACCTGCCATTTACCCAGTTGAGTGTATGCCTGCACTCGTAGGGAGACATATTCGTTGCTTTGGTCCTGCTCGAGCACGTGGATGAGCGAATGGAGCTGCTTGAGAGCCACTTCTTCCTTGTTTTCTGCCCATAAATGCTTGAGGTATGCAAATGCAACTCGAGGGTTGTGCTGTTCAACGTTGGTCAAGAGTGGCGCATTTGGATCGAGTTTGAGCTGCTGGCCAAGGACATCCGCGCCGACATTTGCGAGAGCATTGAAGGCAAGATGGAGTTGGTCGTTTTGGCGACAGAGGCGGGCGTATTTGAGCCAGACGTGGACGTCATCCTTGGGGTTGAGTACTAAAGAGCGCACAAGCATGAGGTGTTGCCACACTTTAATGTCACGGTCCACGCCGAGTAGACGAGTCGTCCAGATTTGCTGCAGTCGATTGAAGTCACTGCCGTTCTGAAGGTGAGCAATCACTTCCTCGAGTTCCGCGAGGTTTTGGAGCTGAACAACACAAGGCATGTAAGCGCGGGCATAACTTTCGCTCATGAAGGTTTGAATCGTTGGATCCAAGATGGCACGGCACTCCTCGATTGCAACTTTGGCCTCTTCTAGCTCTCCAGCACGGATGCATGTGAGACTCTTGAAGAGGAAAGCTTCCGTCTCGTCCATGTCCGAGTTGATATACTTTGGGAGAAGATCCCATTGCTGCAGAGTACATGCTACGCGAGCGGCATTACTGCAGAGCTCTTTCTTGAAAGCAGGTGGGACATCGAGCAACTGAATGCCATAATCGTCAGCAGGATACACCTTGGCCCACGTCGACTCGATATGCGCCTGCAGAGAATTCCATCGACCAGTCGCAAAAAGACAACGCATTTTGCCAAAGACGGCTTCAATGTCGTTCTCGTCACGCAGCAGCACCGCTTCGTGTGCACTCAGACCGTCGTCCCATCGGCGGAGCTTTTCGTGCCATGAAGCTTGGACGGGGACCTTGGGCAAGTTCATCTGTGCATGCGTGACGATCCCAACGGCGGCTTCAAACTGGTTGAGTTTATTGTTGATGCCAATCAAGGCCTCGACACCAGCCGCGGACGGCGTCGCGTGGAACTCTTGTTCTTTGTAGTGCAGAGCTTTGGCAAACGAGTGACACTTCTCTGCCATCGAACCAAGCAGTCGAATGTCAAGAGGAAGCGCCGACCGGTCCACGGTTTGATCGCTGTGTTCCATGAATTCAGCCAAGTTGAGCAGCGTTTGTAGGATTTCACTCGGCAGACTAGGGGCTTGCAACACTGTTTCAAGCGTACGGAGCAAATTCTCCTGAGTGTGCGCACTCAAGTGTGGCCATACCGAGAAGAACGACGCATTGAAGAGCTCTCTGGCTAATGGTTGATAGACCGATGCGAGTTCCTTGCAAGATCGCAATGCTGGAGACGGCGATTCACGGAGCAGTTCGACCGACACAGCACGCATCCACTCGTGCCAGTCGTCTTTGGTACTCTTCTGTGTGGTTTCCCAAGCTTTGCTGAGATTCATTTGGTTGATTGGCAGAGATTTACTGCCTTCGTCGTTGTCGACAGATCCACGTTCTCGCTGTTGCTGTCGGAGTGGGTCGTTTGCCCACGATGCAGCAGGCAGAGCTTGGTACTTGAGCAATTTTGAGACGAGGAGATCGTACTTGTCAAACATTTCACCCACGTGAGAGCCTCTGTTGAGGACTTGGTTGACCACTGGCACGAAAATCGCATAGTCTTCCCCGAGGGTGTACATCATGGCAATCAGACAATCCATGGCTAAATAGACCAAGTCGTTCTGGGCGCTGTTGCCAATAATGCGAGCCAGCATGTGGATGATCTTGGAGGCAAACGTCGATACGTTGAGCTTTCGAACGAGCGTCCCCAAAGTTCCAAGCGCTTGCTTTCGTGGTTGAATGTCAGCATTCGACTGGATCAACTTGAGCAACACTGGCAAGATGAGATGGAGATAACCATCCAGGAGTCTTCCCAATGTCACGATCGTTTTCAGCACGAGACAAGTCTGAGGTCGAGCAAGGCTGTCCCGCTCAGAACGGATGACACTGAGGAGTTCAGGCACGACGTCAGACAAGTAAACGCGAAAGCTTTCGCCCAAGACCGACGCGACTTCCTGCACCAGGTTGAGCACATGAGCGAGATGTCTCTTTCCAAATTGTTGCATGAGATAAGCGACCGCCACGTGATCGAGGTGGCTCTGGATCTTGTCCTCCATGAGACGCACGAGAGCTGTGATCTGCTCCAACACAAACACTTTGAGCTCAATGTTGACAACTTCGAGGGCGACAAAGAACGCAGGAACGATTCGGTGGAGCTGTGGCTCAATGCGTTTGCCCAGGCCTTGACAAATGTACATAATAGCGAGGATGGCACCTTGGTAGTGGATGGAGTTGCGCGGCTCGTTGAGGATGCGTACAAGGGCATTGATGGCCACGGCTGGGAAATATTGGTCGCCCGTGATGAGCGACGGCAAGAGTTCCTCCAGGGCGACGCATTGGATTGAAAATTTAACGCCAGTCGTCTTGACGATCGTCTCTTCGCGCTTGACGAGTTGGATTTCCTGTCCTTTGAAGGTTTTGTTGAGCTGGAGATCGAGCTGTTTCGTCGCCACGAGACCAGAGCCGAGGCTACGTCCTTGTCGTTCCAGCTGGAAGAGTTTGAAGCTGAACGGATCAAAGGCACCGAGAATGCCCAAAGTACGACCCGACTCAATGCGCAAAGTCGCATTTGCATCGCCAGATCTCTGCAGGGCTGCGCTCAATCCTTCAAGGATCTCAGGGTATTCATGGTATGGTCTGGTCACGTAGCCAGTCGACCCAACAAGTAATCCAAGAGTGCGAACGACGACGACCATCTTTGCGACATTGGCCGTGCTGCTCTTCATTTCGTGCATTTCAGCGACAAGTTCAGGAAGAAGCTGAGGAAGATGCGGCAGGAGAGCGTCTTGGCCGACTACAGCCAGCTCACCAAGCGTGCCAACGACTGCTTTGTTGAGGCTTCCGTCGTCGTCACGAAGGTTTTGCATGAGCACTTTGAGAATTGGAAACACGTATGGCTTGGTCAAACTCGAGGCTGAGCGCAAAAAGTGACCGAGAAGCAACGCTCCTTCTTCCTTCACACGGACGTCGTTGGTGTATTCGAGCTCGGCAAGAAGCTGGACGAGCGTTTGACGCAGGGACGGCATCACGAGCGATGGATTCTTGTGGCTCAGACGACCCAGGATGGTCATGGCAGACTCACGGATTTCGAGGACTTCGTCGTTGAGGGCGATGAAAAGTCCTCGAAGATTGCCTGGCTGTCCAAGGAGCGAGTCGAAGCGACTGTCGAGCGACGCAAGCACTTTCGACCTGATTTCAGCCTCCGTGTCAGCGATTCCGACTGAGAGCAGCTTCTCCAGCACAGCCGATACGGCAAAGACAAAGTCACCTCCAGTCGGAGCTTCTTCGCCAGGGGGGAGCGCAAGCTTGCAGCATGTAATGGCCGCGCTCTTGCGAACACTGGCGATTTCATGGTCGAGGTACTTGACGACATGGGAATGGACGCGCTGCATGATGGGAATGTTTGGATTGCCTTGAAAGTCAAACGAAGCGAGTGTGTCGAGCGCCAGCACTTGCATGGCAGTCATGGCTTGGGCGTTGTCAGGGTGGAGCTGCGGCATCGACGGCGAGTACTCGAGCTTGGACGTGATAGCGCTCGTGAGAATCGTAAAGACTTTGTTGCCTCCCGAGGATCCGTTCGTGAGGTTGTTGAATGTCTTGCTTCGATGACGACTTGGCGACGCCGCGACGAGTAGATCTTTCTTGGATGTGTTGAATTCGAGCAATTCAATGAGGCGACCAAAGAGAGAGTACTGGATTTGCGGCTTGTGTTGCGGCAATCGCTTCATGAGCGTCGTGAGAGTTTCAATCATGCTTCTGTCCAATTCGCACTTGAGCACAGCCTGGATTGTGCTCTCCAAGCTAATGCGGCTCAGACTCGTGGCTTCTGCTAGCATGCGCAGACAACTCAGAGCTTCCCGCTGTGTTTCTCCGTCCTTCTTGTCTTTCTTCCGCACGAGACCAAGCTTGATGCATTGCGTGATGTTGTCCAGCGTCCGTTCGTCGCGACTGAGGGGAGATCCAATGGCGAGACTGATCTTGCCAATGCTCAGCAGTGCGTCGCCCCGAGTGCTCGCTGGGGGATTCGTCTGCGAGGCAACTTCGAGCAGATATTGCATGCTTGGACGATAAAACTTTTCAAGGAACGTCGACGAGTTGAACTTGGCCAGCCGCGGGAGCAAATTGATGACAGCTCGCCGCACGACCGACGACTTATGGTTTTGATATCCCAACACTTGATTGCCCTCGCGCTCGTAGTAGGGAAACATGAAATCGCCAGAGTTCCGCAGCAGTTCGTTCAGGACAAGGAAGGCGCCGTGCATGGCTTCAGGCGAGCCACGGTCGAGGCCGCGCCGCCATTCTTCATACGTCCGAGTGTACCATTGGTTCTTGCGGTTGCTTTCACGGGCTTGGAGGAGTGCAAAGCAAGCTTGGAGCGCATCTGCTGCACTCTCGCGCGTCTGTTGCTTGGAATCCCAAAAGGCGTTCCAGATGACGTCGAAGAACGTGTCGACGTGGCGGAAGAGGATGGCTGGAGCATTGATCGCCAATTCGCGCATGATGACCACCGCGGCTTGTCGTCGCACTTGAAAGTTTTCGTTGCCGAGCCAAGCAAGCGCCGGCTTCATGTGATATTCTTCCACGAACTCAATCAACGACGTCCCGCCGGACGAGACCAAATGGCCGAGCGCTTTTCCTGCCGCTCGCAAGGTCGTCAATTCGGAGTTGCTCGTCTTCTCAAACACTTTGACCAGTGCGTGGGCAAACTCAACAATCTTCGAGTCGTTGTTGTCCGCGATAAAGAGATCCACGAGATGGTCCATAGCGACGATACCTCCCGTTCGATCTGCAATGTCGGATCCAAGGACCATTTCAATGATGCACGTACTGATGGTCGAGACCACGGACGTGTACTCTGCCATGGCGAGATCCCGCGCTTCCGCCTCCAAGTAGATGCATAAAGACCTGGCTGTTTTCGTCCGAATAACAGGATTTGTATTGCGTAGACCCGGCAGGAACCGCGAGAAAGCCGTCGGCTCCCCCATCGTCGTCGATCTGCTGCCTTGTTATCCGCACTCGTAATGTCGTTATCCGGTCGTTTTGTTGCACATCCCCATGACAGTCCTCACACTCAAGGACTGTCCTTCAGCGCCACCGTCCATGGAAGCGATCTAGATGCAGATGAATGGGTGAGACCCTCCGCGGGCACTGCCGTCCATGTGTTCTGAGATTGTCGAACTGTGGATTTTAGGTAATCAAATGTTTTGTGGATGACCAATTCCAGTCAACCGCAGAGCCCAGCCGTCCACTGACGAGATGAGTCGAGTCACCGGAAAGGTCTCTATGAAAAGACAGCATACGATACAACTGCTGACACAGCTCTCTCGAGTTGTGTAGCTGTCTTACGCGGCAGGTCCTCTGATTGCACCTCATCGTTGATACCGAGCCACAGACTAGCAATTACGAGCCAAAAAGAAGGGCACAATACAGCTAGCTTCACAGGTTGTCAAAGGAACAAAACCATGCGATTCAGTCGATCCTAAGAGCCCTGTCGACGTCCGTCACGATGTCCACGGTAGTCGCAGGACTCATGCAAGATCTTAGGGAGTGAGGAATGAATGTATTGTAGTTTCATAACAAATTTTTCCAATTTTTACCAAAAAATGGCCAAAAATTTGAAAATTGCGAAAAAGTGCAAAAATCTTAAATTTGCCCAAATTTCAAATTGCTTGGTGCCTCCTCTGGACCGCTCTTTCGCCGCCATGAAGGAGCACGTCGTCTACTTTGGTTCGTCAAAATCTACTCCCACCATCATGAATCGGCCTAGATATTGAGATCGGCGGCAAGAAAAGCGGCCGGATTGTGTTTCGTTTGTATGGCGATACCCCAATGACGAGCGAGAACTTTCGAGCGCTGTGTACGGGGGAGAAGGGACTCGGCACAACGACGCACAAACCCTTGTCGTATAAAGGTACGCAATCCGTGAAATCAACCTGCCATCTAATATTGATAACGACGAAGGATCGATCTTCTATCGGATTATTGATGGATTCATGTGCCAAGGCGGGGATTTTTCCAACCGCAATGGGACTGGCGG
The DNA here is from genome assembly GCA_021527685.1 of Aphanomyces euteiches. Classification (NCBI taxonomy): domain Eukaryota; phylum Oomycota; class Saprolegniomycetes; order Saprolegniales; family Verrucalvaceae; genus Aphanomyces; species Aphanomyces euteiches. The sequence continues at coordinate 495,780 of JAJGMV010000194.1, forward strand.
TGAATCCATTTATGGAGCCAAATTCAAGGACGAGAACTTCCTCCACAGACATACAAGAGCTGGGCTGCTAAGTATGGCAAATGCTGGACCAAACACGAACGGAAGTCAGTTCTTCATCACACTCGCGCCGACGAAGCATTTGGACGGAAAGCATGTCGTGTTTGGCGAAGTCATTAAAGGGATGGATGTCGTGTATGCAATGGAGGCAGTGCCCAAGGGGCGAAATGACAAACCTACTCATGACGTTGTGATTGCTGATTGTGGTGTCCTTGAAGAGGATTCAGACAAGGATAAAGAAGCGAAAAGGGAGAAGAAAGCCATGAAGAAGGCTCTCAAGAAAGAAAAGAAGAGGCTGAAAAAAGAGAAAAAGAAGGAGAAGAAGAGACGCAAGCGTCGAAGCGATAGTAGTGACAGCAGCAGCTCAGAGTCTCCTCGTGGACGAAGTCCCATGAAGAAGCCTCGGGTTGACGATCGACGCTCACGAACACCTCCCCGACGAAATGTGAGTGAAACACCTCCACGAAAGCGCACTTCATCGCCCCGACGAAATACCAGTCGCTCGCCTCCTCGGAAGCGCACTCCATCACCCCGACGAAATACCAGTCGCTCGCCTCCTCGGAAGCGCACTCCATCGCCCCGACGAAATACCAGTCGCTCGCCTCCTCGAAAGCGCACTCCGTCGCCCCGTGGGAGAAGGAGTCCCTCCCCTCGCTCCGGCGACAAGAAGCGATTGACTAGCCCAAGACAACGAGAAACCCCTTCGCGACGTCGAACTCCCAGCCCTTTTCGACCTCGTAGCCCTACTCGAAACGAGAGAAGACGCACTCCCAGTCCTTTCCGACCAAGATCTCGCAGCCCTTATCGCAATGAGCCCCGGCGTAAGCCTAGCCCCTATCGTCCACGAAGCAGAAGTCCAGTGCGCGAGAACAGACGACACTCTCCCATTCGTCCTCGAAGCAGAAGTCCATACAGAGAGAATAACCGGCGTTCCCCTCGTAGAAGAAGTCGAAGCCGCAGTGATAGTCCTCGTTCGCCCAGTCGCCATCGTTCAAGAAGTCGAAGCCCTCGACGAAATCAGCGTCGTCGTACGCCGAGTCCTTTCGTTGCTCGTCGAGGCTAGTTATGCTCTTTCTAAGCAACCTTCCTAATGCATTTCACTTTAATTCATCACGATCTTGTCTCATTCACGCATTGCCCATTTTAGAATGCCACCGACAAACCTCTTGGGAAACCTACCGGGAGCTGCATTTCTTGCGGGATACCAAGGATTCGATGTCCCTAAGAGATAGCATCGAGGAGGATTAAGCGGCAGTTAAAAATGGCAAGTCAGGCAGTAACCTCGATCCAAAAGGCAAGACCGACATGATTGAGCTGTATCACTCACTGACTGTGAATTCTTGTAGTATATCGTCGACGTCGCTGAAGACACTGATCACTTTCGACTTGCCACTCGCAGCGGACTGTGCAAATCCACTAACGGAGTTGCAGGGAAACCTACTGGGAGAGACATCCCTTGCTGAATCCCAAGGATTCGATGTCCGTCAAAGTGGATCTCGGTTCTTGGCGCGACAAGCGGAAGCGGAGCGAGTGGCACAAGAGGATCTGCTCGCACATCGTACAGCTTGTACTCAGCATTCGCAAAGTCGGGATCGAGCTTGACACACAGCACGTACTCTACTCCTGGCATGACAGCCCAGACCTGAATTGCCTTGCGGTCGAGTTGTCCTTGTGCCATTCCCCACGGCTGCGAGACGCCAATTTCAATCTTGATCGTACTAAAGTCGTCAAAGTCTGGGACGCCAGGAGGAAGCACAGTGTGCGATGTATCACTGTATGGTCCATAACTCAGGTCTGGAGACGCTCGTTGACCCTGGGAAATCGTGGCAGCGCCCTGGCTTCGGAGCCATTTTTGGACATGCCGTCCGCGGAATTGATCACTAATAAGTTCCCCAAGATATCTCTCGTGTGGCGTACTGACAAACTCGATGATGTGGATCTCCCCAGAGTCAGCAAACCATTCGAGATATTCGAGATGGACGACCTCGCCGTCCCAGTCAACAAACGCGTTCCATTCTTCTTCAGTTGCAAGACACACACGCAAGGTGCCAGTTGCCGGTGGAGGCTGGTCAAATGCAAGTTCTAAAGCAGCGTTGATGCGGTTGATGCTGGCCACGAGATGAGGGGGAGATCAGTCATGTTGCTCGATGATCCAACTGGTGCTTGTACAGTACTGCTGTCGCAACGACTGTTCTTATTGCGGCAGATTGATGTGCAATGATCAACACCGCTCATGTCTTGGGACGAGGCGATTGAGAAATGAATGCTCGTTCGAGTAAACCAGACTCAATGGGTCAGAATCGACGACGCCCATGGCGCATCAACAAGATTCCTGTGTGGTATTCCTTCTCCCTCCATTGCCCCCCCTGGGGAAAGGAGCCTCTCCCCTGGCTGTGGTGAAAAGAAACGACCGACCAGCACAAGAGCGGAGAAATATGTCGCGACGGTGGCTCCAAGCCCGAAGATGACTTCACTCCCAGTCCTTACCATATCCCGCTGTTCTCATCGTGATGAACCCTGAGTACCATCGAAGCGATCGACGCTCGCGAGGAGATGAGGGAGAAAGCCATGGTCACTCCACTCAAATTGCTACCGCCATCACGGATCTTCTTTGGATTCTCCCCAACCGCGAGGAGGATATTGGACGATGTTGGAACCATGCGCTAAGTTTTTATGCTGCCGACAGAGGCGGTCTTTCAATGCAAACCAGCGATCACGATCAAGTCTGTATATTCTTATCTGAGTTTGTCTACATCAATGTTGGCATGCTGCGCCAGTTGGGCGAACGCGCTGTCCTTGTTTGCAAACAACTCGGACGGCGTGCCGTACTCCTTGACAGCGCCAGCGTCCAACACCAAGATGCGATCCGAATCCAAGATCGTATCGAGGCGATGGGCAATGATGAGCCTTGTGACGTTCTCAAAGCATTCGCGCATGGTCTGTTGGATGAGGCAGTCCGACTCTGGATCAATGTTGGCCGTGGCTTCGTCCAGCACGACGACTTTGGACCGGCGGAGCAGCGCCCGTGCAATGCAAACCAACTGCCTTTGGCCCACGGAGAGATTGCTTCCCTTCTCGGCGATTTCAAACTCCAAGCTTGGAATCGCATCGCTCAAGTGCACACGCTTCAAGACTGTCCAGAGATCCGCGTCGTCGGCGTCGTTTGTCGGGTCCAAGTTGAGTCGAACGGAGCCGCTGAAGAGCACTGGGTCTTGGGGGATGATCGTCAAGCCAGACCGAAGACTCTTGAGCGACACTGACGCAATGTCAACCTACAAACTCTTTCAATGGCGATTCGATTGCAAGATGACGTACGCCGTCGATGGTAATGCGGCCAGAAGACGATGGAACCATGCGAAAGAGCGCCGCCATGAGCGAACTCTTGCCGGATCCAGTGCGACCACAAATGCCAACTTGATGGCCAGGCTCGACGGCAAACGCAATGTCATTCAGGACAAGATCCAAGTGCGCTCGGTAGCGCATGGAATAGCCTTCAAAAGCGATGGCGCCTAATTCACCGCCGTCAACTCTATCCTTCTGGGCGGAGCGTACCTTGCGATGGCCAATTTTCTAGCTCGTCCTTTGGAATCGGGTCTTCTTCCTCGAGCATGTTGTAGTGGTTCAAACGCTCGACGCATGTCATGACATTGTCGACCCACGAGGAGAAGACTGCCAAACGAGAGAGCAGAATGGATAGCTGGGTCGAGTACGTCAGTGACAGTCCAGCGGCAGCCAGACCCACGGATGACTTTGTAAGTACAGCGGCAAACGCGCATCCACCGACAATCAAGGCGCCTAAGACGTCCAAGCGCATTTGAAACCAGCGCGCACTGATGTAGTAGGTCATGTTGAAGCGCATGTTGTTGTCCACGGCGAGTCGTTGCTTGTCTGTGAAGCTCTTGGTCTTGTCGAAAGCGCGAATGACACTGAGACCTTGGTACGTCTCGCTGACGATGGAAATCAACGGCGAGCGCGTCACACCGTCCAGTCGCTTGATTTCATTCGACGCCTTGTTGTACGCGCGCTGGCCGTAGACAAACAAAGCGCCGAAAGGAACGTAGAGCAGGATCACCCATGGCGTCGAGGCGGCGCAAACCACAAGCACAGCAAGGATGTTGAAGAAGAACTGGAGCACGTTCAGGCCGTAGTGCGGCAGTGTCGAATCGATTTGGTCCAAGTCGGACGAGAAGCGATTCAAAATGCGACCGACGGGAGTCACGTCAAAGAATGTCGGGACGGGGGCACTCAGGACATTGCGCAAGACGCGGGAATGGAAGTTCTTGGCGCAGAGGATCGCCGTCAAGAGCACAAACATGGAGCGGCCGTAGACTAAAACAATCGACGTGATGGCCAAACCGACGTAGCCCCAGCCGTAAGCGAGACTGAAAGGATCATTTCGAGCCCAGAGACTCATGAACCAGTCCGTCATGGACAGAGCCACTTGGGAGATTGTGTACAGCATCGTCAGAGCAAAGGCCATCAGGTACCTAGCAAGAAGAACGTTAATCGAGTCGACGACGGCGGTCAACTTACGCATTGTAGCCGCTAGCACCGAGGTACGATTTATAGCTCGTCCATGAAATCTGTCCCTTGACGTTGTCTTCCTTGGCCACCAAAGTCGACTCGCTCTTTGCAGTCTTTTTATCGTCTTCCTGCTGCTCCTCTTGGTCCTCGACAGACGTCACCTTTGTCGCCGGCATCATATTCATCAAGTGAGGAAACTTGGCAACAATATCATCGTAGGAGCCATCGCCGATGATGCTTCCGTCTGACATGAGCAAAATCTACCAGAAAGAGTGAGCTAGTGCCAAGCAACGACGGTTTACTCTGTCGGCGTGAGAGAGCAAATGGTAATGGCTCGTCAGGACCAAGACGGTCGTTTTTCCACCGAGGAGGCCACGGACACAGTCTCGAAAGACTGAGTTCGCGACGTGGACGTCAAGCGCACTGAGGGGATCGTCCAGCAAGTAGACATCGGCTTCTTGGTGGTAGATCGCCCGTGCTAGACTCACGCGAGCTTTCTGTCCCCCGCTCAAGTTCAGGCCGCGCTCGCCAATTTCAGTCTCGTCGCCTTTGGGAAGCATGGAAAAGTCTCGGTGGAGTTGACATGCTGCCACGACTTGGCGGTACAACTCGTCGTCCAAAGCAGAGTCAAAGAGAATGTTTTGCTTGACGGAGGCGTGTTGGATCCACGATTCTTGGCTCACGTAGGAAAACTTGGCGTGGACATTGCGCGTGCCCGATGTGGCATGGATGTCGCCGAGGATGGCACTTAGGAGACTCGATTTGCCACTGCCGACGGCCCCCACCACCATCGTCAGAGTGTTTGGCTTGACTTGCAAGTTGATATTCTTCAGCGTCGGCGTCACCCAGTCCCAGCTAAACTCGCCCTGCGATATCTCAACGATTGCTTTGTGCGCTGGGTCAGCATGTTCAACCTCATCAACTTCGTCCGCGTTGAGAAACTCAGTGAGGCGGCGGCAGGACGCTAGAGCTTCCGTGGAGCCGATGATTGAGACTGAAAACACAGAGCAAGGCTGGCGCGTGATGTTCATGTACGCCAGCGCTGTAAAAGCGACTTGAGTCGTGAGCTCGTTGCCGCGAGCGACGTAGACCATCAAGCAGAAAGCCAAGGACAAGACGGGAGCCACCATCAAGACGACGCCGTTGAAGATGCGCAAGCTGTGGTACTTGGTCAAGCATGAAAGTTCGCGCAGGCGGATGTTGTTGAGCAGTTCTTGGAGCGAAATCTCCCACGCGTACAATTTGACGACGCGGATCCCTTGCAAGACTTCGTTGGTGAGCTTCACGCGCTCGGCTTGGACCTTCAAGATGCTCTGACGGTAGTGGCCGACTTTGGCAGCCGATGTGAAGCCAACAAGCATGCACGCAGCCATGGCAAGACCACCGATCAAGGTGGCCAAGACACCCAACTCGAATCCAAGCATGATGTAAATAATGACGAGCATGATGGGACTAGCGGCAACTCAAATGAGGACAGAGACGAAGGAATGTACCTGAGGAATGCCCAGTGGCACAGGCTGAAGCCAAGATTGATCCGCTCGACGTCGACGGAGCTCATCGTGACGACTTCGCCCGACGAGAAGCGGCTCTTTGACTTTCCAGACAACGCCAGCGTCTTGAGGTAGACCATGTGAGAGACCACAGACTTCATGTTGGACGCAAGATGGACCGCGTAGAAGCCAGCAAAGTCCATGATGCACACCGAGACGAGCGAAATGATAAATAGAAGCAGCGCCAAGACGTAGCCGTTCGTTGGACCCAATGCCGACTTGGTCAAGGCATCATGCTGGAGGAATTGCATCATCGACTTGACTGCAATAGGCTGAAGCAGGCTGAGCAAAGCGTAGAGTCCAAAGAGCACGAACGAGACCACGATACGATACGTGAAAGCACGCCAGAGAACAGCGTGGATCTTGGGCTTTTGCTCCGTCTTCCAGTAGCGCATGACCTGGCAATAGAGCGTGTCAACAGAGTCACCTTGAGCCATTGGCCAGATGTCCTCGTCCGTCAGCGGCGCCTTGGATCCCTTTCGAATAAGCGCATTCATCCACCCGATGGTGAGATAGCTCCACCATCCAGCAGTCTCAAGTGGATGGCGTTGTTGACTCCATGGGATGGTCTCGTCGATGAGCTCTTGCGGCGACTTGACAGCGACGAAGTCTGTCATGTAGACCAATCTTTCCAATCTGACAATGTTTCGTCTCTATCGTTCAATTCTTGAAGAAACAACCTACTCATGTGTTGCAGGAATGCCAAAGCACCAATGAAATGATCACGTCCACAACCGAGCAACTGGTCGCACCCAATCATGCTAAGGACATTGTCAAGGATAGAGTTCAACGTCGGATCTTTAGGACAGACTGATATATTCCCCATGTTGATTGTCCAGACAGGCTCATCGACGTCCCTGCGCTCTGTGACTCACGATCGTCAGGGAGAACCATCAGTTTGATCGCAAGTTCCAAACGAAAGAACAGAACTTAAGCGGATCTTCCATCTTGAAAGGACATCACGACCGCAATTGATCATGGCCGATAGGAATCCACGGTGGATTCATCCCCCATCCTCTATCCGGGCGAGGAAAGCGCACGCCAAGTAAACTTTACTCGACGATACACATCTTTGACGCCAACACTAAGGCGTACTTCTACTCCAAGACTGTACCCCTCGACGAGGAGACAGATATGATTGAGCATAGATTAACTACGCATTGCCCTTTTCAATGGAGTGTACAAATCCACAGAGAGAGCTCTTGGGGAACCCACTGGGAGTGCCATCGCTTGCTGAATCCCAAGGATTCGCCGTCCGTCAAAGTGGATCTCCGTTCTTGGAGGGACAATCGGAAGTGGATTGAGTGGCACAAGAGGATCTGCGCGCACATCGTATAGTTTGTACTCGGCATTCTCAAAGTCGGGATCGAGCTTGACACACAGCACGTACTCTACTCCTGGCATGACAGCCCAGACCTGAATTGCCTTGCGGTCGAGTTGTCCTTGTGCCATTCCCCACGGCTGCGAGACGCCAATTTCAATCTTGATCGTACTAAAGTCGTCAAAGTCTGGGACGCCAGGAGGAAGCACAGTGTGCGATGTATCACTGTATGGTCCATAACTCAGGTCTGGAGACGCTCGTTGACCCTGGGAAATCGTGGCAGCGCCCTGGCTTCGGAGCCATTTTTGGACATGCCGTCCGCGGAATTGATCACTAATAAGTTCCCCAAGATATCTCTCGTGTGGCGTACTGACAAACTCGATGATGTGGATCTCCCCAGAGTCAGCAAACCATTCGAGATAGTTGGGATGGACGACTAGACCGTCGCAGCCAGCAAACGCGTTCCATTCTTGTTCAGTTGCAAGACACACACGCAACGTGCCAGTCGCCGGTGGAGGCTGTTGCACTGCAACCTCCAGAGCAGCGTTGTTGATGCGATCGTAACTGGCGACGAGATGAGGAGGGAGATCAGTCATGGGCGAATCTTGTATCTGCGGCCCAAGGACCGCCCGTTGGAAACTAGAGCCTTGGGACGAGGTGAACGCTTTGTATTCTTACCGTTGTCTATGGATAATGTCCACTCATAGCAAGGACGGACTCATGTACCCCGCGCGTTGATTGCTTTGGTAGGTCCCTGCGTTGTGTGACGAACGGTCGTCTTGGAGAACTCCGAAGGTCGCAATGAACGAAAAGAACTTAAGCGGACCATGCCATCTTGAAAGGACACTCGACCACCATGGATCGTGGCCGATGGGAGTCAGCGGTGGACGCAACGACGGGGAGAGAGTATTACTTCAACAGAGCGACTGAAGAGACGTCATGGACCAAGCCAGAAGAGCAGACACCCAAAGCCCGTGTAGTGCACACGGAAGAATCCGCGGCTGTGCTGCTTCAAGCACTCTGGCGAGCACGAAAAGCGCGCGACGCCATGCAAACCCTACTCCAGACGATCACAAAGCGCATCTTCGACCCTACGACCCAAGCGTACTTCTACTACAATGAGCGCACGGGACAGTCTTCGTGGATGACGCCGCGTGGACTCAAGACGAAGCCCAAGACATCATCGGACGTTGGCGTTGAGCCGCTTGAACTCCCAGACGGATGGAGCGAAGCATTTGACGACGCGACACAGCGCTTCTACTACGTCAATGAGAGCACTGGCGAATCGTCATGGACAATACCGTCGACAGCAGATTCGCCGCGGATACAGACTCCCGACGAGCTCGAGAATGGTTTCGGCGACGACGAAGACCACAACGACCAAGTCGAGCAAGAAGAAGCATCGCCGATTCAAGCGGCGGTCGACGAGACCGCTAGCGACAAGTCGTTGGCTTTGCATCCTCGGCGGTACCCTCGATCCAAAGCGCAGGTACGACCGACAGTGGTAAGTACGATGAGTTGGCGGCATGTAGCTCATTGTCGACGCTGCGGAAGACGCCGAGCTGGACGACATCCCAGTGCATGAGCTCAACTTGAGCAATGTCCAAGCGACCAAGCTATCAAGTCGCATTTGGAACCTCGACCACTTGGAACGACTTGACGTGAGCGGCAATCGGCTCAGTCGCATTCCTTCTGGCATCCAGGACCTCACGATGCTCACGTTCGTAAGGCCATCGCGCTCTTCCTCAAGCTCTCTCTCTTGCCTGTAGCTCGACGTAAGCCACAACGAGCTCACGACGCTCCCGACCGGACTCCAGACCACAGTCACGCTGCGGCATTTAGACGCTTCTCACAACTGCATCGCCTCCTTCTCGCCCAAGCTCTGGAAGCTGCGCGGCCTTGAACACCTCGACTTGAGCCACAACGCCATGACGGAGCTGCCGTTCGTCGAGGGAGATCTACGACTGCTCAAGGAAACTGGCGCATGGCAAGTTGGCGTCGGGCTGCTCACGAAGCTCACCGCGCTGGACTTGAGTCACAACCGTCTGGCCGTGTGTCCAATGCTCCTCGACAAATGCGAAGCTCTCAAGACTCTCGAATTGAGCTACAACTGCATTCCAAAGCTTGATCCAGACTTTGGCAACCTCGCCGCCGTGGAGAGCTGCCGGCTAGAGCACAACGAGCTTGAAGAGCTCCCTGAGAGCACAAGTCGCATGGCGCAACTGCAAACTTTGATCGTCCACCACAACAAGCTACAGTCGCTGCCTGCTAGTATCGGGGGCTGTGTAGCTTTGACGGTGTTGGATCTCTCTAGCAACAAATTGACGGAACTCCCGCAGACACTCCAAGCACTCGTCGCTTTGAAACGACTCGACCTCGCTCACAACCCTCAACTGGTCTTTCCCAACGTCCTTCCATCGCTCTCCAGCCTTGAATTCCTCGAACTCACGGGCTGCAACCTGCCAGATCTCCCCTCGAAAGCTTTTTCCTTTCCGGAAGGCGCTCTCCCAGCCATCCATTCGATCCTCCTTTCACACAACCAACTCACTGAGCTACCGCTTGACATTGAGCTGCTCAAACAGTCTCTCCAAGTGCTTCAGCTCGCTCACAATCGCAAATCCCATCTTCCGACACGGCTCTTCGACTGCGCACAGTTGACGGAGCTCGACCTATCTCACAATCAACTGACAGACTTGCCGCCTGGCCTGGCCAACCTCAAATGTACGCCCATGGACTTTCCTCAGCGACAAGAACTAAGCGATTCGTAGGCTTGACGCGCTTGGACTTGTCGTTCAACAAGCTCGTCGCGATGCCAGACGACAGCGTCCACCTCGTCCAGCTCAAGACACTCCGTCTAGCGCACAACAACCTGCAGACCCTCCCAGGACGGTTTGGATTTCTCAAGAAACTCGAGCACTGGGACGTTTCCTACAATGCGCTCAAGCATCTCCCGTCGACGTGCCATCACATGGCCAAGCTCAAGTTCGTCAACGCTTCTTTCAACCAGCTCGAGACACGACCGCCGTTCTTCCACGACTCCAAAACAACCTTTGTCGACTGGAGCCATAATCCATTCGAGGCGAAAGAGGAAGCTTTCCGCGCGCAACTCAATCAAGTCGCCGCCGCCAAGCAAGAGCTTGACAAGAACAACTACGACGCGGCAGCGACCGTCTTCTCGAGATTACTCTTTGACCTGCCGATCCGACCGTACCGCGTCCTGGACTCGAACCAGCAAACTGTTCGCGTCCAAGCTAGCTTCTACCGCGGCATTTGCCGCTACCAGCAAGTTTGTGCCGAGTAGAATGATCTCTTGGTTGATGCCCGAGGTAGATTGTGCAAGCCATGGCAGCTCTGGAAACGCTGGCGGATGAAGCGGCGCATCTCGAACGATTTCTGCATGAAGACGAGCTGACCGAACACCGTTTCCACTCGGAAGCGGAGAGCCACACAGCGAGATTGCGGCTCGATCAAGTCATCGCGGAGAGAGTTCGCCTTCGATCCTCCATGCGCAAGTGGCAAAGTGAAGCTGCCACCGACCTCCAACGTGCTGTTCGCTACAAGATGGAGCCGATCACAGCGTCTTTCACGCTCGGCTGCTTGTACCTCCATGCCTTTCAGGTAAAACTTTGGATGGATGGATCGATTCTATGCCTTTGGATAGCTCCCCGAAGCCATTGACACACTGACGGCGACTTTGACGTACTTCTCGGACGGCATCACTCAAGGCGCTGTGCCCGTCCTTCTCCAGCGTGCTGTCGCTTGGGAACTCCTCGGGCAGCCTATTCGTGCCAAAGACGACTACAACCTCGTCTTGGCTGTCGTTCCCTTCCACGAGCAAGCAACGCAACGCTTAGCTGACCTTGAAACCCATCAAGCAAAGTACCACGCCGGGTTCGACACGGAGGCAATGCGCCGAGCTTTTGTGATGGAACCCAACGGCATTTGCCATCGCAGGAACGATCCAATGATTTCAACCGAGAAGCTGAATGAGATCGATTCGCCCGCTGCATTCGCCCAAGCATGCGACGATCTCCGCGACGCACATAGCCGCAAGGTACGAGAGGAGAAGGCGCAATGGGAAGAGGAGAGGCGGTCTCGAGAACGAAAAGTCGCAAAAGCACAGGAACGCCGTCGAGAAGTCCGCGAAACCTTGGCACTCGAGAAAGAAGAAGAAGGTCAGCGAGAAAGAGAGCTCCAGATCGAGTTTGCACGACGACAAAAGCAGCTCGAACTGATGCGGGAAGAGAACGAGCGGCAGTGGATGCAGTACGAAGAAGCCACACAACGGTGGGTCGAGAGTGAGCGAGAGCGCATCCGTCTCGAAGAAGAAGCGGCTCTAGAGGAGGCACGCAAGAAGGAGCTGGCCAAAGCCGAGTACAAGAAGCGCCTTGCTCGACGAGGAGGTCTCCGCCAAGGCGGTCGCAAGGGCGGCCGAGTGTAACATGGACATTTTCCGGATAATTTTAAAAATTGACCGGATAACGACATTACGAGTGCGGATAACGAGGCAGCAGATCGACGACGATGGGGGAGCCGACGGCTTTCTCGCGGTTCCTGCCGGGTCTACGCAATACAAATCCTGTTATTCGGACGAAAACAGCCAGGTCTTTATGCATCTACTTGGAGGCGGAAGCGCGGGATCTCGCCATGGCAGAGTACACGTCCGTGGTCTCGACCATCAGCACGTGCATCATTGAAATGGTCCTTGGATCCGACATTGCAGATCGAACGGGAGGTATCGTCGCTATGGACCATCTCGTGGATCTCTTTATCGCGGACAACAACGACTCGAAGATTGTTGAGTTTGCCCACGCACTGGTCAAAGTGTTTGAGAAGACGAGCAACTCCGAATTGACGACCTTGCGAGCGGCAGGAAAAGCGCTCGGCCATTTGGTCTCGTCCGGCGGGACGTCGTTGATTGAGTTCGTGGAAGAATATCACATGAAGCCGGCGCTTGCTTGGCTCGGCAACGAAAACTTTCAAGTGCGACGACAAGCCGCGGTGGTCATCATGCGCGAATTGGCGATCAATGCTCCAGCCATCCTCTTCCGCCACGTCGACACGTTCTTCGACGTCATCTGGAACGCCTTTTGGGATTCCAAGCAACAGACGCGCGAGAGTGCAGCAGATGCGCTCCAAGCTTGCTTTGCACTCCTCCAAGCCCGTGAAAGCAACCGCAAGAACCAATGGTACACTCGGACGTATGAAGAATGGCGGCGCGGCCTCGACCGTGGCTCGCCTGAAGCCATGCACGGCGCCTTCCTTGTCCTGAACGAACTGCTGCGGAACTCTGGCGATTTCATGTTTCCCTACTACGAGCGCGAGGGCAATCAAGTGTTGGGATATCAAAACCATAAGTCGTCGGTCGTGCGGCGAGCTGTCATCAATTTGCTCCCGCGGCTGGCCAAGTTCAACTCGTCGACGTTCCTTGAAAAGTTTTATCGTCCAAGCATGCAATATCTGCTCGAAGTTGCCTCGCAGACGAATCCCCCAGCGAGCACTCGGGGCGACGCACTGCTGAGCATTGGCAAGATCAGTCTCGCCATTGGATCTCCCCTCAGTCGCGACGAACGGACGCTGGACAACATCACGCAATGCATCAAGCTTGGTCTCGTGCGGAAGAAAGACAAGAAGGACGGAGAAACACAGCGGGAAGCTCTGAGTTGTCTGCGCATGCTAGCAGAAGCCACGAGTCTGAGCCGCATTAGCTTGGAGAGCACAATCCAGGCTGTGCTCAAGTGCGAATTGGACAGAAGCATGATTGAAACTCTCACGACGCTCATGAAGCGATTGCCGCAACACAAGCCGCAAATCCAGTACTCTCTCTTTGGTCGCCTCATTGAATTGCTCGAATTCAACACATCCAAGAAAGATCTACTCGTCGCGGCGTCGCCAAGTCGTCATCGAAGCAAGACATTCAACAACCTCACGAACGGATCCTCGGGAGGCAACAAAGTCTTTACGATTCTCACGAGCGCTATCACGTCCAAGCTCGAGTACTCGCCGTCGATGCCGCAGCTCCACCCTGACAACGCCCAAGCCATGACTGCCATGCAAGTGCTGGCGCTCGACACACTCGCTTCGTTTGACTTTCAAGGCAATCCAAACATTCCCATCATGCAGCGCGTCCATTCCCATGTCGTCAAGTACCTCGACCATGAAATCGCCAGTGTTCGCAAGAGCGCGGCCATTACATGCTGCAAGCTTGCGCTCCCCCCTGGCGAAGAAGCTCCGACTGGAGGTGACTTTGTCTTTGCCGTATCGGCTGTGCTGGAGAAGCTGCTCTCAGTCGGAATCGCTGACACGGAGGCTGAAATCAGGTCGAAAGTGCTTGCGTCGCTCGACAGTCGCTTCGACTCGCTCCTTGGACAGCCAGGCAATCTTCGAGGACTTTTCATCGCCCTCAACGACGAAGTCCTCGAAATCCGTGAGTCTGCCATGACCATCCTGGGTCGTCTGAGCCACAAGAATCCATCGCTCGTGATGCCGTCCCTGCGTCAAACGCTCGTCCAGCTTCTTGCCGAGCTCGAATACACCAACGACGTCCGTGTGAAGGAAGAAGGAGCGTTGCTTCTCGGTCACTTTTTGCGCTCAGCCTCGAGTTTGACCAAGCCATACGTGTTTCCAATTCTCAAAGTGCTCATGCAAAACCTTCGTGACGACGACGGAAGCCTCAACAAAGCAGTCGTTGGCACGCTTGGTGAGCTGGCTGTAGTCGGCCAAGACGCTCTCCTGCCGCATCTTCCTCAGCTTCTTCCTGAACTTGTCGCTGAAATGCACGAAATGAAGAGCAGCACGGCCAATGTCGCAAAGATGGTCGTCGTCGTTCGCACTCTTGGATTACTTGTTGGGTCGACTGGCTACGTGACCAGACCATACCATGAATACCCTGAGATCCTTGAAGGATTGAGCGCAGCCCTGCAGAGATCTGGCGATGCAAATGCGACTTTGCGCATTGAGTCGGGTCGTACTTTGGGCATTCTCGGTGCCTTTGATCCGTTCAGCTTCAAACTCTTCCAGCTGGAACGACAAGGACGTAGCCTCGGCTCTGGTCTCGTGGCGACGAAACAGCTCGATCTCCAGCTCAACAAAACCTTCAAAGGACAGGAAATCCAACTCGTCAAGCGCGAAGAGACGATCGTCAAGACGACTGGCGTTAAATTTTCAATCCAATGCGTCGCCCTGGAGGAACTCTTGCCGTCGCTCATCACGGGCGACCAATATTTCCCAGCCGTGGCCATCAATGCCCTTGTACGCATCCTCAACGAGCCGCGCAACTCCATCCACTACCAAGGTGCCATCCTCGCTATTATGTACATTTGTCAAGGCCTGGGCAAACGCATTGAGCCACAGCTCCACCGAATCGTTCCTGCGTTCTTTGTCGCCCTCGAAGTTGTCAACATTGAGCTCAAAGTGTTTGTGTTGGAGCAGATCACAGCTCTCGTGCGTCTCATGGAGGACAAGATCCAGAGCCACCTCGATCACGTGGCGGTCGCTTATCTCATGCAACAATTTGGAAAGAGACATCTCGCTCATGTGCTCAACCTGGTGCAGGAAGTCGCGTCGGTCTTGGGCGAAAGCTTTCGCGTTTACTTGTCTGACGTCGTGCCTGAACTCCTCAGTGTCATCCGTTCTGAGCGGGACAGCCTTGCTCGACCTCAGACTTGTCTCGTGCTGAAAACGATCGTGACATTGGGAAGACTCCTGGATGGTTATCTCCATCTCATCTTGCCAGTGTTGCTCAAGTTGATCCAGTCGAATGCTGACATTCAACCACGAAAGCAAGCGCTTGGAACTTTGGGGACGCTCGTTCGAAAGCTCAACGTATCGACGTTTGCCTCCAAGATCATCCACATGCTGGCTCGCATTATTGGCAACAGCGCCCAGAACGACTTGGTCTATTTAGCCATGGATTGTCTGATTGCCATGATGTACACCCTCGGGGAAGACTATGCGATTTTCGTGCCAGTGGTCAACCAAGTCCTCAACAGAGGCTCTCACGTGGGTGAAATGTTTGACAAGTACGATCTCCTCGTCTCAAAATTGCTCAAGTACCAAGCTCTGCCTGCTGCATCGTGGGCAAACGACCCACTCCGACAGCAACAGCGAGAACGTGGATCTGTCGACAACGACGAAGGCAGTAAATCTCTGCCAATCAACCAAATGAATCTCAGCAAAGCTTGGGAAACCACACAGAAGAGTACCAAAGACGACTGGCACGAGTGGATGCGTGCTGTGTCGGTCGAACTGCTCCGTGAATCGCCGTCTCCAGCATTGCGATCTTGCAAGGAACTCGCATCGGTCTATCAACCATTAGCCAGAGAGCTCTTCAATGCGTCGTTCTTCTCGGTATGGCCACACTTGAGTGCGCACACTCAGGAGAATTTGCTCCGTACGCTTGAAACAGTGTTGCAAGCCCCTAGTCTGCCGAGTGAAATCCTACAAACGCTGCTCAACTTGGCTGAATTCATGGAACACAGCGATCAAACCGTGGACCGGTCGGCGCTTCCTCTTGACATTCGACTGCTTGGTTCGATGGCAGAGAAGTGTCACTCGTTTGCCAAAGCTCTGCACTACAAAGAACAAGAGTTCCACGCGACGCCGTCCGCGGCTGGTGTCGAGGCCTTGATTGGCATCAACAATAAACTCAACCAGTTTGAAGCCGCCGTTGGGATCGTCACGCATGCACAGATGAACTTGCCCAAGGTCCCCGTCCAAGCTTCATGGCACGAAAAGCTCCGCCGATGGGACGACGGTCTGAGTGCACACGAAGCGGTGCTGCTGCGTGACGAGAACGACATTGAAGCCGTCTTTGGCAAAATGCGTTGTCTTTTTGCGACTGGTCGATGGAATTCTCTGCAGGCGCATATCGAGTCGACGTGGGCCAAGGTGTATCCTGCTGACGATTATGGCATTCAGTTGCTCGATGTCCCACCTGCTTTCAAGAAAGAGCTCTGCAGTAATGCCGCTCGCGTAGCATGTACTCTGCAGCAATGGGATCTTCTCCCAAAGTATATCAACTCGGACATGGACGAGACGGAAGCTTTCCTCTTCAAGAGTCTCACATGCATCCGTGCTGGAGAGCTAGAAGAGGCCAAAGTTGCAATCGAGGAGTGCCGTGCCATCTTGGATCCAACGATTCAAACCTTCATGAGCGAAAGTTATGCCCGCGCTTACATGCCTTGTGTTGTTCAGCTCCAAAACCTCGCGGAACTCGAGGAAGTGATTGCTCACCTTCAGAACGGCAGTGACTTCAATCGACTGCAGCAAATCTGGACGACTCGTCTACTCGGCGTGGACCGTGACATTAAAGTGTGGCAACACCTCATGCTTGTGCGCTCTTTAGTACTCAACCCCAAGGATGACGTCCACGTCTGGCTCAAATACGCCCGCCTCTGTCGCCAAAACGACCAACTCCATCTTGCCTTCAATGCTCTCGCAAATGTCGGCGCGGATGTCCTTGGCCAGCAGCTCAAACTCGATCCAAATGCGCCACTCTTGACCAACGTTGAACAGCACAACCCTCGAGTTGCATTTGCATACCTCAAGCATTTATGGGCAGAAAACAAGGAAGAAGTGGCTCTCAAGCAGCTCCATTCGCTCATCCACGTGCTCGAGCAGGACCAAAGCAACGAATATGTCTCCCTACGAGTGCAGGCATACACTCAACTGGGTAAATGGCAGGTCACATTGATGGAACCTCGTGGCGCGCAGACCGATCACCTCTACGACCAAGTACTTGATACCTTTCTCCTCCGTCTTGATAAATATTGCATAGGTTCTCGATTGCCTCCGGACGGCGACGCAACTCGATCCAACAAATTACAAAGCATGGCATGAATGGGCTTTGATGAACTTCCGAGCTGCTGAAGCGTTGAAAGGAGAAGCGTACGTGACGAGTGCGATCGATGGTTTCTTCAAATCCATCACGTTTGGACACGCTCGGTACGATGTGACCAAGGACGTGCTGCGTCTGCTCACTCTGTGGTTCAATTACGGCGGTCGGGCGGATGTCCATGCTGCCATGAGCGATGGCTTGGCCAAGGTCTCGATTGACACTTGGCTTGAGTTTATTCCTCAGCTCATTGCAAGATTGCACTCATCGCAGACCAACAACCTCCTAAACGATCTCCTCAGTCGCATTGGTCAACATCATCCCCAAGCTCTTATCTATCCCATCACAGTGGCATCGACGTCCGTCGGAAACAAGCGCAAAGTGGCTGCTGAAGGCATTCTTGCTGCCGTCAAGAAGCACTCACCGCAGCTCGTCCAAGAAGCAGAACTTGTCTCGAGAGAACTCATCCGTGTGGCCATTTTGTGGAACGAACTGTGGCACGGCGCCTTGGAAGAAGCGTCACGACTGTACTTTGCAGTGCACGATACACAAGCCATGCTCAATGAACTAGCGCCGCTCCATGCTAAACTGGACAGCATTGGCATGGAAGAAGTCCCAACACTGCGCGAAGTTGCTTTCTATCAGTCGTTTGCTCGCGATTTGCAGCAGGTATTCGATCAACAAGAAATGACCACAAGCTCACTTCCTCTATAGGCAAAAGCATGGACAGATCGATACCAACTGACACTCAACACCGACGACTTGAGTCAAGCGTGGGATATTTACTACAACGTTTTCAATCGTATCAAGAAGCAAATGGCCAACCTGACCACTCTTGAGCTGGCCAACGTCGGTCCCAAGCTGCTCTCGGTCTCGTCGTTGAGCTTGGCTGTCCCTGGTACATACAAGGCTGGCGTTGCCATCATTCGCATTCAGTCGTTTGGTCCTCAACTCACAGTTTTGACGTCCAAGCAACGACCTCGTAAAGTCGTGATGAATGGGAGCAATGGCAAATCGTACACGTTTTTGCTCAAGGGTCACGAAGATCTTCGGCAAGACGAGCGCGTGATGCAGCTCTTTGGGTTGATCAACACATTGCTTGCTAATGACAGCGACACCCGCAAGCGAAATCTTGCAATCGAGCGGTTCAGTGTGCTACCACTCAGCCATTCCTCAGGGCTCATTGGGTGGGTCGAAAACACCGATACGCTCCATCAACTCATTCGAGAATACCGCGAGAGTCGCAAGATTCCACTGAATATTGAATACCGCCTCATGGTTCAGATGGCCCCGGACTACGAGAAGCTGCCGATCGCGCATAAGATTGAAGCCTTTGAAAACGCACTGAATGAAACCACTGGCCAAGATTTGTACAAAGTACTCTGGCTTAAATCCTTCAATGCCGAAATGTGGCTGGATCGACGACGCAACTATACAAGAAGTTTGGCTGTGATGAGTATGGCTGGCTATATCCTTGGTTTGGGAGATCGTCATCCTGGTAACTTGATGCTTGATCGTGTCTCTGGCAAAATTGTGCATATTGACTTCGGTGACTGCTTCGAAGTCGCCATTGAACGCGAGAAATACCCCGAGAAGATCCCATTCCGCCTCACGCGCATGTTGGCTCAGGTATCGCCATGAAACTCTTGGCTCTCGCAGTACTAATAATTCTTCTAGGCAATGGAAGTAAGTGGTATTGAAGGAACGTTCCGCCACACGTGTGAGGCCAGTATGCGTGTGCTCCGTGAAAACCGTGACAGCCTCATGGCTATCTTGGAAGCATTTGTCCACGATCCTCTTATCACGTGGAGGTTGCTAGCACCGCACGCAGCACCATCTCATGCATACGAAGAGGACAAGGAAAAAGAAGAAGTTAAAGTGCGTCGTTCGTCTGTTGACAGCGGCACAATGATAGACCTTCACTTTGATGACGAAAACTTTGAAATGAACGCAGCATTGAAAGAAGAAGACGAGCTTGTGTTGCAACCCGAGCAGCTCAACGCTAAAGCTGTCAAAGTTATCGACCGAGTCAAGAAGAAACTTCGCGGACGGGACTTTGAGATGGACGGGAAGGCACTCAGCGTCACTGGACAAGTTGACCGACTAATCCAACAAGCAACTTCGAATGAAAACCTGTGTCAGTTGTACTATGGCTGGTGTCCATTCTGGTAAATATGCGAGTCTTACATGAGTCGTAGCTTGAACTAACTAATGTATTTGTCTTTGTAACCAAGTTTTATGACATCTCGCTCTTCCGTCATACCCTTGGATTGCTCGATTGACCTCATGGTTAAGGTTAAATTGTCTGACCCTGAACCCAGACGTCTTGAATATGTCACTACTAGAACCACGCTTCCATTTCCCACTCGGTGAGTTCATTCATCCAGATTGTTCGCTTCTATATACTTCAAGTAGTCTGGTGAAGTGGTGCATGTTGAGTGAGGTACCATCACATGATATGTAATGTGGTACTGGACAGGTACATAATCCGGATATTGAAGTCTTAGGTAGTATTTTTGAGTTGACAATGAGTACTACTCTTTCCCAGTTGGTACTCTTCTAAATCAACTCCCCAGACCGTTTTACTAGTAGTTACTACTAATTTGCTAATGTATACTAAGAGTAGCTACTAGAAACACATGTTTATGAGGGTTTAAAACAGTCGGGGGGTATTCTGGAGGAGTGCCATCCTGTCATATCTTATATTTTAACCCTCAATGCCATGATGTAATCCTGAGGCTATCACTTTCATGTGGAGAGTGTTGTTACCAATGTTCTTCGTGTAGATAAAGGTGGCTGATGCCACGCGCATTGACGCAAATTATGCGCTAAACATGAGTGAAAATTATTCCCATATATTTTCGACAATCATTGGATGCTTCGCAACCACACTTGTCGACTCAACATCTTTATTTCGCTAGTGAATATAAGATCAACAACAACAATAACTCCGAAAAAAAGAGTAATTGGGGAGACTTTAAACATCCTATGCAGCACCCCGTATTTATTTGTTCCGCACCTTTTAACTTGAATAAATTATGGGAGTTACAAATCATTCAACGAAGAAGACACTCTGCGCTTACTGCGTAGACTACGTTTCGAAGCTTGGAAAAGTATAGATTGCTTCTCACCAAGAATGAACTTTCACCAAAGTTGAGTCGTTCCATTTTGGTTTACACAAGGAAATAAATTGGACGGCGGCTTACATCATCAGAATTATTGTGTTGACTCGAGAAAGCATACATTACAATTCGGTGCTGCAAGAGTTCAATAAAAAACTCATCATGAATTAATGTGACGTTACAGCGTTCCATGATCACCGCAACACGACTTCCAACACCGACACCAAGTGACACCAGGTGGTGCGCCAGTGTTGATGCCTGGACGTTTAACATCTCATATGTCGCAGATTTGTCTTCAAATTCTATCGCTCGTAAGTTTGGTTTTGCTTTGGCTAATGCCTCGAATCCATGATGAAGCAAGTTGAAACGGAGCTGCTTTGTTGGCCCAAATACACAGGAGACCCTATCTTGAGGATCCGCGTCATCGCACCGCATTCTTAACTTCGTTGAATTCCTTTCCATGTTCTGGAGCAAATTGCAAAGTGAGATCTGTATTGTTATTGGAATTTGCACGACCGCCGTCAGACAAATGTTGATTGGTCTAAATTAATCAAATATAAACCTGTCCTATTTTGGCATCGAATCAAGTGGAATTGATCGGAGTGTCCGCACGAGCGAGACCACCTTCAACTGAGTGATACGACGAGCTCGCTTACTCGACCTGCAGCTAGAGATACGCTGTAAGTATACATCAATGGGCACAAACGACTGTGACACTTGCTCCTCTGTCGGGCTGTTAGGAAGCAATACTCCAGCGTTACGTCTTGTCTGCTCGAACCGACCCATGACGAATTTCCAGTCTGAGAGGAGCTTTCGTTGTCGTGTTGTGGCCAAATCAAGTGGTCCAACGTATTTGAATGGTGGGTACCCCTTTTCAACATTGCCCAGCCACCACAGCCTCCATGCTGAGGCTGCATTCACTGCTGGAAACTCAAAATCACTTGGCAGCCTTGACAAACGTCCAGACCAAGTATACAACGCTCCCGTTTCTGCAGCTTCCGTTGCAGGAGAGGATACAACAGCAGTGCTAGTGAGTCGAGACGCAAATTCAGACAGCACTTCTTCGAGATACCGACGAGAAATATTCCCAGTAGACACGCCATGGTCATGTAATATACTTTCGATTTGGATTGATGTATCTGCAGGCAGGTTTAGAATAGCCGAATAATTGCGATCAATAATCTTGTAGTGATCGACGTGCGGTGGTATGCCGGTCGGTGTATAGCGGTTCGATTCTAGAACAACATTTAGCTTCAAACCATTCATGAGCCTCGGATTTGTGAAAAGTACAGATGACATGAGAGGATGCTTGTTTGGCAAAACGGAACGAAGCCAATCCGAATGGTAAACAAGAGAGGCCAAAGAGAACACCAAGACAATTGTGAGATGCTTTCGACCGGCTAAACTGGGATAAACAACAGAGACAGCACGAGCAACCTGAATGTCATAGCTAGAGTTAAAGTGTGGAGGAAGAGTGGCAAATTCTGGCTTACTGTTGGGCAAACCGGCAACAATGCGACCAAGATATTGGTCTCCAGCTCTTTCATAATGGAAATAGCGCTCGAGGACGTGACCAAGCGTCCACCCACAACGCATACACACACTTGCCATGGAAGGCCCACACGTGCTTCCAGCACAAGCAAACGTAGCAACACCCTTACGGATAGAGTGTGTACCAATTAAACCAGACTCTGAATCAAAATCACTAGACACAAGACGGGCAAGCGCTTTTCCAAAGCGATCACGTTGGTTGCCACCAGGAAAATTTTTAGATGGCTCCAAACTCGGGTGGCTTGCCAAATAAACTCCAAGTGCCAAGAAAACACACGTCGATGGGTTAAAGGGATTCGAGTAAATGTGCCTTGGGTCACGACTTTTGTCGCCAACTTGATCTGTCTTGCTCTTGCAAAACACAACGCCAATGGAGTCCTCTTCAAAGGACAAGTGATCGAAGTGGATAGACTGAGTCGACATTGAGAGACACATCAAATTCCACGACAAAGTCAAAAAAAGATGGACAAACCCCCCGTCGAGTAACTTAAGGCTGGACAAACAAAGAGAATTGTACATAGAATAGCCCATCGGTCGCTTGCCAGAGTCTTTGATGGAACCGCTCTGTGTTTTTTCAGCGTGGTGTCGTCGCATGCCTTTCGTTATGCCTCAATTCTAAGTAACAACAAAGATGTCACTCACCTTGGAAGAAATCCTTTAGTTCGACGTCGTACTCCACAGGCACTGGAATATTCTCTCGTTTGTATAAGTCTCTAATGGCTGAGCGATAGCTCGATATCGTGCTGGGCTTCTTTGATGTGTTTTGGTATGACCATGTAGAAAAGGCCAAGAAGTGCTGGAAGTGGAAATTCTCCAAGTTGATGCCGCCGTCAGCTCGAAGCATCGATGAGTCGCCATGACTCGTGATCCATTTCTTGATTTGGTTGATGCCGCTCTTATACCCTGCCTTTGTTGACGCGGCACCACGCATGCCGAGGATGTCCTCGAGTGTTGACGCCTGGCGAGCGGTGCTTGACATCTTTCTTTGCAAATGAAGCTTATATCCGTCCAATCAAAACAAATCTTTAATTGCACGACAGGTGACGTGCAAATTCATTTGATTTCCCATCCAATCATTTTGTATAGATATTTGTATAGCCAAAGCATCAACAAATTTCTCAAAAACAGAATTTGCACGATGGCTGTCGTGCAACAAGCCATGAAACCGGATGGATGTCAGGCAAAAACCGGATTATGGATCTCGTCACACTCCCATACCGTATTCCTCTTATCGTTTCGGACAGACTAGTCCTTTCGGACTCTTGTAAAATATAATATTTATCCATCCTATAAGAATATAAAGTTAGTAAGGGCGGGTCTGGATGCCACCAAAAATGGCATAAAAATGCCAAAAAATTCCATAATTTGAAATATGCCATAATTTTCAAATTTGACTGTCTGGATGCCACAATTTCCAAGAATTTTTTGTCATAATTTTTTGGAGTTTTGTCCAATTTATGCCATAAAAAAGATGGACGAATTTGGTCCATTTTATTTATGGCATATTTTCATCGTGAACGCACGGACCGAGTGAAGCTTGAGATTCACCTTGTCATCTCTACAAAAATACATGCACACACTATGTATCATCACTGTTGCATGTTCTAACACTCTGAGAAGCGACAGTGATCGAACTTTGCTCATTTCAAAGTTTCCGGTAGGAAGGGACTGACACAGCAATATGACAGCAATCGTAATGTTGAAGGCCATCCAGACAAATTACAAATTCTCAAACGATTCCATTTAAATTGTGAATATGGAACTTTGGGAAATTTTTGCAAAATGTTATTTCACTTTTATAAAATAAAAAAAATGATGGGCATCCAGACCAGCCCTAAGGAAAACCTCCAAGCCAAAAAACCTCCAATATATTATATAAACCTCGAAATCTTCATAAAATAATTTTGAGAGGTTTTCGCGGGATTTCATTGGCTATTATCCATTGATGTCACTGCTGCAATATTTGCTGAATGATATAAGACGCCAAGTGCATGTTCAAAAGACTCAAGGATCAAGCTTAAAGTTGATGGGACCAAGTCGAAGCACTCTCGTATCATGGATTTCGAATGTGTGGTCTGATTTGCCCTCAACGACAATTGTGAAGGGATTTGCAAAGCGTAAACTCGATGACCATTGTGAGGACGATGAAGCAGAGCAGGACCAATATGTCGACGATGACACTTTGGTCACCTTGATGAACAATTGTGCGTTGGACGATACCATTGACCCAGTGCATGATATCGATAGATCTGACATGTAAAATCAATTCATTGTTTGTAAATGATATCAACTCCTCAAATTCTATAATTCTCTCAAATATAATATTCTATTATTATTTATAATATGAGGTTTCATGCGAGAAGTTTGAAGTTGTTATTTGTATGTTCGAAAGGAAATAGTAAATACGGCTGTTAATCTGTCATGTGATTTGTGTATATCATCTGTCCGAAACGATAAGAGGAATACGGTAAACACATGAGGACAACTCATCTGAATGGGTGCCTTAACACCATCATGTCAGGCCGATACCATGTATGGCGGTCACAACGAGAAACTTCATCAAAAGTGGGGTTTTGTGACCAGCAGATGTCCGATTGTATCACGGCAAATACGAGCGAAGCATGCAATAGCAGCAATCTACTCGGGAGGAAGTAGAGCTTCCTTTGCCTGAATCAACTCGCACTTATATGAATTATCTTGTATTTTGTATACTCTAACCCTAACCCTAGATCTGGTCACCAAAAACGTTGATCCTGAACTTCCGTTTTTCTTCTTCTACATACAAACACCAAGTGTTTTTTAGTGGAAGCACTTCCTCCATCGTGGACCAACCTTGAATGAAAAATAAGGTTAACTACCAATCACGATGCAATACCACTGGAGCATAAAAGTGTCAATTTGTTGATCGTAATAAATACGTATCACTTAATACAAATGGGACTTTAGTCTCAAAGTGACATTTGATCTGTCCATACTGAAAGTAAGATCTGTTCATACTGAAAGTAAGATCTGTTCATACTGAAAGTAAGATCTGTTCATACTGAAAGTAAGATCTGTTCATACTGAAAGTAAGATCTGTCCATACTGAAAGTAAGATCTGTCCATACTGAAAGTAAGATGTGTTCATACCAAAAGTAGGATGTTCATACCAAAAGTAGGATGTTCATACTAAAAGTAAGATGTTCATACTAAAAGTAAGATGTTCATACCAAAAGTAAGATGTTCATACTAGAAGTAAGATGCGAATGTTGTTATCCACTTTACATCCCGAAACGGAAGTAAACAATGCCGTCAGCTAGGGCACGAAAGAAAGGGAAGGTGCCACAAACACACCTTTGGCCCAGCTTGCTCAAGATGGCGTGGAAACGGCTTCAAAGACTTTGAAAACAACCACCCGTTCGACATACAAGAATAAATTAGCCAAGTTTGCTGAGTATTGCATTGCCGAAGGCTATCGAGATCATCGTATAACAAGGCATGATGAACTCCCAGCAATCTTAGTCGCTTATCTTCAAAGCATATCAGCGTCTAGCTCTGTCTCACATCAGACAGCAGAAAAAGTTCGAACTGCCGTATCGAATTTCTTTTGTTTTTACGAAAACAGCGATGGTTCTGACCCAAATACTTGGTGTGTGCGAAGTGATGAAAATGTCCTTTAGCTTTTAACGAGCATCTATCATTTATTATGATTTTTCAGTAAGCAAAACCTTACCAACAAGTTGTTGAAACTTCTTGCTCCATCGCTCGTCGCGGCGCTTTGCCGTAACAGTGAGCCTATTGCGTTGATAGGCATCACTGTTTATTTGTTTTCTTGATTTTGGCAGTCGTGCTTCTCCATGACAACGTTTTTCATGTTGAGCAACGTTCTTCTTTGACACCTCCTTGCCGCATCCCTTCGAACAGAGGACCTTCGGGATGGTGCCGTACGCACGAGGCGGCATTTTCGTTTGTGACTTCGTTTTGCACCTCCATTTTAATTGGCTAATATAATTAATACCAAAAAATATTTTGATTGGCTGATAGTTAGGTTGATCCGAGTTGTTTCGAGTTGATCCGGGGAAAGAAGTATGAGTATTCGACACCCGCCTAGTGCTGGATGGCAATGTTTTCACGTCCCATCCTCAAAACCATATGAGATATGCCCATATCAACATGCATAGAGAAGTTTTGACAAAACCGTGCTTGGAGTGTAACATTTGGAAAATATGGGACAGACATCAAACTGTACAATGCAACCTTGTGGCTGAGCGGAGGATCAGTTTTCACATCAAACATGCTGGTTGGGCTGGAGTAAGTATGTGAGATTCAACGATAATGATCTAATGAGATTTTAACCAACAATGTTCCAGTGCAAAGAAGTCAACTATTTGCAAATGACATGACTCACTCACTCTGAGCCACCAAGGAGAATTCTTGGGATGGTGCTACTTTTTGTCATTTTTCATATGGCTGTCACAAAGTCTTCCTTTATCGAAGATCAGTATGCACCCATTGTTAAGTTGTCCATTTTCCTAGCTTCCCCATACCGGTATGCAGTGTGCATTCACACGCTAGACTTGTTACTGTCCCTGAATGAACCATGGTTGATACCATGTCGACGAGTCGATTTGAGAATACACTGGAAAATTCTCGTAATTCACAAACGAAACTTGCTGGGTTTGTGGGAGCATCGTACACTGAGAGCTGTGAAGTTCATGTGAGGAGTGAAGAGTGACCTGAGGCGAGAGTTGTACTAGTAGTTGTGAATGACCGAGTTTCTCATGCTTGCCACGAGGCTGGTCTGTAACACTAATTTACAGTGTAGCATACATAATCAGTGGACAAATGCTCGAACCAGTGAAATGAAGAAATGGAGTATTTTATACTCCAATGGCATTGCACTGTTCACGTATGCGAAGACTATGCTTAATGTAGTCAAGACGAAACGTTCATCAATCAATGACATTGCACTTGATGCAGATGATGAAGAATATTCACCTCACAATCCATAGTGTCACGAAGTTCTCAGACAATATGTCCAACATCAAGACATCTGGGTGTTAGAGTATGTACAGTACAGCTGCTGAAGGAGTTCTGCGGTTGCCCCGAAAATTTTACTCCGGAGTATATGAGAATCTACATTATCCATTGAAGTTGTTGAAGGCTATTTCCAGTTCTGACCACTTTGAAAGGTTTTTTGTTCCTTTCAATTTTTATCTTGGAGTTTTCTTACCCTGATCTCAATATTTGGCAAGAAAATCCAAGATGTATCATTTAGAAAATCACGCTTTTATATCCATGAACGTGTGTATCGATGTCCAGTTTCTATATATATGTGATGGAGTGGGCTATTTTGACCAATTATGCAAGATTTATGAAGATCGAGCCATCGCTGTTATGTGCATCAAAGGCGAAGCCGTCAGGGAAACCAAGCCGACTGCGAAGAATGGTTATACAAGTCCAAGTGAGGACGCAAGTCGCAACTCACCATCGGCTTGCGCATGTGCATGTATCTACCTACCCTATGAGTATGCTGTGTGGACCCTGTGGAGATCAATCTCAAGTACGCGCGTCGACAGTGGGCGTTCACCTCGCCATATGTGGAGGCCGATATGGTGGAGACGGTCGATGTCGAGCGATCCATCAACTCAATCATGGCTGTCCTGAGGTACCCAAGGTTGGCCTGAAGTCGGGGTGAACAGAGTCCAAGTTCCAGGGTTGCTGAAGTGTGAAGAGCCTGTATCAAAGTGGCGTGCTGTCCTCAAAGCGATGTATGACCAAGCACTTGGCCATACAACAGCCTCGTACAGACGATCAACTCACCGCAAGCGTTCAGGCACCGGAAGTACTGTCGCCTTCTACCCATTGAGTACTGCTCGTACGACCGTACGATGGCACGAGCGAACCACACGAACGGACCAGAATCGTCGGGGCAAGGGGACCAGAAGTGACGCCAGCCAATGGTCGGCCAAAGGCAGTGAAAAAAGCAAGAGAAGATGTGTCGATCGGCGAGCCAGAACACAATGGACCTATCAAGACCAGCGGCGTGCGAATGACGACAGAGTGAGCAATCGTGAGGATCAGTATCGAGACTAGAGCTAGAGCTTAAGGAAATAACATGACTCCGGGTTTTGCGGTTGAAGCTGTACTTCGTCGTAGCGACCATGTGCTCTCTGATGGGGCTGAGCCTGTAGTTCGTCGATCATTGTTGTGCTCCCGGTGAGTCCGTCGCCGGGCAAGACAGCACGAAGGAGTTGTGGGATCTGTCGAAAACCCTCACGGAGCATGGCCTATTTATTCACTTTCCAACTTGCTCCCACAAGCGCAGCGTTCGCGTGAGTGGTCGAGCCCCAAACCCACCCTTGTCCATCCAAGTCGATCTCAGTCGGGACAACACCCCGTCATCGAGTGTTACCAGTGGCCTTTCAACCCACTGGCCAAGTCTACCATCCGCTTCTCTTGTTGGAGCAGTACCATTGACTACCCCGCGTAGAAGATCCAGCTGCCCTTCTAACCTTCGCCCCACCCCCCCTCTTTTCTCTTTTCTTGCGGCCACAGCGGGCTTTTCCTTAGCTTGCTCTCCCACAAGTGGTGCCACGAACCGGGACGTTGGCCTTATGGAGGAATACACGATGTCTGGACCAACACCGATGATGACGTCAGACGACGTCGACTCAATGGACAATCAAGCGTCAACCGCTGGGTATGTGTTTATGGGGACGCCTGTACGGACCAAATCGAGGGCGGAACCAGAGGATCGCTATGGCGAGATCCCACCAGAACAACCGTCGACAAGCACCCACGTCGACCCACCACCGAATGCGCCTCCTCGGAGGCGATCCGCATCAGATCGTAGAAGAAGCTCTTCGGTGGCCAGAAGTCAATCTAGCACTGGCACCGATGGTGGCCTCCATGCCTTGACGCTCATGATGGCTGAACTAGTTCAACAAAATCGTGAGATCATGAGTCGTTTCAAGAACAAGGACCCGCCAGTGGAACAGAAGATGGACCAACATGAAGAATGGAACAAGAATGTGGCTCCAGTGGGGACGTTTTCCGCCAATAATTTCAGCACCATAGTGCAGACCGTCGAGGCTCCAATGCGATTTAACGGCATTGTTGAAGGACCTGACGCCGCGATGGACTTCCTTCGGCGCTTCGAAGAGGACGCTACAAGTTGCCGCTGGACCACTGATGAAGCCATACGAAGGTTCCTACTTTATGTTGGTCGCCCAGTTGCCGTCTGGTTTAGCCAACTGAAGCCCGAGCAGAAGAGCACATGGGATGCCCTGCGATACAACTTCTGTCGGGACTTTGTCAAGACCACGGTGAGATCCAAAGAAGAAGCTTATTACAACATGAAGCAACACGAGGGCGAGCCGATCCGGGAGTATCTCCACCGTTTCAATGCAGCAGCAGTCAAAATCAACCTCCGCTACGACGCGGACAGACAGAGCCTTGCTTCGCATGTCAGACTCTTCGCGCACTCACTGCTTGATTCTGAGTTTGGAAGGACCCTATCAATGCTACCCGTCAGATCCACAGAAGACCTTCGTGAGTACCTGGACGCTTACCAACACAACCAGACGATGCAAGAGGAACGCAGCCGCCATCTGCCGGTGGCGGTGGCTCCAAAGCAAGACCGCAGCAAAGGCCGAGTCAACCACTACGACGCCGCTCCTTTTGTTGACGCAGACCGAGCGGTGGCGGTTGATGCGATCCGAGCCGAGATCTACGCCTTGGGCCAGAACGGCCACGAAGCTCGCCGCGAGTTGTGTCTGGAATGTGGCAAGTCCCATTACAAGCTGAACGGAGAATGCTGGGCGAACATGTACTGTACCCTTTGCCAAAAGGTGGGCCACCCTGAGGCTAACTGCTTCAAGGCGTGCCCACTGTGTGTGGTGCCGCACCGGAAGAGCGACCGATGCCCCACCAAAGAGAAGATTTACGAGCTGAAGGAGTTTTTACGCGGACTGGATGTACCTGGTATGCCTAGTCTGGACTGTTTAAACTTCTAAGTCCGGGGTTTTTGCGCAACCCCAGTCACGACGGACTAAGTTGTGCGCACATCACTGAAGATAAAACCGAAAAAAGAAGAAAATCAACAAAAAAACAGAAAAAACATGCGTGTCACCCGTGCCGACAAGACTCGACGAACTGGCGTTGTTGCGAGCATTGAAGGCATGGAAGAAGGGTCAGCAGAAACTGCAAAGCCTCGAAGGAGCCGCGGGAGATGAAACCCCGACTGAAGCAGAATCAACAACCTGTGGCTTAGAGGTGACGGTGGGCCCTGCTACCCTTGTACATACGAGAACAATAACCAAGAGTATATGAGACGTTCCGGCCGACTCCTTCGTATTCTACACCGAGGCCGACATTGTGAGGTTACCAATCGAGTACGAATTGAAGGAAGGCGAGCGTCTTGGGTACTGGCACAATCCAAAGTACCCCGTCAAGAATTTGGACCGCCAAACATTTTTGGAAGCGCACGTGATGAATACACCAGTGGTCGTTCTAGCCGATACCGGCGCGAACATGAGTATCATTCACCCACTGTTGGTGAATGAACTGAAGCTGGAAGTTGATACCGCCAAGACAATTGATATTGATGGCCTTGGTGGTCCTGCTGTGGTCAATACGACTGGGACGGTCGTCATCAAGCTAACGATCGGCCGTGGACTTGTCTATCTGTTCCCAGTGTCAGTCTGCGACTTTGGCAACCCTGGCTTCCACATGATTTTGGGCATGGACTTCTTAGCGCGAGCTGGAATCGTCGTTGATACAGCGCGCAGGGAACTGATCCTACCCGATGGCGAGTTTGTCGCCCTGCTGGAACAACCCGTGCGCTACCAACGAGGATTTCTCATATACGTGCGACTGGAATACAACCTTGACCTGGATCCTGGTGAAGCAAAAATCATCCAACTGCGCAAATTGCCAAGCGAAGCACCGGAGAAGCTGGATTTTTGGGTCCACCGGAACCATCGCTGGATAGCGACTGCCTTAAAAGGACCCAAGGGCCGACCAGTCGCGTACCCAGTCGTCAATATCAGCGACAAACTGGTATCCATGACAGCTGGAACCATAATCGGCGCTGTGTCGGTGAAAGGAGAACGGCCACCAAGTCTGAACAATTGGCCGATGATTCGTACCGACAGCGCGCGACATCGCGAATGGACAGCGGATGCTTGGGAAGGGCGACA
The DNA here is from genome assembly GCA_021527685.1 of Aphanomyces euteiches. Lineage (NCBI taxonomy): Eukaryota > Oomycota > Saprolegniomycetes > Saprolegniales > Verrucalvaceae > Aphanomyces > Aphanomyces euteiches. The sequence continues at coordinate 526,922 of JAJGMV010000194.1, forward strand.
CTCGTCCACGTATCTGAAGCGGCTAGATCAACTGGCTGTTGACGCAGCCGACAATGAGCCTTGGAAAGAGCCGCCACCATCTCCAAAGCGACTCCTGACGTCGAAAGGCGAGTTGCGTACCATAAGAGAAGACGACGACAATGGGGAAGTGGCGCGCGACGATGCAAAAGAGTTGATGACCAGGAGCTTGGTATTTGCCTACCAAGAGTGCGACTTCAGAGCGACACTGCCGCCGCCGTCAATATTCAACTGGCTGTTGACGCAGCCGACAATGAGCCTTGGAAAGAGCCGCCACCATCTCCAAAGCGACTCCTGACGTCGAAAGGCGAGTTGCGTACCATAAGAGAAGACGACGACAATGGGGAAGTGGCGCGCGACGATGCAAAAGAGTTGATGACCAGGAGCTTGGTATTTGCCTACCAAGAGTGCGACTTCAGAGCGACACTGCCGCCGCCGTCAATATTCCTTTTGGATAAGCCCCCAGAGAACTTGGATCAACGGAAATTGGCTGCCGAAGTTGTGCTGCGAGAGGGCATCGATTTGACCACAGAAGAAATGGAACAGCAGCTTGCAATTATCCCAGATGTACCCCGAGAAGTTGAACCCTTTGATCCTGAGCAACTGGATGTGGGAGAGACTGGTTTGGCTGATGATGAGAAAGAAAAGATGAAACGCGTACTGCGGAAGTTCAAGCAATATTTTATCAAGTCAGGGAACGGTTTACCTCCGCCAGCGAAGGGCGCTGTTTGAGATATTGACACCGGTGACGCCAAGCCCATGCTGATCGAGCAAGACGCATCCGGCCCGAATACTTGACCAAGCTGTTTGAACTGCTACGCGGACTGTTGGATTTTGGACTCATCACCTTCTCTAACTCACCATGGGCATCGCCAATTGTGATCGTATTGAAGAAGGGCGGCAAGGACATCGCCTCTGCATTGATTACCGTTAGATCAATGACTTGCAGGAGCTTATGCGCTCGCCTATGCCCACTCTGGATGGCATGTTGGCCAACTTTCATGCAATGCAGTGGTTTCTGTCGCTGGACAACGCCTCAGGGTTTTGGGTCGTGAGGGCAACTAAGAGAGCCCGGCGAGTCAGTGCTTTTATCTGTGCACTCGGACACTTCGAATGGACTCGCATGGCCCAAGGCCTGAAGAATGCACCCATGGTGTACCAGCGGATGATCACCAACGCGCTGTTTGGTTTCGTGGATATGCCCCCTGCCCTGGGATGCCTGAAGAAGACGAGAATGGCGAACCAGTCGACATGTTCAAGTTGGGCTACCAATGCGATTCCCGCCTGCTCCCACCACCTGCGAACCGCACCTCTTTCGCTGACGACATTAGCGATGGCGCGACCACAGATGACATAGTCGAGCTAACGAACCGCATCCTCACTCGGCTGACTTATTTCAACGTCAGTATTTCCGCACTCAAGAGCAGTTTTGGCAAGCATGCGACGGACTTCCTGGGCCATATTATCTCGAAGGATGGACTGGCTGCGAAGCCCAGAAGTCTAGAGTCTGTTCTGGCCATGCCGTTCCCCAGTTGTTTGAAGGAGATGCAATCCTTCCTCGGCTCACTGAATTTCTACAGTCGCTTCATTGAGAATTACTCAATCATGGCTGGCTGCCTGTATGAGATATAAGACATGGGGTGGTTTCTCCTGCAGCGACGAAGGCTTTCGAGGATCTGAAGGCCGCTTACTCATCTACCCCTTTGCTGAAGCATGCTAACCCTGAGTTGGAATTTCATGTGTTGCTGTACACCACCACGTAGGCGATTTCGGCGACAGTCTGTCAAGAGTACGGAGGCATTCTACACCCCGTGCGATTCTGTGGACAGACACTGAAAGGAGCCGAGCCAAGGTATGAGGAATGGGCTAAAGAAGCTCTTGCTTTGCTGCGAGCTGTCAAGGTGTGCTATTATGAATTGCGGAACATGCAGCTGGTTGTTTACAGTCGTCACGGGCTCCTGAAATGGGTGTTGGCCGACAAACGTGGAAAGGCCGATCATCTGCCTTGGGCCGCTGTTTTGTCACCCTGGACTATCCGAGTGTAGAAGTTGTTGAACTGGATGACAGGTGGGCCTTGCCAGCACGACTCCTAGAGGTCCTGCACCCACCCGACGCCTCCACACTAGCCGTTTATGAGCTTTATCGACCAAACAAGGCAAAGGAAATGCCGGCTGTGCGACGTGAATCGGTGTTGCCAACCTTTGGAGACGATGAAGACGTTGTGGTGGTCACTTTCGACGGAGCAATCAAGATGAAGGAGAAGTTTGGAAGTTATGGGTTTGTGATTTGGAGATTACCGCGTTGGGAAATTATTTGGGCTGAGAATGGTGTGTTTATGGAAGCTACAGTGAATTTGGCCGAATATCATGGTGTTATCGCAGCTTTGGAGCGTGTTTCCTTGTTGGGTCTTGTCCGTCCGGTGGTGTTTGGTGATTCTAGATTGGTTATACATCAGACGCTCGGATGGATGCAGAGTCGGCAAGACCACCTGCTTGAATGTCTGCAGCAAGTGAAAGCATTGGAAAAGAAGATCATCGACGTGGAATTTCACCATGTCCATCGCAAGTGGAATGCTGCAGCTGATTTGCTGGCTACGATGGCTCTACAGGACCGGTTTGGGAAGCGAATTGATGATGAGGCAACGCTACAAAGTTTACAAAAGAAGAATCGCCTCCCTGAGTTGCTCCATCCATCCGAACGAGTCCCGTCGATCATGGCCTTTACTGGTGGCCCGAGTGAACAATTAGCAGCGCTGAGGTTGGATCGTATTAGTCAATTGCAGGACAGAGAAAAACAAATCGCTGATATAAAGTGTTACCTGCGAGGCGAAATTGACCATTTGACGGAAGCCGAATGCCAATCGATAGCCAAACGTGTTGGGGAATTCGAGATTGGAGAGCAGAATGCCCTCTATCGGGTCGACTGGACGACGAAGCGAAGCCAGAAAGAGCAAATGAAGTGGCGACTGGTGATCCCCCGTGCCTTGGTACAAGTCGTGCTATTTCATTGCCACGATGACGCTCAAGGCGGGCACGTGAAATTCGGACGAACGTATGAGAACGCTCGTGCTCACTTCTATTGGAACACAATGCGTGCTGACATTAAATCATACGTGGCTAGCTGCTCGACCTTCAACACTGCGGCGCCACCACCGAATTTCTCTGCCATTAGCCCAGGAAACTTGGTCCCGAGTGGTCCTATGGACGTTGTTTGCATGGATATTGCCACCGACATGCCCAAGTCTTTTCGTGGGAACTCACAGCTGGTTGTCATTGTCGACGTTTTCACGGGTTACATCATGGCTAAAGCCACGGCTGACAGACAGTCACAGACAGTAGCAGCAGCCTTTGAGGAAGCAGTCTTCCGTCGTTTGGTGCTTGTCGAGAGCTGCGACACGATCGAGAGCCGTCATTCATGTCGGACGTGTTTAAGCATTTTTGCGCAATGCTTGGTCAGAAGCAGATGCTAACGTTTGCTTATCGTCTTCAAGCAAACGGCACAGCCGAGAGGGCGATCCAGGTGATGGTCAGGTCGGTCAAGCATTATGTTCAAGATCCAAAACAGCGAGACTGGGATGAATGGGGCGAAAGGTTAGTGTTCGCCATGAACACCTCGATCTCTGCCACCCGACGAGAGACACCGTTCTTCTTGATGCACGGCTGGGACCCGCACACAACGATCACAGCGAGCTTACCCACGATCAAGACTGAAGTGGAGCAGGAAGCATATCGTTGGAGGCTGCAAGTGCACCAACATCAGGTTTATTGCAACGCCTTGGTGAGGTACTTGGTGGCAGCTGCGATCGCTGAACGAGCCCGTCGTCACAACGAGCGATTACCCCCGAACGCGGATAGACGTATCCAAGTGGGAGACGCTGTTTGGTTATACATTGACCAGGTGAAACCAGGCGTCAAGTGAAACTTGCCCACAGGTGGCATGGTCCTTTCCGTGTGTTGTCGCGACCGAATGATTATTCCAGCGAGCTTGAGCTCAAGGTACAACACACTGGCAAGAATTATCGCTTTCACGCAGTGGTCCATGATTCGCGTCTGAAACCGCGAAGGGAATTCCTGCAGCGTCCTGTGGATATACTGGAAATTGTGCCGTCAGTGGATCTGGATACCGAGTTGACCCTACCAGATGATTCTTTTGTGGGTGGTCGACCAGACCGCGACGAGGTGCTCCGTGGAAGGCCTGGAATTATTGCTGTGAGGAATGTGCGCCATCGGCAAGGCATGAAGGAATACGAAGTGCAATTCACTATCGGTGGTCCGTGGATATGGGAGGCTCTGATCAATATACCCCCAACAGAGTTGATTTACGATTTTGAAAGAGTGAGGTTGGGATTTGGGGGAAGGGGAAAGGGCGACGAGACCGCGCGAACAAGAGAGCGAACGGTTCCAAAGGGGTGAATTAAAAATTAACGCTACAACTACGGAGCGAAGCGACCACGCGCTTTAGCGCGTCACGCCCGAAGGGCGTCCGGAGGGTCTGGGAGGCTCCGCCTCCCAGGGCTCGTATTTCATTGGTTGATCTTACGCGTTATCTAATTTCATTGGTCCTTTCGTTTGCCTTCTTCAGTGGAATGATTGTCGTTTACGCTGGAAGGAATAAGCGTAAACAATGTTTACAGCCATTCGATCCAGTAGTTTGGTTATCCGGAAATATCCGGATTGAGGGGGCCTCGGGGGATTCCTGGGGCCCCGGGGGAAAGTCCCGGGGGGATTTCGGGGGTTATCCGGATAGATCCGGATGAGGGGGGCTGGGGGCCCCGGGGGTTATCCGGATGGGGCCGGATAAGGGAGGCTGGGGGCCCTGGGGGGATTCCCAGGGGGGCTATCCGGGTTTGTCCGGATAGGGGATTCGGGGGTTCGGGGGTTCCACCCCCACTCCTGTACTCAGCATCAAGTATGCTAGCAGGTGTGGGGGTGGAGTCCAGCCTGAGGGTGGAGGGACTGACTATGTTTTTTAAGGATTTAGGCTTGAGATAACAGATTGAAATTCGATCGACGTCGATACTTTTTAAGCCAGTTGTGTAGTTATCAAGCCGTAAAAGTCGCTTAAGTTCATAGTTTGACGGTCCGTTCGGGTCATAAGGGACTTTGTAGAAGATTACATTGTCTTTTTCTTTGTATACTTTACTTGCATCAAGTGCTTTTCGGAGCAGATTGAGAAGCAGTTGCTTGTTGTAGCCTCTATAGATTAATCGGGTGATTAATTTATTGAGAAAGTCCTTAAAGTCAGTTTCCCGTGGGTTTTGTTTACGGTACTTCTTGACTAATCCGAACAATAGTCCTTTGAGTACGCCAGGTGGGTGCGCACTAGAAGCGGGAATGTATAGATACAGATTTAATCTTTTCTGATGTGTTTTGTGCGTGTATACATTCTTATCCTTTATCACCCAGAGATCCAGAAAGGCCACAGCCTTTGAATCCAGTAAATGGGTGAAACTTAGCTTCGTTTCTCGTTTGAATGTCGCCAGAAATTGGTTGACAATAAAGGGATGAGATGAATGATTACGAATGATGAGGAAACCATCATCAATGTAACGTTTGTAGTACTTTAGCTGGGTATTGAATTGGGGAAGTAATAGAACTTCTTCAATATAAGCTAAGTATAGTAGGTGCCACGGGTGTACCCATAGCAGTGCCGCTTTTCTGTAACCATACCGTGTCACCAAAGGTGAAGTAATTTGAATCCAGTAGCATGTGCAAGCCAGAAATGATGGCGTCACACCATGGATCGTCTCTTACAATGTTATAGATTACACTTACAGCTCGGTTTGACTGGATGTTTGTATAGAGAGATGCGATGTCATAAGTAACGAGCATATCATCATCCTCTGCAGTAAGTGTAGCCAGGTCGTCTATCAAAGAGTCGGAATCTTTAAGATAGGAGCGTGTTTGTAAGAGGTATGGTTTCAGTTTAAAGTCTAGCCATTTCGACAGGCCTTCAAAAATTGTGTTTGAGTTGGACACAATGGGTCGTAGTTGAAGTGTCGGTTTGTGAACTTTAGCCAGAGCGTAGAATTTATTAAGACTTTTAAATTCTAGCTCGTGTGCGATGATTTTCGTGTCTTTGAAATCATGCCTATGGCCGTGTTCTTCTCTCATCGATGCCATGAGACGACGTATGCGTGTTCGTAACAGTCGTTGTAAGGCTGAGAGTGGCGAGAGAGATCTACTGTATGTATTTGTATCTTGAAGGTGTGTGAGACACCACCGAATGTATTGGTCCCGTGTCATGACAGCAGGTCCTAGATTCTTATCGGTAGAGAGTACATGTAGATTGGATTGTGTTAGAGTGTGTAGTAGCATCGTATGTTCCCTGTTGAAGTTGAATTTTCTTTTGGCGGGAAGGCGTGCGACTGTAATGGCAACTCTAGTGGCGTGAAGAGCCGTTTGTAATGTGGCTGACGATGGAGGAGGTTGGAAAGAAGTGTTTGTAAGATATACGGAGGAGGGTTTGAAATGTCGTTTCCGTTTGTGTGTCGAGAGGGGTATTTGTGGCCGTGAAAAATTGTGGGGGAAAGGCGCGCGAGAAGTGGAGAGATGCATATATTCTCGAATTTTGTCATCTGACCTTTCGAACAAATACTTCAGTCGTATGGTCCGTTCAAAAAACGGGTATGTTTGAAGTATTTGGTTGGGTTGGATGTGAGGGGGTGTCGGGCAAAAATTTAGGCCGAGGCCAAGCAAGCGTTTAAGTGTAGCAGGTACCACCGTGTCCGGTGGCGTCAGGTCATGATAGGCAAGATTCATAGGTTCCAAGTCAACAGCACCCACATAACGACATGCAAATATATTGATTGCGTTACGCTTAGCAGATGCTGAGGGGTCAATCGCATTGTCGACCAAAACTAGTTGTTTTTCTTGGGTGGCGGCTTTTTCTTGGGTGCTTGTGCCGGATGTTTCTTCGCACCTTCTGCGCCGTTGCCTTTCTGCTTGCCGGGATTGTTCTTTGGCTTGCTGTTTCTTCTTTCTTGAGGTTGTCCTTGGGCTTTTCCTCCACCGCTTCCGCGGGGAGTTGGCGTCTTTCCTGTCTTCCCAACCGAGTTGCCACGTCGGTTGGGCTTGTCGTTTAAAGCAGCCCGAAGGGTGTTGAGTTCCTTGCGAAGGGCACTCATGTTTTTAGTTATCTCTCTCTTAACTAATTGACCAACTAATATATCGTTTGGTGTATCTACTTCCATCTCTTCGGCTGCGGCTCGGGCGGCTTGGGCTTCGGCGCGCTTGGTTTCGCGTGCTTGGACTTGGAGTACGTGTTCGTACGAGGCCTTGTTGAGGGCTTGAGAAAGAAAAGACAGAGACAAGGAAAGATCATCATTAAAGGTTTGTATTATAAAATTGATATCAAGCCCTCCAGCGGCAGGGAGGCCGGGCCTCCCCGGGGTGCCGTTCGCGTCAGCAAGCTGGAGGGATGAGATACAACTAGAGAAATACCTTTTCAGTTGGTCTTCACATCGCGCGCGCAGGAGCGGAACTTGGGCTTCAAGCGCGTCGATTTCCGCTGCCGCTGCTTCCTTGATTGTGGCGTGGAGCGCGGCTTGACCAGCGGCCAGATGGCTGGCGAACTGGCTCTTCAACGCGGCCGCTTGGTTGGGCAGGTTTGGGGGTAAGCAGGGAGAGGCGACGGGACCACGCGAGCGAAGCGAGCTTTGTCACAAAGGGGTGAATTAAAAATTGACGCTACAACTACGGAGCGAAGCGACCACGCGCTTTAGCGCGTCACGCCCGAAGGGCGTCCGGAGGGTCTGGGAGGCGGAGCCTCCCAGGGCTCGTTTTAATTGGTTGTAGGCACTCGTAATCTAATTTCATTGGTCCTTTCGTTTGCCTTCTTCAGTGTGAGTTATGTCGCTGATTGTGCAAGCATGAAGTGACTGAGGGGATCAGTTAGTCAGTTCAGAAGCTTGCCAGCTTTATCCGGATTTCCGGATAAGGGGGATTTGGGGGCCCCGGGGGGATTTCGGGGGCCCCTGGGGGGATTTCCATGGGGGAAGTTCCTTGGGGAGGAAGTTCCATGGAAGTTTGGGGGTTTGGGGGTTTGGGGGTTTGGGGGTTTGGGGTTTGGGGGTTTGGGGGTTTGGGGGTTTGGGGGTTTGGGGGTTTTGGGGTTTGGGGTTTGGGGGTTTGGGGGTTTGGGGGGGGGGGGGGGGGGGGGGGGGGGGGGGGGGGGGGGGGGGGGGGGGGGGGGGGGGGGGGGGGGGTTTGGGGGGGGGGGGGTTTGGGGGTTTGGGGGTTTGGGGGTTTGGGGGTTTGGGGGTTTGGGGGTTTGGGGGTTTGGGGGTTTGGGGG